>VONZ01000158.1:0-325000 GCA_012976165.1 Labeo catla | reverse complement strand
TTAATTAATATTTTATATATATTTGTCTATTATTATTATTATTATTATATATTCCAAATAATCTATTAAATAATACAAGGGAAGTATCTGGAATGAATAATTAAATACATGTATACATAAAAATGCATTTTATACGTATCTGTTTATTTGTCTATTATTATTATTATTATTATTATTATGAAAGAATAATAACAATAATATTCCAACTAGTCTACTAAATAATAATACAATAGAAGTATTTGAATAAATAAATAAATAAATAAATACATTTATGAATTAAATTTATTTTAGATTTATTTGTTTGTTTGTCTATTATTATTAGTATTATTATTATATAATTAACAGTAATAATAATAATAATAATAATATCCCAACTAATCTATTACATAATACAATGAAACTAATTACATAAATAAATAAATACATTAATAATAATTTATTTATTTATATAATGTAAATAACAACTAAATAATAATACAGTGGAAGTATTTGGAATGAATAAAAAAATAATTGATAAACTAAATAAATTTTAGATGTATTTGTTTATTTGAAAATTATTATTATTATTATTATGGAATAATACATCACATGCACATGCACAAAACAAATAAACAATTTACATAATTGTAATGTAATTGCCATACAACTTTATTGGACTTAAAATAAAGTTATATATAATACAAAAATATATAATATAATATAATATAATATAATATAATATAACATAATATAATATAATATAATATAATATAATATAATATAATAAAAATAAAAATAAATAATATTTACAGTGTTGTGCATGTGACAAAAAACATCAGAGATTACTATATTTCTACATATATAAACATTTTAAAATAACATTATGGAGTATCATAATTGACATGTTATGTTATTCTATATGTCCGATTATTATTTAAAAGATTTTAAATACTCTATTCTAAAAAAAAAACAGCCAGTGTGACCACTAAGCCTCAAAACTACTGTTGTTGACAAACAGTCACATCTGGTCATTCAGTTCTAAAATCACATCTGTGCTGCATTACAGGCTCCTCGCCCTAAAATCAATCAGTTACACAGCATCCTTACTGACATCTCCGCAGTCCTCCAGAGCCTTCTGTGGTGATAGTGTCATATTTTGTTTTCACAAATATTCATATTTGCGTTGACACTTTTTCCTGAGGGCGAGTGACATGATAAACGAGCCGCCGCTGTAAATGTAGTAAGTATGTTTGTGGGAGGGCAAAAGAAATGAAGCCAATGCACCGAAAGATATCTTGAAGCTCTGAAGAGAAATGAGAAAACGCTCAGCCTGGTGTGGATTCAGGTGAGTTCTCATCTGCGGGACCGCGCGGGTCCCTTCGTATACAGTCTCTGAGGAGATTTTTGAAATGTCAGTCCTGACAACCTCAACAAATGTGGGCATACAAACATATTTCCATGCTTTGGAGCCCCCAGAAGGCACAAACCCATTTCAACTTTTTGATCTCAACTGCTGTGAGGAGACTTTGAAATGACCGAGATGTAATAATAAATGATACCTATGTAGAGCTTTGGGAATATAAAAGCATCCGAATTTGAATCCATGTACCTGATAACACACATTATTTTCTATTTATAGGTGTCTCTTCAACTATATACACTTTTTGGCCTTGTGGAATTTTAGGCCTTGTAGAAATAAACTTTTAAAACACTTCTCAAACTCTCATAAGCGTACTTTATCCACTAGCAATTTCCAATAATCTATAGGGATGTTTCTTTAACTTCAGCACTTGTATGTTCCAAGGATTGATTATTATTAGATTTAAAAATGACTACCCTTATCACATTTTTGAGATGAATGATATATGCGATAGGACAGCTTTTCCTGGTTTAATCTATTCTTTTCTATTCTGTATATGACACTCACAAGCAAAAATGAAGATGGCCATCCAGAATGTCCCTTCAAATCACAATCAGCCTTAAAGAGAGAAGCTACTGAGGGCATTGATGCAACTGCAGCGGCTAAATCATCTGCTCTCGAGCTGTTTGATTCATCGCTGCTCTGCTTGGGGGATGTGGACTCTGCTTGCACCAACAGGCCATGTCAAAACAAAGCCTAAGATATCAAGAAACTATGAAGTGTTATGATATCAGAGCCCACAGACGTGTGGGCACAAGTACATACTGTATATGGCTGTTTCTTCAACTACACAATTTAAAGGAGTGCTATTATACTTTTTTACTTTTTGAATTTTAGTTTTGTGTCTTTGGGCATAAAAAAGATCTACAAAGTTACAAATCTCGAAGTCCACTCCAAAGGGAGATATTTTGTTTTTAAAAAATCTCTTTTCAAGAACTACAACGAACGGCTTCTTTGGACTACAGCGTTTGTTTTCCGCGTGCTATGATGTCACAATGTGGTCCATTAGAATATCATTAAAATAAATCCGCCTACGGAAATTCGAGATGGGGGGTGGGTCTGGACGAGGTTTATAGCACACACGGCGGGTATAAACACAAGCATTGACTAGAGTGGCTGACTCAGAGCAGTAACGCGCCGGTTTTGTGCACTACAGGCGGTCGAACACATGCCGAAGCCGCAATCTACTCCTGCACCCACCATGCATCCTAGGTGTATATGATTTCCTTCTTTCAGATAAATGCAATCGTATGGGGTTATTTTTGTGTCTTTATTATTCAAACAAAAATACTGTGTTTGAGAGTAAAACTAAGTATTTTGCAATTAAAAAATAAAAGTTTGCAAAAAAAGTCTTCTTAAATCTCAAAAATAAAGAAATTGATAACAAAAGTATTTGCAGTGCATGTACTTTTCTTTACAATCTTTATTTTTCTTTGCGCACTTCAAACACTTTTCATCGCGAAACCACAAGTTTTGCTCTCCTTTCTGCTTTCTTTTTTTGCGAGTCTAAAATTTTTGTTTGCGAGTTAAAAAGTTTTGCTTGCGAGTAAGCTGTATCTCAGTGGGCGGTCTCTACCTACCAGGATGAAAGGCCTTTTTCTATTGGTCACTCTCGATTGAAGTGACCACGCCCACTACGTTGTGCCGCCAGGCGCCAGTCTGACTGAGGAGCGAGCGAGGTTCAGCCATGGCGAACAACAGCAACAACAGGTCGTTTACTGGGTAAGATAACCAAGTTAACGTCTTAAACTCAGTGACAAGTGAACTTATGTAGTCTCTCTTCTCATGCTCACATATTTAAATACGTAACGTTAGCTAAGCCCGCCTGTAGTTCGGCGATACCGTTAAATAGAGGGGCACGAGATGACTCGGATGACGATTGTAATCAAGGTAAAGACCATTATGACATGCAAGAGTTGTACAGTAGCGGTATTAACATTAAGTGACATGGCATCTGACACGCGGAAGGTGCGGGAGCAGTGACACTTTCAGCAGTGACACAGTCCATCGGCATATGTCAAAGAAAACCGTAAGTGTCACTGGCACTGAGCAGTGGCATGCGCCAGTGGCTTCCGTGCATCAGATGCCATGTCACTTAATGTTAATACCGCTACTGTACGACTCTTGCATGTCATAATGGTCTTTACCTTGATTACAAAAATAACCCCATACAATCGGAGCTGGCACTCCCAAGCTTTAGAATGGCATAGACGGGTGTTCTCTTCATCAGTCCAAAACAAGTCCAATAATGTGCATCCATCCTTAATAAGGGGGGCATTTTTGTAGGAAAAATATTTATATTTAAAACATAAGAATCACTTTAAATAAAATGTTAAGGTTACCACTGCAAATAAAATAAAATAAAATAAAATGCTGCAATTGACATATAGTTTATTTAACTAACCAAAATTAAAAATAAGTTGCTTAATATTTCTGCACAGGAGAAAGTTAGTGCTGAAAGGAAATATATTAGTATTAGCATCGGCTATCGGCGAGTTGAAAAATATCAGCATATCGAATATCGGCAAAAATCCAATATCATGCATCCCTAATGTAATCCATAAAAAAGTAACTGTAATCTGATTACGCCCTTAGTTTAGACTCATTTTCATCACACCAACAATTTTGTTGGTTCTTAAGAAATTATATATCAACTGAAAACTTAAAATCTCAAAATTCATGCTTTAAAAACCATTTTAAAATCAGACATTGCATTACCATGGAAATTGTACATCAAAATCATATTACAAAATGTTTTCGCTCATGAATTCTAAAAATGTAACTTTGGATTTAATTTGTGCATTTTCATGTCTGTGTTCAAGATAGGGAGTGACACTTAAAGGGTTAATAAAGTGTTTCTAAATCTGCACAAAATGAATGTACTGATTTTTTTACATTCATAGCAGACAATGTAAATAAACTAGTGAGAGTATGAAAATCCACAGGATCAAAAATGCCAATAGTTACAACAATAACCACGTACACAAGTTTAATCTAATTGAGTGCATTCCACAGATTGCTGCTGTTAGAACTAGTTCTATAGTAAATACTAAAACCTAACCCACACCTCAATTCCTAACAGACTTTAAGCTTTTTTTTTTCTTTTTTTTTTTTTTGTTCAAATGAACAAGATGTCCTTTTTTTGTTTTTGTCAGATTTAGGTCATTTCTGGGTTCAAATGTGTCATTGAAATATACAAACAATATATGCTGGCATATTTTTCTCTCAGCTTCGCCTCTCTTATTGTATGTTGTATTTTTTGTAACTGTATTCACTAACGCTGATTATGTACTCATGCTAGTTACAAATGCAGCCAGAGTCTATTCCATAGTCTGAATTTAAAGCAGCCTTCTGGGTTTTGTCAGCCAACGACTGGGGTCAAAATGTACAGTTTGTCTCTGGATATATGGGAAATCCAAATTAACAAAATATATTCTGGAGAGCAGCTTCTGCTGTGCCGTGTCAGAGGAAACAGCTGACTCATCATCGTAGAATAAAAAAAAAAAGTGGTGCTTCAGAGTACCTGCAAGGGCGAGGAAGAGGACGTTACTCGCCATCTCTGCTCCTCACACCCACACAGACATGTCATTCGGCCCTGCGGGGAGCGCCGTTCTCAGGCTCGTATTAATTCACTGCGCTTAATGTGCGACTGAGCTAAACATTCAGAGCAATTAGAGCTTGCAGTGTTGTGCAAATTTACTCTCAGGAAGGAAGGACTGTGGGAAGAGACCTTTTAGCGCAAAGGTGTCCCACACACACCAGGACAGCGTATCTGATAACTCGTAGGTACCCTCCAAATTCTAGGTATTTTTGTAAAGCGCAATTTAAACTCATGACAAGAAATTTCATGCTTGAGCTGTATCTGTCTGCTTGAAGGGTAAATTTAAGAAATACTTAATCTGAAAAGAAAATTATGTTTTAATATACTCAAGTTGTTGCAAAGCATTATGACTTTCTTTTGTTGAGCACAAAAATTGAAAAACTGCACTGTTCAAACAATCACAATGACTGAGGACTGAGCCTTTCATGTCTTTCCACCCTTCAAAGGGTTTCAAACACATAAAAGTATCATTAAAAGTGGACAATATAAATTATTTTCAAAGACTTCTAAGGCCAATAGCTTTGATTGAAAAACAGACCAAAATATGAAACATCTGCCTTAGCTCTGAAAATCATTCAGACTGGTTTTGTGAACAGGATCAACAAATTTGGTAAGAAGATTTAACTCAAAAGAAAGATTTATTTATGAAACAGGCATGTTCTCTCATGAGTCAGGTTTCAAAATTGATGTAAAATATTTTCAGTGAAATATTTGGATAAATGCATCCGCTAAATGAAAAAATGTACCTGTTTTGTCAATATTTGTCGGCATGTACTTCATAAAACTAGCCTAAATTAATAATAAGTTAAATTTCAAGTTTGTTGCTCAGACAAAACAAATCATATCACTTCAGAAGACTAAATATAATTTATTTTTTAAAACAAATTCTAGAAAGGTCTAAAATACATGCATAAATACATACCTTGAATAAAATACTGTGTAAAAACATGTTTCACTAAAGTGCTAGTACATTTCATAATTAATTACATATAAATGGCAAACAACATTGAATTAAATGTGAAATTTTAAAGCAGAAAGACTAAAATAGTATTTTCTTGTAAAACGCATCCCAAAAATCTTCTATTTACAGCTTTAATACTACATTATGATTCTTTAATGATGCTTTTGCATCCTTTTCACAAGTATTTAAGGTTAAAAAGAATATAAACTGTCAATTTGTTTTGAAAATGACAGATTGATTTGCTAGATAAGACCATTCTTCCTCGGCTGGGATCGTTTAGAGCCATTTCAAGCTGCATTTAAACAGCATTTTGGAAGTTTAAACTTGGGGGCACCATTGAAGTCCACTATATGGAGAAATATCCTGAAATGTTTTCTTAAAGAAACATAATTTCTTATCGACTGAAGAAAGAAAGACATGAACATCTTGAATGACAAGGGGGTGAGTAAATTATCTGCACATTTTTGTACTAGAAGTGAACTACTTTCATTTCTGTGTGAGCTGTTCAATAAAGCATATCTCTCACTGTTCGCTTTTCTTAATCAGGAAGTAACAGTGGTTTGGTGCTGGAAAGCTTTAACCCATCTTCAATCCAAAAACACTGGAAGTCCTGATCCTGCTACAACAGCTGTTAATTAGCACACTTAATTACAAGCTTAGCCCTGTCTGACAGGAATGTGATCCATCCCGCGCTAAAGTAATTAAACGATACAGCAACGATTCACTGGTGCCTCCTGGACTGTGGAGAGAAGCCAACGTTAAAAAGCTTCCCTATCCGGAAGCTTTGCATTTAGTCTGTTCATTATTCTCTCACAGAGCAGTGAAGGAATGACATGTTTGGAAAAATTTCGCTTTAAATAATACGGCTTGGAAAATTCTGCATCATTCTAATAATGAAACACTTCTAACTCACAGCCCCTTTTGTTAAGCACTTCGAAATGACCAGCTATTAAATTGCCTATTACTGTTAAGGTCAGTCTATAAAATTATATGACAGCTTTTGATGTCCATAACAATGGACTGAGTATTTAATATCATCACCATCCAGACGAAACCACATCGTAAGTCTATTTCCCAACAAGACACAAAATGGACACTAAGCCACAGACTAATATCAGAAACTAAATTGATTGTTGGGTAATCCATCAGGGCCCATTTAACAACTAACTGGCCACATTTGCTCATTATGACTGCAGATTCGATGGTCTTTAGTCAATAGGTCTTCAAAATAATGTTCTTCATTTCTGCAAGCGAGTCGAATCTCTGAAAAGAGTTGCAGGAATTCGATATACATTTCTGATGACAATAGAAGGGAAAAAAGTGAAAATCTCTCTCTGCTCTTAAATCTGTTTCAGCGTAAGTGCTTCCCTTTAAATTACTTACTGGAAAATCCACAAATATGGTGTCATAATCTAATCATGCCTAACCAGCCATTCATCCTGCCATGATCGCCTGATATACGCAGAAGTGGGGTGGATGCAGGTTGGACCATTGAAAGGTCACTGCACTCACTCGGAGGGTAATGAGGCACAAGGAAATGGGGGCAGCCAAGTGTTTTCATTCCCCAAAAGACACATGATAGATAGTTACATGTGGATGTACCACACACAGGACCTTGAGTTTGACACAAGGCTTCTTTGACCCCATTAGATCACTATGTGTTAATCATCAGCCATTCGCGCACACAAAGACACAAACACACATAATGGCTACAAACATGAGATTATACTTAAGCAATCACATAAGGAAGAGTGCACAGCACAAGGCCGCAAGCCATTGGAAGACTGAACATTTGGCCAGC
This sequence comes from Labeo catla, assembly GCA_012976165.1. Taxonomy (NCBI): domain Eukaryota; kingdom Metazoa; phylum Chordata; class Actinopteri; order Cypriniformes; family Cyprinidae; genus Labeo; species Labeo catla. Next base: position 317,238 of record VONZ01000158.1, on the reverse strand, counting down.
TGTTGGGGATGGGAAAGGATATATATATATATATATCGGTGCAGTGCCTCCTCAAAATATTGGAGGAGAAAAAAAATTGTAGTACAAAAATAAAACAACGGCAATATTATAAAATATAACATATAAAAGTGTTTAAATCCCTCGTTTTTCTAAAGAAACAATGCCCAATAGTGTTTTAAAAGTATGTGGTAAGTTTGGTGGGGGGTAGCCATGTGAGAGGAGGCAATGCCTCCATCGCAATATGATTGGATATGACTGGTTATGATTGGCTGTGATTGGTTTAAGCGATAAATCCCACCTGCAGTGTTTGTGCGCTAAGGCTGGACAATATGAGATAAAATCAAAATCTCGATTAACTGAACATTTTACCTTGATTATGATTAATCAGGGCAACCGCAAAGGGGGAGGAGGGGAATAGGATGATTCCAAGGGCCCGACGATGGAGGGGGGCAGCGATTTCTACGGAGGGAAACGTGATTGCGATTTCTACCGAGGGGGTACCCCAGAACACGATTTACCGAGGGCAATGCGGAATGCGTTTTCTCATCCATGTTCAATGCCTGTTCTATGTTCTCCTGTAAGTTATGACCGATAACAAATATTTTCGAACACAAAAAGTACAAAAAAATTGGGTTAAATCAGTCTTTAAAAAGTAAGTAAATAACTCACACACTTAGATATAACCACTTTGTTACAGTGTCAAAATAAGACTTAAAATGGCATAAAAACATGATCTGTAGTAGTTTTTTAGTGAAATTTAAAGTAAATCTGTTTGTAACCAATATTTACTGAGCTTTGATGATCCAAAAAATTCTAAATTACTCTAGTTAAAAGTTATTTATTATAAACAATAGCTGAACGTAAGTTCACAACTAAAATATATTGTTCAAATCGCTAGTGCCTTGAGTTATTTTAATACATGTAAAATGCTTAAAAATACTTGATGATTGATGAGATTCATACTTGGCTTTAATAAATAAAATACTGATTACATTGTTAAAAGAGAAGTTCACTTCCAGAACAAAAAAATTTACAATTTACAAAAAGTACAATTTATATACTTTTTAACCTCAAATGCTTGTCTCGTCTAGCTCTGTGATATGTATGCACACTCTGTGTTTAGTCTGGATCAATACAGTTTCTCATTTTCTCCTCCAACTTCAAAATCGTCCTACATATCGGTGCAGAAGTACCAACCCAGTGTTTACAAAGTGAACGTGCAAAAGAGTTTTAAACACCCTTTACAAAATAAAAAGGTAAAACAGCGATGTAGGATTTTGAAGTTGGAGGAGAAAATGAGATGGGACATACCCTAACTGTACTGACCTGGATTACACTTAGACTACGCATGCGCATCGTAGAGCTAGACAAGACAAGCATTTCAGTTTAAAAAGTATATAAATTGCATTTTGGAAGTTCAAACTCACAAGCACCGTAGAAGTCCACTATATGGAGAAAAATCCTGAAATGTTTTCCTCAAGAAATATAATTTCTTTACGACTGAAGAAAGAAACTGGGACTGGGACATGAATTTGCATTTAATTAAAAACACTTTGAGGACTTTGCCTCCTCATTTCAGAACACCACTCCACACAACTCATATATACCCTCAGTCACTAAAATCAGTCCATAAAAGTGAATCAAACAAATAATCAGCAGTAAAATGCATTCCATTAAATGTGGCCACAAACTACCTTCTCGCTACTGAAGGCTATGCAGGCCAGTCTTGCTCCCAGCTGCCATGGAGAGTCACCTTCAGCCTCTCAGTCTTCTCCAAGCACTATGAATCAGTGCAAATTATATATGCATGCTGTTGATTCTGTACCGCTGCTTACTAATCCTGTTATTTGAGTGCCCTTGATGTGAGGGTATTGACAAAGTGTAAAGCTTGTTATTGGATTTCAGTTTTGTTTTTTTCCCTTTCCTCTCTCATTCCCTCTCGTTCCACCTGTGATTCTTTGTTTGTATTGAGACTTGCTTCCTTGGTAAATCCCGGAATGCAACCTTGTAAAATAAATTTGAGACTTTTAGGAGATTTATCGAAACTCCAATCTTTGTTTGTGTCAACAGTCATTACAGCCGGTGTATCAGTCCAAATATACATTAGATTAATGGTGTAGATAAGTTAGAGAAAACAGGAGCTCTTGATCAGGGTGTGGTGCTGTCAGAATGCAAACGGCTGTTTATATGTATGTGCCTGTTTACTATACTTTCAGGTCAAATTTGTCTAGAGAAGCAAGCCAAGAAAGATGAAAGATGAGGACATTTGGGATATCCCAGTTTCGCAAAAATGTAATATTATAAAACAACATTAAATAAAATAACAGTAATTTATTAAAATAATAAAACTACACTCTAAATGCTGGGTTATTTTTTAACCCAAATTTTATTGGGTAATTTTAATTTTTTTTTTTTACCCAGGTGCTGGGTAGTTTTTCTGTAACTAAGTTGCTGGGTCATTTTTTATTTTTTTCTACCCAATCGCTGGGTTAAGCCTGTCTCTGACGAAAAAACCCAGCTGCTGAATTACAGTCAGAGCGCAGGCTTTTTGAGTGTGTTTTTCAGTTCCGTGGATTTGCACTTCAGCGTAATAAAGGTTTCTATACATTTTATTTAATTTATAAAGTCTTTACTGTGCTGTAAATTGTATTATTTTATGCAACGCAACACAAGGACGAGATGTCAGTTGTCACGAATCTGGTCGGTGTTCTGCGGACCGCTCACCACCAGATGTCATTCTCACCTCTTCACTACACACAGACTGTCACTCGTCGTCTCGGACTACATCTCCCATCCTCCACCGCACTGATCATGCCTGAAGCCTGTGGCCAATCAGTGGCACTATAAAAGCCCCGGATCTTCCCATACACGTCACGGATTGTTGCAGTGTTATTGTTGTTTCCCAGTTCCCGAGTTTCCTTGTTTTCCCGTGTTTATCGTTCCCGCCTGGCTTTATCGTTTACGTTTGTCTGCCGCCTGCCTTCTGGACTCTCGCTCGTTTTGACTAATCTTTCGGATCGCCCTCCTCGGACACTGGTCGCCCCTGATCGGACTAACGCCTGTCTCACGGACTCCTCTTGTGTTTCCTGTTTATATACCTGTTCGCCATTGCTCTGACTCTGCCTGCCTCGACTATGTCTCTGTCTCAACCCTTCAATAAAAGCATGCATTTGGATCCGCTCGCCTCTCGTCTCCCTGCCTCTGTAAAAGTCAGTCAGCTGTATCAGCTGCAGTTGTTTCGCATGATGGAAACGCCTTTTGCCTAGCATAAAATATTTTAATATTTTATTAGCATAATCATATCATGATAAAAAAAAAAAAAAGCAATTAAATGTGTTATTCTAATTAAAATATTAAAATTATAATTACAGGTAATAATAGATTAGGACGCAATTATTTCAAAATGACGGACAATGTTAAAGTCTAGCGCAACCTCTGGACAGTAAATATCATTAGGTCAGTGTAAAAACAATGTAATTGGAAGGTCCACCATGGAGAAAGAATAAAAGAAAGAAAGAAAAAAAGAAAGAAAGAAAGAAAGAAAGAATCTGTTAGATTTCCCTGAAAGCAGAGTGCTCACATCTACATATTCATTACTTTTAGTCCTATTGCCATTTATACATTTATACATATTGTAATTTTCTTTTGTCTTTCAGTCTGCCTTCTGTCCATTCTTTGATACATCCTTCTAAAAAGTCTTTTCAGCTGTAATTTACTTTGGGGCACATTTTAAAAAGCACACACACACATGCACAGAGAGCACAGAGACATTGTGGTAATTAATGCTTTCAGATGTGTAATCAGCCTTTTTCAACATACTCTGCTAAACCGAAGTTCTCCTGAGAGGCAGTGATTGTGAATTATAACACTTCTCTCTAAAGTGCTGTTTCATCACAAACTTGAAAAAAAAAAAGAAGAAAAAAGAAAATTGCCCTTAAGTGAGAGGCAGATTTTTATGATAATCATGTCAAAACAAAAATGTGATACCATTTAAATGTGTGAGGAGCTTTAGCTCTAATGTTCTCACTGTGTTCTGCAATTTCCCCACAAAGTGACACATGGAGAGACGTTTCATTGATTGTATTTATCTAATCTCAAACTACCTAACTGAAAAGGATCTAAGAAAATATATTTTTCAGACCCTGCCCATCAGACTAAAGACTTTGACGGCTAAATGTAATTCCATATATATGAGCGTCTGAGAGAGCGTCCTTTATTGCTAGAACTGAGTGACTGTTCAGTCTGTCTGCAAATTAATTTATTCCAGTTTATGCACGTGCGTGAGGTAAGGAGCAAGAGTACGTGGGCAAGTGAAAGCTCGCGGCTTACTGAAGTAACATCTGTCATTACCCTACAGAAGCATGCATCCAATTAGCTGTATTTTCAATAAATCAGTAGCTAGGGATCATACGGGTCAAGTTCTGTAAACAGCACAATTTAATTGCAAAAAGGCAATGTGCCTCTGCTTCAGAAACAAGATGGCTCTTATTGTCTTTCAAGGTAACATTGGATTGAGGAAAACCCCTACTGTGGATTTTTAAACGCACAATTTGGGACGCTTTGGAACTACGGTGTATAAAGCAATTTAAGTGATGGACAGGTCAACATTTTTGGACTTTTCTTCAGCCCAAATATTTGATAGTTTGGTGTACATCTGTTCCAAAATATAACTCAGAGCTGTGCTAATAGTCTCAGCCATTTCATTTCCACACTGGCAGCTCAAGCCAGAACGAATATAACTGAGTGATACCTAACTACGCCCAGCTAAAAACTGCCCTCTCCCCTGTCAATGAGCAGCCTAATCATCTTTTTCAGGCTTCTAACTCACACTTGTACACTTCATAACATATATAGTAGCTGTACACATAATGTTTTGACAAGTGGTAGCTTTACACAACTATTTCAGACTGCAAAAAACAAAACAAAAACAAAAAACATTTTCAATAACACACACACACACACACACACACATATATATATATATATAATATAAATAAGGTCCTGCTTTATTTCAGGTATAAGGCAAGTAATATGTACTTACATTTAAATTAATAAATTAATAATAAATAAAATGAAATAAAATAGGTCCCACTTTTAGGTGGCCTTAACTACTATCCACACACATTTAAATTAATCATTTGATACAATACACTTACTGTGTACATGCATGTTTTTACAGAATTATACAGTTTTTACATTGTACACAACTGCTCAGCAGGAGTTGTAATGTTTCTTAAAGAAGTCTCTTATGCACATCAAGACTGCATCTAATTGATCAAAAAAACTATAATACTGCGAAATGCTATTATATTATAAAATAATGGTTTTTATTTTAATATACTTTAAAATAGAATTTATTTTCATCAGCTGTTACTCCAGCCTTAAGTGTCACATGATCCTTCAGAAATCATTCTAATATGCTGATTTATTATTAGAAATATCAATGTTGGATACAGTTTTGGAACCTGTGATTCTTTTTTTCAAGATTCTTTCATGAATAACAAGTTAAAAAGAACAGCATTTATTCAAAACATAAATATTTTCTAACAATATAAATCACTTTTTATTAATTTAACACATCTTTGGTAAATAAAAGTATTTATTTTCTTTCAAAAAAAGAAAGAATAAAAATGTACTGACCCCAGACGTTTGAACAGTAGTGTATATTGTTAGAAAAGATTTATATTTTAAATAAATGCTGTTCTTTTAAACGTTTTATTTATCAAAGAATCCTGAAAAAAAGTATCACCGGTTCCATACAAATATCAGGCAAAACAACTGTTTCAGCACTGATAATAAATCAGCATATTAGAATGAATATGTGACAGTGATGGAGTAATCATGCTGAAAAATTCAGCTTTGATCACAGAAATACTTTATATTTTTATGTATATTAAAATAGAAGACCGTTGTTTTACATCGTAATAATATTTCACAATATTATTTTTTTTTCTGTATTTGAATCAAATAAACACAGCCTTGATGAGCATTAGAAACTTATTTACCATACATAAAAAAATACATGCATTTAATGCATTTGGATTTAATTTCTTTAATTACATTTATAATTACACTGTTGACCCATTCCTTTACACCCTAAAACCTACCCATACCACCTAACCTGTCCCTAACCTTACCCATATCCCACCTCAGTGGCAGCAAAAGTTTTTTTGCAATACAATATGAACACAATAAGTACATTGTGTTTTTTTTTTGATGTAAATGCATAGTAGTTGAGGCCTCCTGATATAAAGTGGGAAAATAAATCAAATAAAATCAAATAAACAAAATTTAGATTCACTGAATGCACATACACATTGACAGACTGAAGACAAAACGCCCACAAGAGCAAACAAGTATTCCCTGATCTCACTCTTTGCAATCCCCTTCCATTTTGTCTACATCCGGCATGTTTGTCCTCTAGAGCTGAGGCATTTCTCTTCTTCTTTTGTCTTCTTTGGCTTATAGAGACATCCTCCAGCTGTCTACATCTTCCAGCTCGCCCTAGTGAAGAATAAGCAAGCTGTTGCCTCCCGTCACTTTTGAGGATGAACCTCATTGTGTACTATTGGCTGGCAGCACAAAGTGAAGGCATGTGACAATCACTCCTGGGAAACCGCACGTTTGCTGCCGAATGCTTGTGCGAATCTTTTGATGGGAGAGGTGAGACGTAGGTGGCACCAATACAACTGATAAGAAAAAGCCAAGTTTGGTCGAACTATAATCCGTCCCACAAACACTAACAAGCATGTATAATTCTACAATTTGGCATTAACTTAAAATGTACATGCATACACTCTAGGTACAAGGTAGAAAAGCTGTCACTGAAGCGGTACTGTTTCAAAGGCTACTTATATGTACCTTTAAGCTACTAACATCCACGCTTTAGGGGTAAATAAGGTTCAAAAGTGTACCATTTGAAAGAGTACCTCCCTAGTGACAGCTTTTATGCTTTTTTTCTGAGACTGCATTTAACAAACACTGCAAATAAGACAAGAAAAAATGGTGAAAATAGCATTTACAGCCATTTTAAAAATGTCAGCGATACTGTGAGAAACAGCGATAGTGTGTGGGCTACACTTTACAGAATTTCAACATGAGGAGGTCATAGAAAACTAGAAATAACACTAGAAAAATAAGAGTTCTGTTGTTGTTTTATATATATATATATATATATATATCTTCATGAAACCGCTCTCAGAAACCCTTCGGCTCTGTTGACTGTGCCTCTCCACTGCTATTATTACTTCTCACGTAGCTGTCACAGCCATCACAGGCCTCAGATCGGAGAACATGCCTCTCCAGCTCTTACTTTCATTACGTCTTTCCTCCTTACATTTCCTATATCTTCTCTTACTCACCCATTTCTGCTCTACCAAAATCAAGCTGGCCTTGGCTGACATGTCCAGAGTCTGATAGGCCTTCAAATAAACTGTCAAATGGTGAAAGAAATAAAAGTATAACATGCCATAAGGCAATTAGTGTCAAAGCACAATGTGAAACCCTAGAAAAAGCGTGTTTGTACAATGTGTGTTTTCCTCTAAATGTGTTAATTTGCTGCCGAGACCTTTAATTTGAGATAGTTCCCACATTCGAGTGTCAATATCTCGATGTGATAACTGGCTGATGGGTTTGAAGTGATTATCATACAGGCTCTATAGGAGGACCCTTGAGAAGAATCAAACCCCACCAAACTACAACTAGGATTAGAAACATGCAGCAAGGGGGGAAAAAAAAAAAAGGAAGGAAAGAAAGAAGGAAGGAAGGAAAAAAGCCTCTGGCACAGGCTGGGCACCTGCTATTGTTCTCTGAGCTGCTAGATCGATCATTTTACAAAACCCTCATTTACATCAGCGCCTTATTAGTGCTTTGCTTTTCACTGGGTTGATGTGCTTATGTTTTCGGGTGCCAGATTTCCTTTTGATGTGTTGTGGCATGAAATTTTATTTCCATGACTCTCTGCCCTTGAAATCAAAAACAGTTAATTCTTCATCAAAAAGCAAAAGGCCCAAGGGATACGTTTTTTTTTTCTTTATAATACTATAGGCTTTCATGAGCATGTTTATATCAAAAAGGATTGTGAAGCATTCAAAATTGAATTAAGAATGCCTTTTAAACACTAATTTGAACTGATTTTATATAGAGGCGACAAACATTAACAAATATATTGTGACAAAAAAAATCCGAAATAAAAGCAAATATGATATGATATGATATGATATGATATATGATATGATATGATATGATATATTATATTATATTATATTATATTATATATTATGGCATATATTTTTATTTTCAGAACAAATGACCAAAAGAAATTATCATTCAGTGTTTTTATCAGTTTTTTCAAGAAACATTACATAATATTAATAATTAATGCCTGCAATGACACCAAAAGAAATAAACTGAACAATACGGTTCAATTTGTTAAGTTACCATATTAGGTTTCATTAGTTTTTACAGCATTTATTTTATCCACACTTGTGAATTTAACGGTTAAAAACTGTAAAAATGCTTCAGAAAAAAACCTGTTAAATGGTTCATTTACAGTGAATAACCGTAAATTGACACTCCCTAAATCCCCTGTGTTACATTTTTTTTTTTAATTTGATGTTTTTTTGTTGAAATAACTATTTTGTTCTTATCAGTTTTGTACATTACGGTTGTATGTTAAATCTAATGTTGTTAAATGAATGTTTATTGCATTATTTCAGTTTCATGTGTGTTACCATGATGGCGTTTAGTGTTCGCGTGAATGACACTGTGCACCTTCTATATATGTTAATATTTAAAAGCTGTTTGTGATGGGCTTTGGTTCATCATGTGACTTTCATAACCACCTGCTTTTGGTGGTTAACAGTGTATTATAAAGGTACAAAGATTTCAGTAATTCACTAGGTTGATACATTAACATTATATCAGTTAATGAAATTACGGTATTTACCTGTAAATTTAAGTGAAAACCATAAAACACTAAATGTTTCTACCGTATTTTTATGGTAAAATTCCAACAACCACAGCTGCCATTTTTTTACTGTAATTTTTTTTTACCATTTATGTACATTTCATTACACTAAATAATTATTTTTAATTTTGCAGAAGTAGAAAATACATAAATACCCAGAATACTCTAATATAGCTTCTTCAAAATAACATGAAGCCAACTACAGGATGCAAACAGAACATAGATAACACAGACTGCTTAAATTATTTTGTTATCTTATTTGTGTTGAATTTCTTAGAACTGCAGTCTTTTAAGTAACCTCCAATTTAGCGTTGTGTGGGATTGGCCTATTTCAATTCAAACTTTACCATATGATTTAAAAGGAAGCTAATTCTGAATGTTGCCCATCGCTGATATCAAGCCCATTTCGAAATGAAAGAAAACTAAATTTATTCACCAAACCGCTGGGTTTAAAACAGAATTCCCTCAGACGTTTTGTGACCTACATACTAGCCCGTCAAAATGTCTAATTCACATTACTTGATAGCTCTGTAAGCTCACATTAAACTTTCAGACAGTAAAAGTAACTTAGGCACGGTCAAACAAGTTTTGTCTGACATGTCTAAATACTGAGCAGAAACTAGGCTACTCTGTGACAAGCCAACATGAAACTTTATATACTAGTTTTTACAATTCCATTCAAGGATCTTGTCCTTAAAGAGTCATTTTGTTTTCTGACATGTTGTGACACTGTAGCATGTCCCGGTGATAAGTTGACATGCGAAAGCCGGGTGCGTTTCAATATCGAAATGTGTCTATCACAACGCTACCCCCTATTTAATGAGCACTAAACTCAACATTCTGTCTCACCACACTTAAAGTAGTCATAAACAACACCTTAAAATATTACAATCTACATTTCAACCGAGATATACCTTCAGATTCAGTTAGAGCTCATAGTTTCATAGTTGTTTCAAGATGCAAAACAGTATTGACACATTACCATTGTTTAATAGTCAGTTAATAGAGTTAACAGTCAAATAATGCCTGTTTCCTAAACTCCCCCCTATTTGCAATTGGTCAAGTAAACAGTTAGCTCCGCCTCTAAACATACACCATTGGCTGAGCCACTGTTGCTATGCCAGGCTGGTCAGAATTCTCAAACAAACAGAGAAATGTTTTGAAAGCACAATTGTTTACACTTCTCAGGTGAATGAACATCAAACATGTTACTCACAGTTGTCTCTTCATATTAAACTAGAATTAGAGAAAGGTTATTAACATTTCAAGTGTTTAAAAATGACATACTTCACTTTTATGATCTACTATGGCTATGGTGTTATGGAACCCGGTGCTGAGAGTAATTCCCCAAACCGGTAATGGCACAGGATAAAAAAGATGAATGGTGTGCTGAATTGGCTCGGTTCGTGCATTGAATTCCAGGACCCTCATCTTTGCTGAATGACAAAATGACAATTAAAAGTGATGAGTCAAATGAATATTGAACATGGACATTTTGGGATGGCAGCCATGTATAGCATTCTCCATAAAAATGGATGAGGTGGAATTCCTCAGGAATAATAAATAAAAGAAAACAGTGAATGAATTTTTGATGTCCCTTTTGTCCCAGTAAAGCCTTTGAGTGTTATCATCATGTATTAATGGTGAACAGTCAAAGCCCCATATGAACAGATATAGCTGTAAGTTAATCCGTTTTCCACCTTTTTCCTGACAAGGTTTTTATAATGATGATGATGATCGTGTCTCAGAGTATGAATAGGAAAAAAATCATGCTATCCATTTTAATCCATTCAGGCGGTATTGAAAAGCTTTGGTTAAAAAGTATGGTCTGAATGAGATAAATGTTAATATATATAAGATATGGAACTCATACTGTATCCTCTCCTACATCCTACTTGAGGTATGATTTCTGAGATTCATTTTTCAACTGTATTCATCAACTGATTTTTGAAACAAAATGGCTCTCAAAGCTGCAATGCAATTATGTTAAAAGAGGCAATAATGAAGCTGAACTCAATTAATCATTCTACCATAAGATCGAGATAATGAGAGAAATTTGTTAAACAACATAACTCAAATAACACGTAGTGTTTGAGTGCTTAATTTCTCAGCCACCTCATAAACAAGTGTTTGATGTGAGAACGAGGGTCTATAAAGCAGTCGATTCAAATCAGGGTATGCTGAATTTTGAACGAGCTAGAGACTGAAAAGCGGAGGATTTCCTCCCCCTTTAAATACAGAAGACTACATTAACGGTGCCTATAGGGACATGCTATATATCTGACATCTCTCAATATGTTGCTTCAATTATGCATGAGCGTGGTGAAAAAATGTAAATGTACTTCTATAAACAGGATCTGCAATTCTTTGTCCTCCATGCCAAACAGGAGATAAGCACCATTCAGCTCAGTAAATATTCATCACTGTGCTTGTTGTTTCTGTGGATAGGATTAGGCACAGCATATTAACTGGCCCTTGGGGTAAAGGGACGATCTAGCCGGATGGCTCGTCGACGGCTGTGATCGTCTTACTTCAAACATACAAAGTCACTTAAGACATGGGAGGTTGTTTAAATGCAACGGGGAAAAAAGAATGAAAAATCATATATATGTGTGTATAATTAGTTGGATAATGCATGAGCTGAAGACTGTTGTCTTATTGACCAGACCAGATTGAATTTCATTATGTGTTTACTAATTTATTCTTTATTACCTCAATTCAGATCGAGCTTCATCAATTATACAATGCCTTTCATGGTTTCGCTTCATATTTTAATGCATTACACCTATGCAGGCGCGTTATCATGAATAATATATACAATGAACCGAGCTAATCATGCTATCAATTTGTTTTCAAGACATATTTTATTTAAATACTCATTTAAAGAGCAAATAAAGAAAAGAACAAAAATGTTGTACAATTACTTTTAGCCTGCAGCACGCAACACATATTTGTGTATTTTAATATTGTATGCGATTTTTAAATCTCTAAAAGCAGAGTTTAAATATTTAATGAGATGGATTTATAAGGACTATGTTTTGGTGCACTGAATTATGTACTGAGTTACCATATGAAATTACACATGAAAAAAAGCAAGCACATCAAATTCCCCGTTGTGTAGAATTAAGGATCAAATTGCAAAGCACATACATAGAAACAACATGAAACAAACTATACCTGTAATCAACCCAACAGATTTCCGATAGCATCTGACCTTCAGAACTTAACAAAAACTCCCCTCTGTGCTTAAAACCAAGCATGTAGGAGCAAAGCCATTAATAAAACTTGAGAATAACCTTTCAAGAGCTTCACATGAGTAAAGTGGGCAGGTGAAACTCTGACAGGTGAACGTTTGTGGAGTAGACAGCCCAGGCAAGCCAGGCATTAAAGTGTCAGAACATTGCTGTACCAAACTATCATTCAATGGATAGGAGCACAAAGGCTCCATCAGATAGAATCTAGCATTAAGGGCTTGGCTGTCTTTTAATTTAACACAGTTCAACAGACAGGGTTAAAATAGTTTGCTTTGTAAAGGGCAGGAATGTTTTGTACAGTTTGTCAAAACATGATAGCTACGGGAATGACAATGTTGACTTCTTCTGATAATTCTGATAATTTAAGTCAATTGAATTGGGCGAATTTCAATCGGAAGTGAGCACCCGAAGGGCAGGGGCCTTGAAGTAGGGATTTTTGGGGGAGCAGGGCACTTGTGTTTTATAATGAATCCATTTGGATCTAACTTGACAAACAGAGCAAACAGAATATAATTTCCTCATTAACTTTAACTGGAATTTTACCATAAAACATCAGTGCTCCATCTATTAGTAAAACTCTTAGTAAAAAATCTCAGTGATGTTGGACTAAATATTCACACTCACATGCTGCTTCAAAACTTTTTGCATTCTACTACACTGTTTTTCATTTTTCTCTTTAAATGTGCACTAGACGGATGTGTTTGATCATTATGCTTGCTTCATTTATAGTATGGAAGCCAGTTTCCGCCACTGAATAAAAAATAAAAAGGTAATTGCGACTTTTTATCTTACAGTTCTGACTTTTTTCCTGCAATTGAGAGTTAACATTGTGCATTTCTGACTTTGCACAACTGCAAGTTATAAACTTGCAATTGTGAGAAATAAAGGCCAGAATTTTTTCCTCACAAATGTGAGCTTGTATCTCGCAATTCTGACCTTTTTTTTTCTTTTCTTTTCAAAAACTTTCATCAAAGTTGTCCAAAACAACCAAAACAATACCCACTCTTGTCTTAGAACAACTGTAATGAACTTTTTTGATTCACTTCAAATGCTGACTACTGTACATCTCCATTCTGTTCAAAAGTTTTCACCCCCTGGCTCTTAATGTATGTTTTTTTCCTTCTGGTGCATCAGTGAGCATTTGAACCTTCTGTAATAGTTGCATATGAGTCCCTCAGGTGTCCTCAGTGTAAAAAGATGGATTTCAAAATCATACAGTCATTGTTGGAAAAGGTTCAAATACACAAAAATGCTGGAAAACCAAAAAAAAATTGTGGGTCCTAAAGGATTTTTCTGAAGAACAGCGGGCAGTGGTTCATGAAAAACAAGGAACTCATGAACAACTATCACTAAAAGAAAAAAAAAAAAAAACACAGCTGTTGATCATTCAGGTAACAACACAGTATTAAGAATCAAAGCAATGTAAACTTTTGAACAGGGTAATTTTATCAATTCAACTATTATTTTTTCTTGTGGACTGTATGTAAACATCTTTTAAGTAAAAAATCTTATTCAGGTCTGCAAATAAAAAATAACATGCATTTTAATGATTCTGAACGGGGGACGCAAACTTTTGACCTCAACTGTATGTGAATGACTTCCAAGAACTGTTATAAAGTAACATTTCATCCCCACCAATACAAAACTGCATTACATTATATGACTATTCAATGTAAATGAAAAGCATAACAAATTTCTAATTATTGGTTTAAAAATAATTTTCTGTTTCTAGTAATCTTTGAACTCTCAGGATAAAGCGTTTTTTGCTTTTTACTGGTGTTTTATTCCAAACTGTAAGCGCTAAGGAGATGTCCGCACTGCTTTTTTAGCTGATTCATACCACAAGTTATCAAATGGGAAGCTCATTTGGCATTAAGCCTTGGAACGAGGTGACATTTCAGGGCTTTTTCCTAGACATCCACTTCCATTTAGCATCTAAGAGGACTAGCGCTTACATCAGCATTGTTCCACCACGAAAGTGGGGCCGGTGTCCAAGACGAGACAGTGTGAAAAAAAAACCAACCAAAATTTGTACATCTCAATACCTAAAAGACTTCATTTTTGTGCAGAGTGAGAGAAAGAGCACACAATGTGTTAGACCGGGAGACGCGCTCTGTGTGTGAAGATTACCTTAGAGAAGCGATCAAAGAACTGCCAGGCTACTCTGTGTCTAATATTAACATTCCTAAATATAATGTCTGTCTGTCACTGACGTGTTACTTAAAAATAGATCAAATAAAAGTTGAGGCTCTTTTCCCTTCCTTTCAGGCAGGACTGTGAATAATTCATGGCTCTGTCCAAACAAAACCACAACCGTAGTCACATTAACGACCTGACAAACATCCTTTCTTTCCTGTCTTGTGTTTCCACTGCACAGGTCCAAAAGATACTTTCTGAGGTATTAATAAAAACTATTTAGATTTGTTTCACAGACCTTATTTTCATTATCACTGATATTTACTATAATCTGTTTTATGTCTAATGTCCAAGCAGCTTTTTGTTGCGTGTCTTTGGTGAAATGAAATTATGAGGGCAAGAGGGTACAGTAATACCTTAATTGGCATTAAACTGTTATCGCAACTGCTAAACATGGCAGTGGGAGCAAAAACAGAGGGAGTAATTATCACTTCACTATTTAAATCATGATGGATGTATCATAGGCTGCCTGCACTGATGTGAAGAAAAAACACCAAAGGCAGTGAACGACTGTGGCATATGGCGCAGCAGCCTGTGTAATAAGTCACTGAAGTCTTTAAGAGGTCTGTGTGATCATGCTAGTTAGCGAGACTGTTATTTTTTCTTTTAAATACTGTGCAGAGACACAAAAATCTATCTATCTACAGTGCCCTCCACTAATATTGGCACCCTTGGTAAATATGAGCGAAGACGGCTATGAAAATAAATCTGCTTTGTTTATCTTTATGATCTTACATTCAAAAAATTCACAAAATGCTAACCTTTCATTGAAGTAAAACAATTAAAAGTGGGGGGAAACTTACGTTATGAAATAAATGTTTTTCTCATATGCATGTTGGGCACAATTATTGGCACCCTTAGAAATTATAATGAGTAAAATATCTCATACCATTCATATTTGCATTTATTTAGCACACTAGAATGACTAGGAGTATGATATTGTCCAGCAATAACTTCCTGTTTCACAGGATTATAAATATGAGGAGCACAAAGGCCAAATTTCCTTAATCATCCATCACAAGGAATAAAACCAAATAATATAGTTCTGATGTGCAGAACAAGATTGTTGAGCTTCACAAAATAGAAAGTGGCTGTAAGAAAAGAGCTAAAGCATTGAAAATCCCAATTTCCATCATTAGAACAATAATTAAGAATTCCAATCAACTAAAGATGTTACAAATCTGCCTGGAAAAGGATGTGTGTCTATATCGTCCTAATGCATGGTGGGGAGGAGAGTTTAAGTGTCCAAAGACTCTTCAAGGATCACAGTAGGAGAATTGCAGAGATTAGTTGAGACCTGGGGCCAAAAGACTAAAAAAAAAAATTCAAACAGCCCCTACGTCACCACATGTTGTTCAGGAGGGTTTTAAGAAAAATCCTCCTTGCTCATCCAAAAACAAACTCCAGCATATTCAGTTGTCAGACACAACTTGAATTTCAAATGGGAATGGCTTCTGTGGTCATATGAAACTATTAAAAAGAGCTTTCTGGCAGCAAACATTCAAGATAGGTTTGGTACAAAAAGTACCCCATGCCCACGGTTAAATATACTGCTGGATCTTTAATGTTGTGGGCTTATTTTCCTGCCAGAGGTCCTGGACATCTTGTTCAGATACATGGCATCATGGATTCTAGCAAATACCAACAGATAAAAAATGTAAACCTGACTGCATCTGTTAGAAGTTCTATAATGAGCTGTGGTTGGATCTTCCGTCAGGACAGTGATCCAAATCAAACATCAAAATCAACACAAAAATGTGTCACTGAGCATAAAATGAAGCTTCTGCCATGGCCATCCCAGTTGCCTGACCTGAACCCTATAGAAAATGCGTGAGGTGAACTGAAGAGAAGAAGCACCAGCATGGAGCTGGGAAACTAAAGGATCTGAAGAGTTTCTGTATGAAGGAATGGTCTCTGATCTCTTGTCAGGTGTTCTCCAAACTCTTCAGGCATTAAAGAAGAAAACACAGAGCTGTTATCTTGAATAAAGGACATTGCAATAATTGGGTGCCAATAATTGTGGTCAACATGAACTACAGAAAAACATTTATTTCATAAAGAGATTTTCCCCCTGCTTTCCATGGTTTTACTTAAATGATAGGTTAGAATATTGTGAATTTTTTGAATGAAAGATTAAAAGGATAAACAATGCAGATTTATTCTTACAGCCACCTTTGCTCATATTTACCAAGGGTGCCAATATTAGTGGAGGGCACTGTATCTATCTATCTATCTATCTATCTATCTATCTCACATGACCATTGTATAAATATACACTGCCGTTCAAATGTTTGGGATCAGTAAGATTTTTATGCTCATCAAAGTTACATTTATTTGATCAAAAATACAGAAAAAAGTAATATTATGAAATATTGTGATTGAAAATAACATTTTTCTATTTTAATATACTTTAAAATATAATTTATTTCTTTGATGCAAAGCTGAATTTTCATCAGCCATTACTCCACTCTGAAGTGTCACATGATCCTTCAGAAATAATTATAATATGCAAATTTGTTATTTATAGCTGTGCTGTTTAATATTTTTTTATAACCTGTGAAACAGCATTTATTCAAAACAGAAATCTTTTCTAACAATGTAAGTCTTTTCTATCACTTTTTATAAATTTAACACATCTTTGCCGAATAAAAGTATAAATTTCTTTCAAAAAAGGAAAGAAAGAAAAAAAAAATTACTGACCCAAAACTTTGAACGGTAGTGTATATTGTTACAAAAGATTTCTATTATAAATAAATGCTGTTCTTTTTAACATTTTATTCATTAAAGAATCCTGAAAAAAGTATCACAGGTTCCAAAAAATAGATTTTGCAGCACAACTGTTTCCAACAATGATAATAAATCAGCATATTAGAATGATTTCTGAAGGATCGTTTGACACTGAAGACTGGAGCAATGATGCTGAAAATTCAGTATATTAAAATAGAGAACCACTATTTTAAATTCCAATACTATTTCACAGTATTACAGTTTTTTCTGTATTTTAAATCAAATAAACGCAGCTTTAATAAGCAAAAAAGTCTTCTTTAAAACATTAAAAATCTTACTGATCCCAAACTTTTAAACAGCAGTGTATTATATACCTCAGTATGTGCGTCTCCTTAGACAATAAAAGACAACTGTAACACATGTTCCATATTTTCAGAACTACAAACTTGTCAAAAACTCTTGTTTTGTCTTTGGTCATGTCTTATCTTGTCTAGGGCATGAAGCGAGCAAGGCCAGTCACTGGTGCCCCCTTGCAAAAACAAATTGATGATGGTGCTGGCAAGTAGTAAGCCATTTATAGACTGACTTCCCAGAAGAACATAAACACTGTGGCTTGGCAAAACTTTCAAAACTTTGAGGTTTGAGTGGTCCAGCATGTCAACTTACGGCTCAAATAATGGATTGAGCCAAAAAAAAAAAATGTATTCATGTGTAAATACGTAAAATGATTCTTACAAAATTGACTTCTTCAATTCAATGGAGCAATTTAAGAGCCAGTGATTCTTACCAAAATACTTGTGTTCTTCTAATACGGCCAACTGCAGTTCTGTTTGGTACTGCTATGAGTGCAGAAAAGACACACTCCACTAATACATGTTGCTGAGCTGACTCAAAAACTAACATCTCACTTTGTTTCTTTCTAAGAGGGATGCTGAGAAACCTGAAAAAGTTGGTATCAACTTCTGGCCAATGGCTGAATCTGCACTAGAGTTCAACTTCAAACCATGGACGTTCAAATTCTCTGAGTATCAGCTGTACTTTTGAACCCAGAGTGAGCTCACTGCAGCAGTTGATGCAGGTATTTGGCAGAGCTCCCATCTCAGATCATCCAATATGGTCATTGCTGCACTCCATAGCTGTACTCATGTAATAAATGGCGTTCGTCCATCATTTAAATGACAGTTGCAGATAGGAATTGAATTCAGGGGAATTACATACTGTCCTACAGACTGTGGCGAGATCTTTCTAACCACCGCATAAATCAAAATCGTTATGGCTGCATGGTATAAGATAATGGAATACAGATAGCATCTGCATTGTGGTACCTTACTGCTGTAGAATTAGAGCATTTGTCTTTATACAAGGTAGTGGTTTTCAAAACTTTTCAGCTGGCGTTGAAACAAAAATCCTGGACCAACGAATACAACAGATCTAAGGGTTACCACAAAACAGTTATCCACCTAAAATGAACTAGATTGCTACTTTTAGCTAACAAAACCAAATGAGCCAACTGTTCGCTAACAAGTTGGACGAAACACACTTGATTAACCAGTAAATGAATCAGAGAAAGAAGGTCAGAAAATGTCACAATATCTGAAACTATTGATGTTGTGTTAATGTTTTCTTTTCTAAATATACCATCTTTTTCACACAATGTCCGGAGGAACTTTTAAGCTGCTACAAGAGATGAATTTTCTGCACTGAAAATGGGTAGTTATGTGAATAGTATTTAATTTCAAAAGACAGTGACGCACATGTGCGTCAGGGAAAACAGAATATCTACAGAATATCATCTGTAGGTGAAATAAACAACAAAAAATTTATCATAATCATCAAACTACATCTGTGCTGCTTATTCACTAACACAAAGACATGAGAGAGAAATAAATTACTATGGAGCACCAATATAATACAGTGCCTTATAGTGTGTGACCTGTTTTCTTTTTGGCCTCATTAAAACAGGAAATGTTATTATTTTGATCTCTTATTTCGATTATCACAGCACATACGCATATAACAACCTGTCAAACTTGTGATTTTATAACTAAGCTCAAAAATGAGATTTATTAAACCGTAACAACTGTAATTTTCTCAAGCCCAAAATTACATTTAAAGAACAAGAATAACAATAAATAGAATAGAAACTAATAACAAAATAATACTTTATAATTATATAATACTGTATATTTAATAAATAAACACAATTATTAGGGAAACTATGTATACATAAGTGTTGAAAAAATTTGGGATTAGTAAGATGTTTTTAAAAAGTTTTGCATTTGATCAAAATACAAAAAAAAAAATAAAATAGCAATACTGAAAAAATTATTTATTATTTCAGGAGGAAAAAAATCTGACCCCCAAATTTTGAACAGTAGTGCAGATATAAACCTACAAATATTTTCACTACAACATCAGTACTGTATTTGCAATCTGTAGATTTATGAATGAGAAGAAATTTAATACTCAGTACATTACACTGCATTAATGAGATTATTTGCGCTAAAGACAACAGTGGCAGCACATAAGCAAAATACACTGAGACAGCATTAGCATGCAAAGTGTCAAGAGGCTAGAAAATGTGGCAATGGCAGCGCCCACTCTGCAAAAAAGCTGCAACAGATTAAATAGCCTTCCATCACCCCATGAGTCTAGGAGCCAAATCCCCTCTACCCAGCAACAGCCCTTTATTATCTGTCAAGAAAACTTAAGAATGCTTCATAAGCATGCATCACAGACACTTACAAGGTTCTCTACAGCAGTGTTCTTACCGTTCACTAAAACTATTATGATTAAAATAATTTTTGTTAATTGCAATAAAGATAAAATAAAACATATTTTAGAAAAAAAATTAACTAAATGAAAATTACATTTACTGAAATACATTTAAAGGGATAGTTCACACAAAAATGAAAATTCTGTCATTAATGATTTACCCTCATGTTGTTCCAAACCCATAAGGCCTTTGTTTATCTTCAGAACACAAATGAAGATATTTTTGATGGAATCCGGTGCTTTCTGACCCTGCATAGACAGTGACGCAACTGACACATTCAAATGGCCCAGAAAGGTCGCAAGGACATCCTTTTGGCCAGCATTGTCTAAAGATGATCTGAGCCAATTTTGTTGAAAATCAGACAAACCATCTACGACGAGTAGATTTTTCAAAAAATTCAACGTTGCAAAAAATCTTGACCTGTAGAAATTAAAATTTTGGTATGCATTCAACTTGGCATGAGCCAAGGAATCAGAGGGAAAATATTTTGCTTTTAGATCTTACAGTTTAAAAGTTATTGGCAGAAATATAAGTGCAAATTTGGCCTATTGGTGGCGCTAGAGAGTTTGTGATAGAGACTCCAAATTTGCTATGGTTAATATTGTGACTATCCTCTATCTGTGTGCCAAATTTCATAATTTTCCTGCAAGTGGTTCTATGGGCTGCCATAGACTCCCTGAGTGGAAAAAGAAGAAGAAGAAGCCATAAACAACAGGTGTGAGAGCCCTCAATTCCAACCACCTCACTCCCCTCTAAAACCTTTTCCACAGTGTAAACTGTTGAAAAACTCAAAACGGTGCAATTCTGAGTGTGCTACACACAGGTGAGTGGGCTAGACAAACCACCTGTAGTAATGCATTCTTTCCTCTCTATATGCACCAGACACTTTCCTATAAACACTACATGTTACACAGAAAACATTGTGCACCTCTGAGTGTGCTACATACAGGTGAGTGGGCTAGACAAACCACCTGTAGAAACACACTCTTTCCTCTCTACATGCACCAGACACTTTCTTATTAACACTCCATGTAAGGACTTAACAAATGTTTACTTGTCAATGCATCACAAATCATATTGCAATATTTGCTTCTTAACCTTAAATACCTCTTCTGCACATTATCATGCACAGTTATTATGTAAAGTACTTGTATAGTCTGTCTTAGGTTACGTGTATGTATAGTCAATTATTTATAGTATATGTATAGTTAGATTATCACTTTCAGTAAGTTATGTAGCTGTAATCTGATTATGAGCTTTTTTAAAATGAAATATTTTTGGAATCTGATTACATAATCCAGATTACATGTAATCAGTTACTACCCAGCACTGTAAATAACATAGTAAATAATAGTAAAATATCATTCTATAGTCTTGGTCAGATTGCTGAATCACCAATGTTGGTAAAAAACAGACGTGTAATTTTTTTTTTGGTCAGACATGTCTTCGTGGGCTTAAATTGTGCAGTTAGAGACAGATTTTCTAAACCAATCAAGTCAGCGCATAAGCAGTCCCTGGCAAGAGCATTGCATTTAAGAAGGGTGCGGGTGTCAGCTCCAATTTCGGCAGGGCTGCTCAAAGTGGTGTGGGATTGATCAGGGATTTACATCGTTAAGCAGGTGGTCCCCATGGTTGTCAAAGCCAGACAGGAAGAGGAAAGGAAAGGCACGACTGCTGCAGCCCACAGCGAGTCTGAACTCCTTAATAAAAAAAGACCCTGTCAAAATTAAAGTCTAGCACATCAAAAGCCAGTCATTAAGGCTCATAGCCTCAGCGTCGAATTATTAGCGTTTTAATGCTCCTTGAGGAATTCCATCCGACAAAGGATAATTTTAGCTATTCCACACTTGGCCTTGCTAAGTAGGATTGGTTTAGGATCATAAGCACTAGTGGAGAAGGGTAAAGATCATTGGAAGCCATAAATACGTACAATGATCGATTTGGCTAATTAACTGACTCGCATTACAGTTCCAGCATCGGAGTGACGTTATTTGCTTTTCTTTTTTTCAACTCGCTACATGCTTGACCTTTAAAAGCACCGGTTTCCAGCCGAGGTTTTGGGACTTGTTTACAGCAAAGGCATGCGATGATAAGAGCTAACTTCATTCAGCTAATTCAAAGCTTGAAGCGAATCTGAAATTCAGTCTCTGACCTAAATGATGTCATTTTATAGCTGTCTGATTAACAGAGATACATTCCCTCAGCCGTGACAAGATGGCCCATTTCACTTGGGTTTACCAGTTTGTTATCCTTGACCTCTGCAGAGGACTGAGCCTATCCACAAACATTAGCAGCCAAAATTTACTGGACCAAATTAGCCCACTCAATATGTTAATAAAACATGCCGAGAGCTCGTCTGGATGATTTCCAGATACAAAATGGTTTGCTTCTCAGTCTAAAAAAGCATTGATTTTGCTGACTGCATTAAGAGCTTTGTTTTCATCGAGGCAGCTGTTCAGTTTCAAAACATAAAATGCTCAGGAAAATAAAAAAAATGACAATTCTCTCAGGGTCTCACACTGTCTAATGAGATTATTTTTACGATAAACAAGTCCCATGGCGTGGTGCAGCATGGGATTGGGTGTTGACTGTATTGTTTGGCAATGTGTGGGCTAAGAGTTTTCACTCTGGTTAAATAAAAATCTCTGCGACTTTCGGCTCGGCTACCTGTGCAGCAGTGCTGTCATGCCTATTTCACGCCTTGATACTACAGACTGACCAACTGTGCCAAAGGCATCCAAAAATGGAGATATGCACAACCAAGCAATTTTGAGAAACATTGTTGAAACTGAAGTTAAAAAACAGCTGACAGAAACCTCTGTTTGTTTCAGTCAGTTCTAAAATACCAAAATGCTGAATATGCAGCATGTATTATATCTTTCAGTATATATACATATATATATATATATATATATATATAAACTTTTCAGAACAATATAATAAGACATGAAACTATAATAAGACATGATTCATAGCGTTAATAGAATTTTAAATATACTATAGTTTAAATAAAATAATAATACTAGATGAATGGTTCACTAAATAAACAAATAGATGCATAAAAATAACTCAGAGTATCTATAATGCAATTAGTAGTGAAAATGAAAAGTCCCAGTGGGCCACAAATATTCTTGAGAGCTTTTTATATCTCCTCTTCTGCATTCAGAGATGCATACATTACAGAATTTTAGCATAACATTGACATTTGCGGAAGCAGTATTTCTAAAGGTCCTCTGACTTAAGGTTTAAAATGGATTTTTTCCCCCCTTAATCTAAAATTAATGGTAACTGTAAATTGCCGGGCAAAAATAATTTCAGAGCTGCTTTTATGTAAAAATCTCCCAACTACTTTGCTCATAAAAGGGGAAAAGGGCAGATACCATCTAACACAAAGATTCACTTTTTGTCAAGGTAACTTATGAGTAGAAAATTAAGAATCTTCTGTGATGTTTTTTATGAATATTCAAGGACTAAATGCACTAATACAGACACAAAACCCAACATGCATTATAAAATGTACTAAAGTAAATCTAATGTGGAAGGAAAATCACATCTGTGCTATAGCACTGTATGCAATTCCACAGTTAATCATTGAGATATTCAATAATCAAATCACATCCTCACATAAAAGACATAAAAGCTCAAAGTTGTGCAGCAAACACGGTGGGGTCTGCTCTTCCATACCCCAGTGCATTCTGGGCCAGGTTGAGGCTCCACATTTTAGTACCTCAGGCTATTTTCTATTCAAGCACAGTTGGCTTTGCAATTTGTGTCCAACCAAAGCAAGCATGATCCAGACGCTGTCATTTCCCCCTTTCTATTAAACACGCTGAAGCAGAAACCGGCGCAGGCTGTCTATGGAGAGATTCTTATTTGAGAATGGTCATGGCTAATGCACATTATAATTGGTCTGAACACAGGACAATAAATCTTGATACATTCGCAACAAACACACAGAGTCCTGACTCATCTTTTCAGGGGGAAAAACAACAGTGCGGGCAAGTAAAGTGAGTTGAAATATGAAGGGGAATCAAAAACTGATTGAAAGAGTCAAATAAATGCAAAAGGACCCTTACGGTGCTTTAAATGAAAGAATGGAAGATCGAAACACAAGGATACAAAATAAACATGGAAATGGAAGAGCTGACAAGAGCGAAGATGTGATGTGGTTCTAATGTTCAAGAGGCCTCAAAACGAAAGGCTCGATCTGTTGCGCCATTTCTAATCAAAATAGCCTAGTGCTTATATCTCACTATAGCCACTTGTCGATATATTCACCCATGCATGCACGCACAAGCATCCCCAAGGACAAAGAAACACAGAAAAACATCAAGGACTCATGCAGGGAAACGCACAAGCACGCTTGCAGCGTATTGGTCATGCACGTCACATGTAGAAATATTTGGCTGCTTGCTTACCTCTGCAGATGGGCACTGGGAAGTCCCATACGGCAGCATTGCCTGCATTGGTCACACAGGTGAGCTGAGGATGGCCGTCCAGCACGTAGCCGGTTACACAGCTGTAGCGGATCTTGTCGCCTACATTAAAGCGTGTCCCGTACAGGATGCCTTTAGGCGGGACGCCAGGGTTCCCACAAGAACTGCTCTGCAATTCTAAAAAGGAAAAATATCACATTTAGCATTGTATTATTCATAAAGAAAATTATGTTGTACATAGACACTATCAGAAAAAGAAAAGGAGAAAAAAATTATATTTTATATTTTTACATTAACAATGTACTCAATATTGTATTTATTAAAGCTAGGGTGACCATAAGTCCTGTTATCCCTGGACACATCCTCTTTTTAGACCTAAAAAAATGCGTCAGGCAGGGATTTCAAAATCGCCCAAAATGTCCGGGATTCGGCTTTTGCTTTCTACAGTCACTTTGCTTTCTGTTTTTGTATTAAAGCCTTATGCGGGACTGTTTTCTTGATACCCCTCCCGCTGAAGTTCGGGCCATTACCGCCTACTCACGCAATCATTCTAATATTGAATATAACACTATGGTATTCAAAGTATTTTAATCTCTTTTTTGAATGAGCGGCTTTTCACTTTCACTTTCAATTTCACGATCACACACATTCTGTATAAAGGGAGCACATCTTACAAGATCAGATATGAGCACATCATCTGCTGAGCAGCAAAACCTCCAGCATGATTTGTCAGTCATCTCTCTGTACTCTTGTCTTGACCCATGATCATTTAAATCTGATTCCTGCAGCTGGTGTTGTATGCAGGGTTTCCAAATCCACATTTTTTTTTTTTGCATAAAATTGGGCTGATTTTAAACTGTTGCGAAGGGTTGATTTTCTCCCGTGGGTTAAATGTTTGAAATATTGTACAAAGTACATTTGACTAAAATGCTTGTACTGAAACATGTTGCATTCTACCTGTGATAAAACTGTACAAGATGTTAAGCTTTGTGATGGCCAACAAAACCCACCCAATTGCCACTCAAAATTAGCCCAAAACTAGCCCAATCATGTTTCGAGAGGGGTCCCTTTGTTCCGGGGGTAAAATACATGTTTTTGGTGGGGTTCCCCTGGTACAATTCGCATTCCAGGAGCTAAATATCATGTTATTGGGGTTGCTTCAACCTGAGGACATGAAAAACAACCCACGACAACAGTGTTAAAGTAGCCCAATTCCGCGGGAAAACCGCGAACTTGGCAACACTGACTTTGGGGGCTTTTTAACCCCCCTCAACCCCCCTCCACACCCCACACGCATCCGGCCCCCACTGTCCTCTTTTTTGCTAAAATATGGTCACCCTATTAAAGCCATATATGAATCTCATCAAGTTAGTAAGCATTTTACATTTATTAAAATAGGTAGCTCGGTTAACTTTTAACTATTTTAGAATTTTCAGATCAGTCATCAAAGCTACATATTGGTCACAGACACTGAGATTTACTTTAATTTCAGCAAGCTGATTACTCACTAAAAACTCCCACAGATCTTGTTTTAATGCCATTTTAAGTTTTATTTTGACATATTTTGCCATTTTAAGTGGTTATATCTAAGTATGTGAGTTGTTTACTTGTTGTTTATGCCATATTGTTAATTCAGACTGATTCGAGAATGCAGAATTTGCATGAACACAAAGGGCAGGATTTATTGCATGAACCAATCATGGCAGATCATAACCAGTCATATCCAATCATATTGCGATTACAGCTTTAATAGACCCCCTAAACCATGATACCCTTCCCCGCCAGCATTGTTTGATTCTTTTGAAAGTTCAAAAGAAGAGTATTTATTTGAAACTGAAATCTTTTTTGAAATAAAAATACATTATAAATGTGTCTGTACTGTCACTTTTGATTAATCTAGCGCATCTTTGCTGAATAAATGTATTAATTTCTTTTTTTAAAAATCTATTAATTTAATTTTTAATCCAAAAAAAAGCATTTCTGCATAGTGAAATTTCTCAGTGTTGAGACTAGTTATCCACCATATGTTCAAGAATGTAAACAAGTTTTTCCTTGTAATTCATAGTAAACAAATTATTCTTGGCACTATTACCATGCCACGCTGACAAGCCAAGGGCTACAGGAGCAAAAACACAACATTTTATCTGAATTATTTGTTATTTAATCACCAATTCATGCTTTATGTTCTAGTTGGATCCAAACCAAGGGCAGAGCGGTAGCATTTAGAAATTAAAGTGGCCCAGGGACTAGTTTTGGAAATAAAGAGAGAGGTACATTGATTGCGCTGTTACACATGGCTTGGCGTCAGACATCTTGCTAGCGGGAGGCCATGAATTCACTGCTGACTTTTAGAAGGTTTAGACAGACAACTCCAACAATAGAGGCCTATTTAAGTTTTCACACTGTTGTTTATAGATCTTAAACTGGACTTCTTAGTGTGTCTTTGTTCCTGAAGACCCAACAAGCATTGCAAAAGAAACCAGAGTGTTTACCACAGCAAATATGAAATATAAAATGGCATTTTTCTCCCTGTTGATCTTATGAATTACTATTGATTATACCAAGAAAGTAAGAAACACAGGATCTATCAAGCAAGATTAATTACTTCATTACGTCAAACAACACGGCAAGAGCATTAACCACACAAAGGAAAACAAAATGACTTACAAAAAAGGCTCTGACGCAACTGCCACATAAAAACACAAAGGCATAAGAAACAATTGCCCAAGAACTACGTTGAGATGTCACAACAACCATTTTCTAATCCTGTTTACTTGAACAAACACTCATAATAATCTTTTACAAAAGACTGTTCCATTGTACACTATGTTATGCCGTAATACACCACTTAGCTGTTTTCCCAGAGGCTTTGGTTTTGTTTAGTACTTTTGTAATTATTTATTAAGTACTCACAAATTCTCAGCAAATTATGGATTTCTAGCTAAAAGTCTTGCTCTTAATGATCTCTGGAGTTTCAAACACGTAAAATATAATCCATAGTATGGCTAGGGCTTCTTAATGACCGACATAAATAACATAAAACGCCAATACATCTTTAAATGAATACATTAGACCTCTAGTTTTCTCTAATAATGAGCTACATTATGATTTTGATGCACTGGACTCCAGGAAAAAGACATGCAGTTGGACAAAGTCATATACCATGTCCTTACTTATTCACTTGGCAACTCCCTTTATTTAATATCCCTAATTACCTGTATCTCAGAGCAAGTGGAACAGGAATTAAATGACGGACATCAACCGAACATGCCTCTCCCTTGTCAAAACAGTGGCCCCTGATATCAGGATGTTATGGCTGGATAATTGAAAATATCTTAAGGGTGAGTGTTTTGCGCATTAAGAAGAACAAAAGTATTAGAACATCTCTGTCTGTGCAAATGGTGTTGATTATAACCTGCTGACGTCCAATTTACATTTAGGAAATGAAAGTGTCGGGAACAAGCATCCAACCGCCAACACCACATTGGATGTGAAAAAGCGTCACATTGGAAGGATTAAATAAAAAAGGATAAATGTGATAATCTTGTGTCAGCAGAACAGGCATTCAAAGCCCTTGAGGGCTGTCAATTTTGCCATTTAGAGTGGTGATGGATCACTCGCGTTTGTCATTGAAGCCGACGGGAATATCAATGAAACGAAAATGAGAGATCCAGTACATCAGCGGAAAAGACAACAAAAACCAGCCAACTGTCCATGCCGTGCTTTGTCATTTTTAAATGAGTGTCTCTGTACTGGTCAAAATGCATTTTTAAAAAGAATTTCAGCGAATCCTCATTTCCTAATGGGGAGGCCATATTGGGATCACGTGATCATGCAGTTTGAGAGAGAAAATAAATACATTTCACATACAGTATTACAATAAGATTAAATATATTCTGGAAAGTTGAAAAGATGACTCGCTCTACCAGCACCTGTCTCTCTTTATTTTACATATTTCCTTTCTGTTTGTGACCTGAGTTGAATGCATGCTTGTGTACATTTTTCCCATCTGATTTACAGTTTCCCTGTCATTTACAGTTGATTCATGTGAAATATTCTGTACATCTTTTGCAAAACCAACAATCTTTTGTTGGTGGAGACACTGTAAAGCCACGAGATGCGTGATATCACAACAGATGGCGGTAATGAACAAATTTAGCTTGTGATCTAGTCAGAAGAAGATGCTGCGCTGCTTCAATGAACAGAATGCAAAAGGGAATGTAGCTTTCGGTTGCGCTACACCGCTACATTGCTGGAAAAAGTAGTTAGCTACTGGAAAGCAACACAAGTAGCTGAGCTACTGTCACGCTACTGGAAAATGTAGTTATGTTAGTAGAGTCACTACTTGTAGCTAGCTACTCCCCAACACTGCAATGCATAATTGAATAAAGTTGCTATTTTTGTTTTCTTTGTGCACAAAAAGTATTCTCGAAACATCAGAAAAATAAGGTTCAACCACTGATGTCACATGGGCTATTTTAACAGTGTCCTTAATACCTTTCTGGGCCTTGAACGTTGTAGTTGCGTTGCTGTCTAAGCAGGGTCAGACAGCTCTCAGATTTCATCCAAAATATCTTCATTTGTGCTTCAAAGATGAACAAAGGTCTCACCCCTGATAGCACACATACATCAAAGAGACGTCTTTTTGACGTCTGCATTTACATCTGGAAGACATATTTTTTAAAGTGTTTGTTCATCTGCAATACATCTATAGGACGTTTCCTATCAGATGTCAAACAGACATCTATTAGATGTCTTTAAGATGTTTGTGATTTAGAATGTATGTAAAACTGCCATCTTACAGAAGTCTGTCAGATGTTTGTACACAGCAGATGCTTTCCAGATCAAGTGATCTTTAAAAGACATCTTGCATACGTACATGTGCTATTTGGGACGGGTTTGGAACGACATGAGCGGGAGTAATTAATGACAGAATTTTCATTTTTGCATGAACTACGTCCCTTTAAAGATAATATAAGAATGAAGGAGTCCAGAGTGATTTTGTGGCTAAGCGATCCACCAGTCCAAACAGAATGAGCAATAATGCTGGAGCGATGAAACAAACAGCCATGACAAGGAAAAATGGCAGGACCTCCAGCAGCGAACAAGAACATATGATGCCACAAAATACCTCTGTCCAGGACACAACTGCACTGTCCCCAATGGCACAAACAAATTACAGATACTACTTCCTTTGTACATAATCAATCACATTTTGATGTGAAATGATTCTTTTTTTTTAAAATAGTGCAAATTGTCTCGCCTGCTTCATATTTACATAATGCCTAAGCCATCCAAATGAATTCCAGTATAATTTAGCAAAGGTTACAAATCTTCCAGTAATCTTGCTGATAAGTCAGTGTGACACAGACATGCCCCAGGGAGAGTCTGGCCTTCTCCAGGGGTCTGAGATCTCCTCTCAGGAGCAGTGTGAGCTACAGAGTGACAGGGGGATAACATCTAAGCTTGTTAATGCCCTTCATTGGCCCATCACTATCCTCTCTTCAGCCCTCTTAAAGAGTTTCTGTAAAAGATCACCACTGCCCTTCAAACCGCCACCACCACCGTCGGATTCAGTGTTAGGTTCGCCTCTAAGGAAGCGGCACAGAGCTGCCTGGTTTCCTGTGGAGCTCTCTCCGACCGATACAGAAAAAAACAGGTCACATATTCTGAATGTTTCATTCAAGCAATCTGTACAAATCCATATTCATAGAAAGAACAGCAAGTTCTCAGTTCTGAATGGTTGAGAAGCACTCAAAAGGGCTATAATGAGAAAGTGCCAGGAACAGTATTCTTTCATCTTTTCTAGTGATCGCACAAAGACACCGCAGCGCCGTATTGGCTCCTTCTCTGCTGTTTTATTAAGAAACTTCCTGAAGATGCGAACCATAGAAAATGTTAGCAATGACATATTTTGGGGCGTCTCTAACAGCAAGCATGTAGTCATGTAAAATTAAATAGAGCTTGCAAATTTCAAGAAATCCCGCCAAATATACATTGCTGGGATTTATTTTTTGTGGCAGCGGAGTCCCTCTGGCATTTATTTTTTTCTTGCAAGTTCGCTTGAACTGCTTAAACACTTTGAGGATTCAACACAGAAAATCTTAATGACTTTGAAGGCAAAAGTTCTTAAGAGAACAGATTTCTATTAATCTTTCATTAACAGTAACGGGGGGAAACAATTCACAGAATTAAAACCCTGAAGACGGAGAATCGCACACTTGGCTTGAAAACGTTCCTAGGTTTTACAACAAATTGAGGCTATGGCAGTATTATCTGGTTTGAAGATTCACTTCATTACACATATCTAAGCTTGAAGACTCAACTTTAGGTTGGGGAATGGGTTTTAAACTGTAGAACCGGCTGGCTGTCTTATCAGCAGACCTCCGTTTGGGCTGGTCATTCATCACCGTCCCACTGCCTTAGACATGTAGCGCTGGGGCTAGACCTTGCAGCTTGGATTCTCGGGTGACAGGGCATTTCCTGCCCTCAATGTTCCATCTTTTGTACCAGCTAATATGTGGTCTATCGATTGCATTTGTAAAAAAGCTGGATGTACTTTCGGATGTTTTTTTTTTTTTTGTTGAGTCCCAAAGGGAAAGCAAAAATCTCCAGTATCTAGCTAGGTGGACAGCAAAGCACTAACAGGAAGGGACTGATTCTCTTTTGTCTTTAACTAGAAAATCAGTGCAATGTTTCTGGCCATAAGCTAGTGGATATAAAGTATTATTGGCATTTTAAGTAGAATAAATATAGGCTGCAACTACAAGTACACTTTCTTCGAAAGATTGTTGTTATTGTTCTTGTTTACTTAAAGGGCAAATGTGTCATTTTCAAGAGCATCACTAAAAGGAAGTGCAAAATAATAACTGCTTCTAATTTTCTTGAACACACCCCTCCAGCTGCTATTGGGCAGAAATACTAATGCCCCGCCCCAAATACATGCCATTGGTTAAATCACTGTTGCTGTGTCAGACAGGTTGAGATTATCAAAACAGAGCAATGTTTTGTTAGTGCCAGAGTGCTTAAACTTTTTGGGCTGTCTCTGCATATTAAGCATTGACTTGAGTGACCGTGATCAGTCCTGTAGGCCGCGTCGGAGACGTAATGCGCCACAGACATGTGCAGTGTAAATTAATGAACTAAGAATTAATGGTAAGGAAAGCCCCTTATACTTGAGAGCAGCCACGTATGAAGTGTTTCTTGGTGGTTATAGTACATTGAATAATACCTGTAAATGCAAAAAAAAAAAAAGGAAAGGTTTCCATTGCAGTTTTGCGAAATATTCCTTTTTCGAATTGCCTGAAAAACCACCTAATGCAGGCATAAAAACATTGTTGCGATATTTGGCAGTTTTTGCGAAATTGACGCATTAACATTAGGCGTATTCGCAATTTCAGTTTGCACATTTGAAGGGTAATGGAAATGCAGCTAATGATTAAAATCCATTCACTACTTTTTTTTAAATCCCCAAAATAACGAAACAGTCTCATTTATCAAGCTGTTTTATCAAGCCCCGCCCACAACCGCTGACGGACTGTCCCGTATTAGCATATTTCATCCCCAACCAGTTGTACGCTGTCTGCCATTTTCTTCGCGCTCGAGCCGCTGTAGCAACAACAATGTCTCGTAAGTAATGCAGGTGTTTTGTAGTTAGATGTAAAAGTGAACATAAGAGTCTTAATTTTCTTCTGACATCAAAGTCACTGAGGACACAGTGGATTCGTTTTGTTTTTGATTGTAATGCGCCATCAAATACACCTAAATTTGTTTATGTCTGACACTTTTGTGATTATTTGCAAATCGCACAGAAGAGAGGGGTGGGGTAAGCAGAGCTCATTATCATTTAAAGAGCCATGAACCGAAACAAGTCGCTGTAAATTGAGCTGTTTTTGACAAGGTAAAAATAGTGTTGTTTTACATGATCATTAAGGAATTTTAACCATTGTATGTTGCAGACATTTAATGAAGATGGGCATGTCCCCTTTAAAAAAAAATTAAAAATAAAAATTCTGTCCATTTACTCACTCTCATGTCATTCCAAACCATTAAAACTTTCTGTCTTCTGTGGAACAAAAGAAGAAGATACCTTTCAACATGGTAAGGCTGTCAAACGATTAATCGCATATAAAATAAAAATTTGATTTTGCCTAATATATGTGTGTGTACTGTGCGGAATTATTATGTTTATATAAATACATACAAATTAATTTATATATTTAAGAGAAATATGTTATGTACAAAATATTTTTATTTATATATAAAATAAATTATATAAAAATTATAATAAATACATGTACTTGTAAATATTTCTTAAATCTAAACATGAATGTGTTTGTATTTATATATACAGTGCCCTCCACTAATATTGGCACCCTTGGTAAATATAAGCAAAGGTGGCTGTAAGAATAAATCTGCATTGTTTATCCTTTTAATCTTTCATTCAAAAAATTCACAATATTCTAACCTATCATTTAAGTAAAACCATGGGAAGCAGGGGGAAAATCTCTTTATGAAATAAATGTTTTTCTGTAGTTCATGTT
Organism: Labeo catla; assembly: GCA_012976165.1. NCBI lineage: Eukaryota > Metazoa > Chordata > Actinopteri > Cypriniformes > Cyprinidae > Labeo > Labeo catla. The sequence goes on along the minus strand of VONZ01000158.1, from coordinate 284,338 downwards.
GACCACAATTATTGGCACCCAATTATTGCAATGTCCTTTATTCAAGATAACAGCTCTGTGTTTTCTTCTTTAATGCCTGAAGAGTTTGGAGAACACCTGACAAGAGATCAGAGACCATTCCTTCATACAGAAACTCTTCAGATCCTTTAGTTTCCCAGCTCCATGCTGGTGCTTCTTCTCTTCAGTTCACCTCACGCATTTTCTATAGGGTTCAGGTCAGGCAACTGGGATGGCCATGGCAGAAGCTTCATTTTATGCTCAGTGACACATTTTTGTGTTGATTTTGATGTTTGATTTGGATCACTGTCCTGATGGAAGATCCAACCACAGCTCATTATAGAACTTCTAACAGATGCAGTCAGGTTTATATTTTTTATCTGTTGGTATTTGCTAGAATCCATGATGCCATGTATCTGAACAAGATACAAGATACAAGAAACTTACAAGCTTCAAATTTCCTGCCTTTTAATACCTTCAAATTTTGCATTTACCTCCATTCTAAGTGCCTTAATGCAACCTCAACTTTTGCTCCTACTGCTTCTCCATCTTTCTTTTCTTTATTTTTTTTAAGAAAAAAGGGTGCAAAAAAATTTTACAAGCAAAATGACAAATTCATGTGAATATACACGGTAACAAGACAACTGATCTTAGAGATCACAGTCATAATAAATCATGTCATGTAGATGACAATGGAAGAGGCCCCCTCTGCCATTCTCATCTACATGGCATTTTTTATTTAAAAAAAAATAAAGAAGAGGAGCAAAGCTGATTTCACAGATTTCATAATTTTTTTATAATTACCCAAGTGTCCTCTAAAGAACTACTCATGCATGCTAAAATTGAGACGGCAATTTTCACAAACAGCTGTCTTCTCCCATCAGCACATGGAGGTTCAGTAGAGAGCTTGACGATATCCCCCAGCCCTTTGTGCGACAAGGTCCAAGAAGACTCAACTTCAACATGACGACGCCACGTGAAAAAAACAAACATCTCATCCCTCCGGAGGAGGAGTCTGTCATCCGCAGCTTAAGACGAGCTGAAAACAACTTGAAGTTTTCCAAAGGCATACGACCTAAGAGGCCCCAATGCATTAGCATCCCAATTTGGTTTCAATACAGCCAAAGACTGGTGCCGAAGGGGTGACTTTATTACAATGTGTTGCGACCTCGCCTCAACGCTCTCGTGCTTATAAATTATTCTCCTTTCAGGGCAGAGACGCAAGGCGCCGATCTACTTACAATCCCTCAGGAATAATAAGATCCTTAAACCCATTTCCATCTGCCAGCAAGCAGCAATGAGCGTGCTGGCCTCGCCGTTCAATTCTGGAAGAGGTATAATGGAGATATTCTCTTTTCATTATCACAATTATGACTGCATGGCTAGAAGGGTTGGATTTCTTTGTCTTCTGCTGGACGTGGACTTTCAGTCCTGCGTGGCATTTACACAGCTGCCTGGCTGAGATGGAAGGTAAATTTTGGCCTGTGTTTCGCTCTGACAGTATTTTCCCCATATTTGTCCCAAGATAAAAAATTACAGGCATAGTTCTGTACTAAGCAAACAAAGGTGGGAGAGAAAACCAAACGTGAATAAGAGGTCTTCGGGGCATACTTTCAATCATACTTTATTATTGAGATGGATGATACAGCAGACTAGAAAAAGAAATAAATAAAGGGGTCACTTAAAGCCTGACCAAAAACATCACAGCCTTGGTAAAGTATTGGTATTTTGGACGAGAGCACCACAAGATGATTCATATCACCACCTACAACCTAATATTTTGAAAAAAGGCCAATTCACATACACGCTCAAATGCCTGGCCTGACAATTGATCATCTCTGCGGTCTTTGGGGGTCGTAATGCTTTCAAAATGACCTAATTTAGAGCAAACGTACCTCTCTGAACTATCAATGTTGCTGGCCTGATAAGCGAAGCAGTAGACGACGCGGCATGTCAGAGGTTACGAATGGAAGGGCAAAATGGACAAAAACAAAAGCCCATTGCGGTTGATTGTTGGTGTATGTCAAAACACATTTGCGTCTTCTATCTACACAAGACCTCAGCTGGATTATAGAGAACATGCGTCATACAGTACGCCGCTCTCATCTATTCCAATCCATCATGGCTAAACCAAAGCTTTACACACTTTGATCATCTGCCTTGTGAGATCACAGAAACCAAAGGTAAGATTGCTCTTGTAAATGAATCCGAACAAAAGATGAAAGGAGGGACTGTAGACAATGAATATGTTCATTATTCGGCCCCAACCCCACCTCGCGTCCCTGCAATCCGTCGGTTGTATAGCAATAAGCTTGGCGACTGCTTTCATAAACTTTGATGGAAATCTGACCTTGCTACTTTAATGTCATCAGCGGAACCTAAAGATCAGCCGCGGCTCGATTGCATATTGATCGCGGGCCTGCTCTGGTATGGAAAGGCTGTGCTCGCAGGTGCAGGCTAAAGGAGACAGACTGCAAACTAATGCGTCCCACCATCAGCGGCCCATCTTCACCACAGTGCCATTTCCTTTGATTCTCATCAAAAAGGACTCCAGCTGCCTTTTGATCAGGCCTCAGCGAGGATGCCCTTGCTTACCTCCTCTTACTAATTAAGGGACGCTTTTTGTGCTCTGTGTAGGTGTAATTAATTAACTCGGCTTATTAATTATTGTTGCTGGCCTGAGAGCGTCGGAACAGCAAACATTTTTCTATTTCCTAATTATGAGGATGGAGTATCATTTATGATTAAATGAAATCATCATCCACAGATTGCATTTGACCCATGCTAAAATGGAAATTGATAGGCTGCTCATCTTAACGGCATAAATGCTAATCAAGATTCACTGTTTGCATTGCAAAAATTTGGTCTTTCACTCTTTATTAGCCCTGTGCAAATGTGGGTTGATCTGACCACGATTTATCAAATTACAACCTTTTAAATGTGAAAGCAATAGCTAATGGCAGTTTTAAATATGAAAATGACCGTAATTCAACATTAGCATCCCAAAAGAGACATAAAGACATACTGAGATGAAAACAGAGACAGCGGGTTTCGGAAAAGCAAAAATAGGAGTTTTAAATAAATTTGTTATTCTGCAATGGTGTTAAAAGCTTGATGTTTGAAGGTTTTTCTGTCAGACAGTCTGACCATATTAGACTATTTCAGATGCACAAGAAACTGCATTAAACTATTTCAGACCCTATTTGACCATATCAGAAATGCAAAAATAGGAGTTTTAAATAAAATTTGTTATTCTGCAATGGTGTTAAAGGAGTAGTTCACTTCCAGAACAAAAAGTTACAGATTATGTACTCACCTCGTTGTCATCCAAGATGTTCATGCTTTTCTTTCTTCAGTCGTAAAGAAATTATGTTTTTTGAGGAAAAAAAATCAGAAATTTCAGGAGTTTCAATGCAGCTTCAAAGGGCTCTAAACGATCCCAGTCGAGGAATAAGGACTTTATCTAGTGAAACAATCAGTCATTTTCCTTAAAAAAAAAAATACAAATAAAAATGTATAGACTTTTTAACCTCAAATGCTCATCTTTTCTAGCTCTGCGATGCACATGCGTAGTCTGTGTAATCCGGGTCAATACAGTTAGGGTAGGTCGGAAAACTCCCATCTTATTTTCTCCTCCAACTTCAAAATCATCCTACATCGCTGTTTTACCTTTTTTTTGTAAAGGTTGTTTGAACTTTTTTGCATGTTCACTTTGTAAACACTGGGTCGGTACTTCTGCAGCGATGTAGGATGATTTTAAAGTTGGAGGAGAACATGATTTTTTCTACATACCCTAACTTTATTGACCCAAATTACACAGAGTACACATGCACATGGCAGAGACAAGATCAAAGTTCAAAGTTCAAATTTATTTCTAAAGCACTGAATAAAACAACAATGTTGACCATAGTGCTGTACAAGCAGTAACACAATAAGCAGAGAAAGACAAATAAAAGACAATGTATACCCAAATATCTAAATAAAAAAAAATAACAAAAATAAAAATAGAATTTAAGAAAGAAATAAATGACACTAGCACCCTTCACACTTATCTTTGATCAAACGCTATCATAAAAAAATATGTTTTCAAATGCCTTTTGAACTGGCCGAGCGTAGGAAGATCCCTAATATATAAAGGCAAACTGTTCCATAAATTAGGGGCGGCGACCGCAAAAGCGTGATCCCCTCTAGATCTCATCTTAGACCGAGGAACAACAAGAAGTTTCTGTGATTGAGATCGTAATGATCTCATTGACTTTTGTTCCTGGATTAGATCAGCAATATAAGATGGGGCTAAACCATGTAGAGATTTGAATACAAATAATAAAATTTTAAAATTTATCCTAAAAGTAACAGGCAACCAGTGCAATGATTTTAACACCGGAGTAATATGATCGAATTTGCAAGTGCTTGTAAGCAGTCTTGCAGCCGCATTCTGGACCATCTGCTCATCTAAAACTTTATTTTGAGCACCATAATATAGCGAGTTGCAAAGGTGAGCATTTAAGGTTTAGAAGTATATAAATTTGTATTTCTTTTAGAAAATGACCACTAGATAAGACCCTTATTACTCGACTGGGATTGTTTAGAGCCCTTTCAAGCTGCATTTAAACTGCATTTTGGACGTTCAAACTCACAGGCACCACTGAAGTCCACTATATGGAGATAATTCCTGAAATGTTTTCCTCAAAAAGCATAATTTCTTTTTTTATGACTGAAGAAAGAAAGCCATGAACATCTTGGATGACAACGGGGTGAGTACATTATCTGTAAATTTGTGTTCTGGAGGTGAACTACTGCTTTAAAAGCTTAACAGTTGAAGGTTTTTCTTTCAGACTGACTAAGAAAAATTCAGATGAAGACAGATCGACCATATTAGACCATTTTAGATGCACAAGAAGCCACATTAAACTACTTCAGACTCTATTTGACCTCATCGGACCAGGAAACCACATCAGAACACAGTGGTTGCTAAAGAAATCTGTTGGTGGTTCAGTGTTGTTAGTATGTTGCAAGGTGACATAAACATAGCAAAAATTAAACAAATAAATAAAAAGTGTTAATGGAAATATTGTGATTACTAAAACTAGGTTTGCTGTTCTTTCTGTCAAGGTCTGGGAGTGCAGATAGGTCTATTAAAAGAGAAGTTCACTTCCAGAACTAAAATTTACAGATAATTTACTCACCCCGTTTTCATCCAACATGTTCATGTCTTTCTTTCTTCAGTAAAGAAATTTTGTTTTTTGAGGAAAATATTTCAGGATACTTCTCCATATAGCGAACTTCCATGGTGCCCGTGAGTTTGAACTTCCAAAATGCAGTTTCAAAGGGCTTTAAACGATCCCAGCCAAGGAAGAAGGGTCTTATCTAGCGAAACAATAGGTTATTTTCTAAAAAAAAAAAAAAGACAATTTATATACTTTTTTAACCTCAAATGCTCATCTTGTCTACTGTAGCATTCCGGTTCAATACAGTTAGGGTATGTCAAAAAAACTCCAATCTCATTTTCTCCTCAAAATCATCCTACATCACTGCAGAAGTACCAATCCAGTGTTTACAAAGTGAACACGTGAGGAAGGTCAAACACCCTTAACAAAAAAAAAGGTAAAACTGTAATGTTGGTCAGATGGGAGTTTTTCAACATACCCTAACTGTATTGAACCGGAATGCACAGAGCTAGACAAGATGAGGATTTGTGGTTAAAAAAGTACCCAAATTGTCTTTTTTTTTAGAATTAATTTGCTAGATAAGACCCTTTCTCCTTGGCTGGGATTGTTTAGAGCCCTTCGAAGCTGCATTTAAACTGCATTTTTGAAGTTCAAACTCACAGGCACCACAGAAGTCCAGTCCACTACATAGAGAACATTCCTGATTTTTTTTTTCTTTAAAAACATAATTTGTTTACGACTAAAGAAAAAAAAACATGAACATCTTGGATGACAAGGGGGTGAGTAAATTATCTGTAAATTTTTGTTCTTGAAAGTAACCTTCTCCTTTAAGTTAATAGTATTTTATAGGCCAGTTTAAAGATTCATAATACGTTCCAAAAACATAGTTCATATTGTTCTGTGCATTTTATGAAATATTCAATGCATATCCCACATCCCAGCACTGAGATAATGTCATGAGGCATGGGCTAAGGGAGGGAAAATAAGGAATATCAAGTCAGATCATAGACGCCATGGATGACATTTTTCAGCACTGTGCATGAGCCCTGTAAGAAGACCTTGATGTGTACAGCAGTATGAATGTTAATGATGAACAACATAATCTTCCATGTTTTTTTTTTTCAGTAGCTTTGAAAGAATTTAGGCTATAGGCGAGAAAACCTATATGAGACGATTAGCAAGGCGACCTGACTTGGCTCTTCTTAAGCGTTTACTGAGATAATGACTGAAGCTCTGGCCTGAAGCGGTGATCGTTTGACAATTACTGACTCTGTCAAATGACTGATGACTAGCTGGGACATAAACAGCTTTAGAGAAAAAGATTCAAGATCTAAAAACAAGAGGTCCATTGACAAATCCAGATGAGACTGTTTTATCAACAAGAACCTAGGAAGAGGCTGCACATGCTGATGGATAATTTGACTATGAATAATGTAAACCGTAGTTATTACGCATTAAAATTAATTACATTAAAATGGAATTAAGGAAAAAATCTTTCAATATATTAATACAAACTATAATACTTTCTCCTTGATATATTTCAAAAGTTTTTTAAACTTTTTATCAGCAAGGGTTAGATTAGAATTTTTACAATTCAATGTAAATCAATAATAGTAATGCTTTATTTACAGTATACACCACTCACATTTGCTGCTTGGTAGATTTTAAAAAAAGTAAATAAAAATATCACATAAAATTAATCTCGCTCAGTCTCAATTCCCTCTCGCGTGCCTGTTTTGGCTTCCCAAAAGTGGCTAGCTGTCAGAGAAACATCAGCACTCTGCTAGCCCTCTTACATTTTTCATCCCTCTGTATCTTCCCAGTTATCACTGTCTACTACTTCCTTTCACTATCTCCTGTGTATTACAACGGCAACCTCTGCTTGTTTCTTTGTTGTTTCCTGTTTGAATTCTCAGCCATTCTCGGGAGGTTTTCTCTCCTTTCAGTGAAGCTCTCCACAGTTGTGCTCGATTCTCTTGCCTCCTCTGCTTCTAATGTCATTTTGAGCCTCCAATGCAGGCGAACCGTCTCAATTATCCTCTGTCTGCCTCTCCTGGCATGCTTGAGTTGAGTCCATCTTACAGCACTCAGAAGGTTCATGCCAAATTGGAAATCTCTGTATGCAATTAGGTCGGCCACTAAAGCATTCCTTAAATCTCCATGTCAAATAAATTTGACATGAATTTATTCCTAGCAAAGCTTTATGGTAAAGGTATAGATAACAATATGTTAAAAAATCCATTTGGGTAGGCTGAGTGGAAGCTTTTTCCGTCCTAGAAATAGTATCTACCTCGCAATTGAAATGAAGCTTTAGAAATGTATAGGGCTACATCAAAAGAGTCCATTTCCAAGTCCATTTCCTATACAAAGCATGATTTATGCACAACATTAGTTAAGGTGATTAGCTTCGATTTTTTTTTTTAAATACTTTTTTAAATGAATACTTTTATGCAGCAAAGATGCATTGAATTATTCAAATGTGACAGCAAATACTTTTAAATAAATGCTGTTAAACTTTCTATTCATCAAAGAATCCTTGAAGAAAATGTAAAAATAAGCAGTACAACTGTTTTTAACTGTGATAAAAAATGTTTCTTGAGCATCAAGTCAGTATATTAGAATGATTTCTGTTATACTGAAGGCTGGAGTAATGAGTAATTTAGTTTTGCCATATAGTAACATTTTCTTAAACTGCAATAATATTTCTGTTTTTACTGTCATTTCTGTCATTTTAGATTAAGCCCGTTGTCGCCACTTAATCAAAAATAAAAAAGGTAATTGTGACTTTTTGTCTCACAATTCTGATTTTCAGTGATTTCAATCTTTTTTTTTCTTGCAATTGCGAGTTTACATCTTGCATTTGTGAGATATAAACTTACAATTGCGAATTATAAAGTCAGAACTGCGAGATATAAACTCTCAATTCTGACTTTTTTCTCTGAATTATGTGATATAAACTTTTGCTAGATTTAAAATGTCTTTTTTCCCCTTCAGAATTGGACCTCATAACACACAATTGTCATTTTGTATCTCACAATTCTGAGAAAAATATCAGAATTACTAGGTTATGTCCCACAATTGCAAGAAAAAAAATCTTTGTGTTTGTATCTCGCAATTCCGACTTTATAACTCACAACTGTAATTTTATATCTCACAACTATTTCCAGGAAAAAGTCAGAGCTCTGAGTTGTTATCCCACAATTCTGACTTTATATCTCTCATTTATAGAGACTTTATAACTCACAATTGTGAGTCTTATTTCACAATTCTGAGAAAAAAAAAGTCAAAATTGTGAGATTATGTGCCGCAATTGCAAGAAAAAAGTCAAAAGTTTATATCTCGCAATTCTGACTTTAGAACTCGTAATTCTGACTATAATTCACAACTGTGAGTTTATATTTCACAATTCTCTGAAAAAAAGACTTGCAAGTTTATATGCCGCAATTGCGAGAAGAGTCAGAACTGTGAGTTTATATCTCGCAATTCTGACTTTAAAACTCGTAATTGCAATTTTATATCTCACAACTCTGAGCAAAAAGTCAGAATTTCAAGTTTTTATCCCATAATTCTGACTTTATATCTCTCAATTTTGACTATAATTCGCAACTGCGAGTTTATATTTCACAATTCTCAGGAAAAATGTCAGACTTGTGAGTTTATATGCCGCAATTGCGAGAAGAAAGTCAGAATTGTCAGTTTATATCTCGCAATTTTGACTTTATAACTCGCAATTCAAGTTTATATCTCACAATTTTGAGAAAAAAAGACAGAATTGCTAGATGTAAGCTTGCAATTGCAATAAAAAGTCAGAATTGTAAGATAAAAGGTCGCAATACCTTTTTTTATGTTTTACTTAGTGGGAGAAACAGGCTTCCATAGATAGGAGATTTCTTTCATAAACATAAAAAAAAATAAAAAATCCTACTGACCCCAAACTTGTGCACAGTACAGTAAATCATGCTGTACTGTCAAAATATCACATACAAAATCTAGACTGACAAGACTGCAGTAGGAAACCTAGCAGAAAAAGGTGATCAGCACCATAGACAGCGCCCAAACACTCTTAGTACAAGAAAGCCCTGGCTTGTTTCTTCAGGATGGTAGATAAAATGATTCCCATTCCCAACCTTATAGCTCTGGGGGGTTACAAACAACGGACTGCAGAGATTAATAACAGTGTCTACGAGGAAATAAAATGGGGGCTGGCCAAAAATATATACATTTACAAAGAAGGAGAAAAGGACACTTTATCATCGCCTCTTAGCCTGCATCCCAGGTGAAGAAGCGTACTGCTATGTGTCAGAGCCTGAAAGATTGTAATCATACAATTTCTCAGAAGGAACCCCCTTGAGGAGGTTCAAATACCTATTTATTGCCAGGACCACTGATTTTTCCCCCCTCTTTTGGCAGCGTGGCCTTCTCTTAGATGGTTTATGGAAAATCACAATTGCCCATCAATGTCCTTTGTTCCTGCCATCTTAAGATTGTTCTATGCGTTAAAGAGGTTACAGATTTCCTGTGATTATGTCACGAGGTCCAGGGACCTATATGATGTCAAAGGAAAATGGCAGCCAGCATGAGACTAGGTACAAGAGAACAACATAGGGACAGGCCATGCTGTAGTGCTCAGATAGCAGGAGAGAATGGAAAGTCTCCCAACAGCCCCTGCCTGAAACACAGAGATAGTACTTGTTCTCCTGAGGAGGACATGGACTAAAAGCATGACTGACTCTCTCATTTTGTTGCATGTATAATACATTCTCTATGTCATAAAACAAGAAGATATATTAAGGAGAAGGCGTGGGGAGGCACAGTCGTAAAAAAAAAGGTTTATGCACTGTGGGAAACAGTTGGAGGAAGTTGGAGGCTGGAACTCAAAGACAGTGAAACAATGCAGATTATCATTATATATATATATATGAATGCGCGCACGTATTGACATTGCAGTTTAAGAGGGTGAGAACAACACAACCTCCGCTGCACCTGCTATTTATAAAACACTTGTTAAACATTAAACCAAGGCTTCATATTATTTAAAGATTGAGTTTTTTTTTCTGCTTGTATTTTTAATATACATATATATATATATATATATATATTCATATATACATATATAATCTCTCTTTCTATTTATCATTCTACCTATTTATTACTTATTATTATTAAAGGAGAAGTCCACTTCCAGAACAACAATTCACAGATAATTTACTCACCCCCTTGTCATCCAAGATGTTCATGTCTTTCTGTCTTCAGTCATGAAGAATGTTTTTTGAGGAAAGCATTTCAGGATTTTTCTCCATATAATGGACTTGGTGCCCCGATTTTGGACTTCCAAAATGTAGTTTAAATGCAGCTTCAAAGGGCTTAAAACGATCCCAGCCGAGGAAAAAGGGTCTTATCTAGCGAAATGATCGGTCATTTTTTTTGGAAAATAAAAATTTGTATACTTTTTAAGCACAAAAGCTTGTGTAGCACAGGCTCTGGGATCCGCATTCACGACACTACATACTATTGAATCGTGTCGAATGGTCACGCGGAACGTAGGCAGAACTACAGACCTACAGAACTACAGAACTACAGTGTTTACAAAGCGAATGCGCAAAGACTAAGAAAGTGCAAGTAAGTCAAACTCTGTTTACAAACAAAAAGGTACAACAATGTCGGGCGATTCTGAAGTTGTAGGAGAAAATAAGATGGAGTTTTTCACCATATTTTACCTTTTTTAACTGGAGTACACAGACAATGAACTTAGACATGATTCGTAGTAGTGGGAAGTTCGGATCATTTTACCGACTCAGACCTTTGAGTCTCGTTCAGCAAAATTAACTAATCTTTTTTCAAGTCATTTCATTCATTTCGTTCATTTTAGCAAAATATAATTAAAATGTTACGTGTTACGTCCCTAACACATCTACTGCTTACACAAACGTTGATCACACTACAAACAAGACAAAACTATAATGCTATAAGAAACAAAAAAGATGAATTCATTGTTTACCTGGGTCTTTAGTCTATGATTAGCTCAACTCACCTCTTTTCTGACAAGTTTTCGAGTTTGAGTCGTTCGTTTATTATGTGACAGCCCCATAAGCTCAACCAATGCAGTGTGAGCCTGAAAAAGAATTGATTAGTTCATCTCTCGAGTCTTTGGGTTCGAGACGTTCGTTCATCACGTGACAGCCCCATAAGATGAACGAACGATTTGAAAAACCCGAAGACTCGAAACAGGTGAAGTAATTCCAGTACAGAACCAGAATAGGATGTTGCGCATGCGCGACTGAACGAATCACTCCCCGAGGTGACTAATTCTTCCCGAGTCACATTAAAGATTCATTCAAAATAAACGAATCGTTCAAGAACGACCCATCACTAATTCGTAGCGTCGTGGACATGCATCCCAGAGCCTCTGCTACACAAGCTTTTGTGCTTAAGAAGTATGAACATTTTTATTTTTCAAAAAAAAAAAAATAAATAAATAGCTGATCATTTCGCTAGATAAGACCATCTTGCTTGGCTGGGATCATTTAGACCCCTTTGAAGCTGCATTTAGACTACATTTTGGAAGTTCAAAGTCGAAGTCCATTATATGGAAAAAAATCCTAAAATGTTTTCCTCAAAAACCATATTTTTTTTACAACTGAAGACAGAAAGACATGAACATCTTGGATGACAAGGGGGTGAGTAAATTATTTTTAAATTGTTGTTCTGGAAGTGGAGTTCTCCTTTAATTAGTTTTTTTTTTATCTTATTTTATGCACTTTATTCAAGTTCTTTGAATAAATAAAATAAAATAAAATGTAGTTATACAGAGAAGTAAGACCAAAAAAAGAACAAAAAAAAAAAAACTGTTTTGTAGAGGAAAGAAAGTTTGGAATGATGTGAGGGCAAGTAAATAATGACAGTTTCTAAAAACTAATTATTGTTTACTTGTCATACACGTCCTTACATTATTCAACCCACCACTGTGCGTGTCAACTGATATTATAAATGATACATACTGACGTGTCCTACATTCTTGTGTATTCTAGACTAACGTGCTACAGAGAAAAATCGTAACGCCAGAGGACATAAAAGAGGAAAGGAAGGATTTCTGCACTTCTTCCTTTCTTTGATCTAGTTCCTGTGCCTTGTGCACACGCTGGAGCTGCATGTCAAATCTGGTGGGAAAGCAGGCGGCGTCAGTCAGCGGCCAGTCAGATGGAACCGGAGGAGACGGGTGTAAGCTGTCCCGCGAGATACCCGTGCTTTGATAACCCCGCAGGAACAGCGCTGCGTGTCTGTGTTGTAAATGCGTCTACTCTCTTTTCAACGTTTGTATGTTAAATGATCCATATAAATGGTGTGATTGTGAACATGTGCTTTTTTTGTTAGTCCTTAAGTGCACTAAGAGAATGTTTAGTGTGAGTGTGTGTGTGTATTTCTAACCTAGTTACGGTTTTACAGACAAATTTGCTGAAAAAAATTCCAAGAGGACAGCTATATCTTTCTTCTGAGGACATCCTCAAATGAAATACACTGTGAGTCAGAAGTTTTTAAACTTAGATGCCCTGGACCCTAATATATGATGATCATAATAAAGACAACATATTAAACCACTGGCTTTCATATTGTTTCTGTACAAATACGGTACAAAATTTGCAAAATTATGCACAGTAACACAATTAGCTAAAGAAAAATATTAATTAGCTGGAGAAAATTTATATAGACAGTTAAGTAAGATTTTTTACAAAGTTGGAAGAAGTCTCTTCCAACCAAGGCTGCATTTATTTGATCTAAAGTACAGTAAAAAAAATTGAAATATTGTGTACTATTATTGTTATATAAAATAACTGTTTTGTATTTCAGTATATTTTAATAAGTAATTTATTCCTGTGATGCAAAGCTGAATTTTTTTACCATCATTACTCCACTCTTTAGTGTTAAATGATCCTTCAGAAATCATTTTAAGATGCAGATTTTTTAAAATCAGTTTTTAAAAAAGGTGTGCTGCCATATGTTTTTGTAGAAACTGTGAATATTTTTTATTTATTTATTTTAGGATTGGCTGATGAATAGCAAGTTCAAAGTACAGTATTTATTTGAATATTTTTTTGTAACAATGTAAAAGTATTTACTTTTGATCAACCTAGCATCCTTGCTGAATGAAGGTATTAGTTTCTTTCATAAATAAATAAATAAATATAATGACTGATCCCAAACTTTTGAACAGATTTGTTGCTTACTGTTAAATAAAGTTTTTATTAATACAATAAAATAATCACAATTAATCACAATAAACAATAATATGAAATTTGAAATAAAGGTGCTTTAAAGGTTCTTCACAGCGATGTCACAGAAGAACCATTTTTGGTTCCACAAAGAACTTTCTTTCTTACCTTTTCATACTCTGAAGAACCTTCTTTCGCCACAAAGAACCTTTTGTGATACAGAAAGGTTTTCTATTTTAATATATTTTAAAATAGAATTTATTCCTGTGATGCAAAGATGAATTTTCAGCATCATTACTTCATTCTTTAGTGTCACATTATCCTTCAGAAATCATTCTAATATGCTGATTTATTAGCAATGTTGGAAGCAGTTGTTGCTTAATATTATTTTATTTTATTTTATTTTATTTTATTTTTGGAACCTGTGATACTTTTTTCATGATTCTTTAATGAATAAAACATTAAATAGAACTATATTTAAAAATATATATATACAGTGCCCTCCACTAATATTGGCACCCTTGGTAAATATGAGCAAAGACGGCTATGAAAATAAATCTGCTTTGTTTATCTTTATGATCTTACATTCAGAAAATTCACAAAATGCTAACCTTTCATTGAAGTAAAACAATTAAAAGTGGGGGGAAACTTACGTTATGAAATAAATGTTTTTCTCATATGCATGTTGGGCACAATTATTGGCACCCTTGAAAATTATAATGAGTAAAATATTTCTGAAGTATATTCCCATTCATATTTGCATTTATTTAGCACACTAGAATGACTAGGAGTATGATATTGTCCAGCTATAACTTCCTGTTTCACAGGATTATAAATATGAGGAGCACAAAGGCCAAATTTCCTTAATCATCCATCACAAGGAATAAAACCAAATAATATAGTTCTGATGTGCAGAACAAGATTGTTGAGCTTCACAAAATAGAAAATGGCTGTAAGAAAAGAGCTAAAGGATTGAAAATCCCAATTTCCATCATTAGGACAATAATTAAGAATTCAAATTAAACTAAAGATGTTACAAATCTGCCTGGAAAAGGATGTGTGTCTATATCGTCCTAATGCATGGTGAGGAGGAGAGTTTAAGTGCCCAAACATTCTCCAAGGATCACAGTAGGAGAATCGCAGAGATTAGTTGAGTCTTGGGGCCAAAAGACTAAAAAAAAATAAAAATTCAAACAGCCCCTACATCACCACATGTTGTTCAGGAGGGTTTTAAGAAAAATCCTCCTTGCTCATCCAAAAACAAACTCCAGCATATTCAGTTGTCAGACACAACTTGAATTTCAAATGGGAATGGCTTCTGTGGTCAAATGAAACTAAAAAAAAGAGCTTTCTAGCAGCAAACACTCAAGATAGGTTTGGTACAAAAAGTACCCCATGCCCACGGTTAAATATACTGCTGGATCTTTAATGTTGTGGGCTTATTTTCCTGCCAGAGGTCCTGGACATCTTGTTCAGATACATGGCATCATGGATTCTAGCAAATACCAACAGATAAAAAATATAAACCTGACTGCATCTGTTAGAAGTTCTATAATGAGCTGTGGTTGGATCTTCCATCAGGACAGTGATCCAAATCAAACATCAAAATCAACACAAAAATGTGTCACTGAGCATAAAACAAAGCTTCTGCCATGGCCGTCCCAGTTGCCTGACCTGAACCCTATAGAAAATGCGTGAAATAAACTGAAGAGAAGAAGCACCAGCATGGAGCTGGGAAACTAAAGGATCTGAAGAGTTTCTGTATGAAGGAATGGTCTCTGATCTCTTGTCAGGTGTTCTCCAAACTCTTCAGGCATTAAAGAAGAAAACACAGAGCTGTTATCTTGAATAAAAGACATTGCAATAATTGGGTGCCAATAATTGTGGTCAACATGAACTACAGAAAAACATTTATTTCATAAAGAGATTTCCCCCCTGCTTTCCATGGTTTTACTTAAATGATAGGTTAGAATATTGTGAATTTTTTGAATGAAAGATTAAAAGGATAAACAATGCAGATTTATTCTTACAGCCACCTTTGCTCATATTTACCAAGGGTGCCAATATTAGTGGAGGGCACTGTATATATATATTCAGCAAGGATGTGTTCAATTGCTAAAATGTGATAGTAAAAACTTATATTTCTATTTTTTATTAGAGACAAAAATCTTACTGATCCCAAACTTTTAAAAAGCAGTGTCATATACTTATTAATTAATTATTAATACTGACATATTGATAACCAATTATTAATAGTGATTATGATTGATTAATTAGCATATAATTATATGAATTTACCCAAAATTCTAATTGACGGCCCTAACCTACTTTTAAGTAAAAGGAAAGTCAAACAGAAAGTAGCGACTATCAAAAGAAATCACGTCGCTGCTCTTGGTTTGGAGTGGTGCTGACGGATGTGCCTTTCATTCACACATGGACACAAACTCCCACAAACACAACCATATGGGGAAAGTGGCTGGGATCTTCATTACAAAGGCTATGAATGCGTCCCTCTACACCTACTCTGCCACTCTCAAGGTCATTCCCTCAGCTAGGCCATCAATCAAAGCAATGCCTCTGCCACAGCCACTGCAATCCCATTGTCGTGCATGCCCACCACTAAAGTGGATGCTGGCAAGTCTTCTGCGGTGAGTGGCGAGCCGGGGACATCCGAGCCTGAGAGATTTGAATTTGAATATATGAGAGAAGCAGAAACATATTGGCCTCAGATAGTGCAAGGCTTTGCAGGCTCACCTTGTTCAGACGTGATTGTGGTAAGTGTACACACTATGGCAGCTTTCTGCATGGCAGCTACTCTGCTTTAATTAATCCTGTCTGACCCGCATCTGCATGCATCAGTAGCCTGGCAATGTCTGCTAAGCATTCCAGCACGCTGCACTGAAAATGTCTCTGCTGAAGTCAACAGCATGAAAAAGGAGCCGGGACCCCAAATGTATAGTACGGGAAGCATCATATCATGATGGTGGTGAGACAGCAGCCTGTATCACAAGAAGTCCCTGTAGAATAACTGTAAAGGCATCAGCAACAGCAAAAGCTGACAGAGAGAAATAGTGATAGATAAAAAAGAAAAAAAGGAAAAAAGGGAGAGATTCTACCAGTGGTTCTCAACCCTTTTAACTCAAAGCCATCTACTGTCCAACACAACATTTGAAGCCCCCCATTCCACTTATATAATTATAGTTACAGTTTTTTATTAATATAAACTGGGAGTATTCCTATTAAATGAGTTAATTAAGCAATATAGTTTGTCATTCCTGATATTGTAAGAACTGTATGTTCTTCAGTTAAAAAACACTGAGGAAGAAAATGTATTATTTCACTTTAAATCTTGAATTAATGTTTTTTATTTTTTATTTTAGTGCTTTCAAATTGATTAATCGAAGCAATATAATACACACACATACATGTATATATTTAAGAAATATATGTAATATATATTTATATACATACATACATACACATGTAAATAGACAAACTATTTGGGATGTGATTTGAAATTGATTTGAAAGTATTTATTTATTTATTCATTTATTTATATTTAAATGTACATATAATGCACACTTACATGTATATATTTAGGAAATATATGCAATATATATTTATATTTATGAAATTTATATTACATTTATATTGATATTACATGTATATAAACTTTATATTGTATATATATATATATATATATATATACACACACACACACAGTACTCATGTATATTATGTAAACAAACTGATGTGATTAATCACGATTAAACAATCTGAAAGTATTTATTTATTTATTATACCTGTATTTTATAGAGTTAGATTTAACCATAATATATAAATGATTATTTATTAATTTCAGTACTTTCCCCTTGATTACGAAGTACTGGCCTATTTATTCTATTAATAAATAGATGCATCAAAACCAAGTCAAAATCATAGGCAAAAGCAAAAACAGCAACTGAAAAAAACACAGCAAATAAAAACAGAGCTGTCAATGGATTCACTAATTTAATGTGAATAGTTTATGATTATTCATTTTTTTTTGTGTAGTAAATATTTAGCATGCATTCAGTTCAGTTTTAATAAATAAAAGTGTTTAATATTTTTTTCCCACTCAAACTGTATCAAAACATAACATATACATTAAAATTATATACGCAATGCAATTCTTCAATAATTACTATGTAATAATGATATCAATAATAAAGTCACATACGTAACTAAGATATTTGTTGCGGTTTGCCAGTCTTTTAAAAAACGTTTGTAGAAAACTGATATTTCACACTTCTTGAGCTTTAATAAAAACACCACCACCAAGCAATGAGTTCAAACAAATCGACTTTTGTTACAAATCTAAATGTGAAGTTTAAATAAATTACACAAATAATAATATCAAACTCAGTGAATGTGCTTTAAAAAACACACAACTTTGCACTGCAGTCGATTTTTAGCACTGGTATACCGCAGAGACCTAGTCTGCATGTGCACAAAATCCTTGAATGGATTCTGTCGTGGAACAATAACATGCTGCCACCACAATGGCTGACAAAGCCTCTCTGTGGGTTTAGAAAAACATACGGTGTAACACCACGCTAATGACAGACAGAGACACACATACAGACACCTACTTGCACACACCAACCGCATTCAGACTGTGACTGAGTGGGATTCACATCACAGTCTTCCCAAGAGTTAGGACAGATGTTAACCTGACACAGACTCACAACATATGCAGCCCTGTGGCGCAGCTCTGCATGGGGCCTCACAGCACCGCTCTCACTGTTCTAAATAGAACTAAATAAAGCAAACCTGCACACACCCCGCCGCTCAGACAACCAGAGTCAGGTGCTCTTCAATTATTAACTGCAAATCACTGCTATCATACTTTGATGTCATCTTTAGGTAATTTGGATCAGATAAGAAATGTTAATCAGATAATAACCTCATATTATTCAGATTCGCCATTATGGCAAATAGCCAAGTAACAATAATGTGCAAGTAACAGGTGCTTTGCAGAGTTTTGTATCCTCCTCATACCTTCCTGAACAACGTTTAACACTTTGGACCATAATGGCTGCTGAAAATTCAGCTTTGCCATCACAGAAGTAGATTACTTTTTAAAATAATTATAACTGAAGACATGGCCTTGGTAAACATTAGAGATTTCTTTCAAAAACAGGAAAAAATCTTGATTATTCCAAACTATTGACAAGTAGTTTAAGCGTTTGGAAAATATCAACTCATTAATTTATTAAAACAAACGTTTTGGCCTTTTTCAGTGGGCGTGTTGCATTCTAAAAGTATGATTAGATTCATTATGGCAGAACACCTCAGATAACCTCATGCACTCATATTCTCCCATGCTGAAAAAGAAAATGAGTATCATTGATGCTCAAGGCATGTTTTCTTTTGTGTTATTATATCCTGCAGGAGCCGACAGCTCCTCAGCTTTGTAATTGTTATTGATGGTGTGGCAATGCTACCGCTTTTTTTTCGCAATGTGTCTGCACACCAAGAAGCCTGTACTCCGCCACGTTCCCCAACAAGGTCATCCCTCCAATCCATTGCATTACCAGCGGGTGCCAAGCAGCCTGCAAATGGAACAGAACTCTTTGAAGTCACTTCCTCAATACGACGCCCACAATATCACGTGTCACCTCAAACATATAATAGAGCTCTTTTTTTTTTACCACCACTATCTTTAAAGGCACAATTCACACAAAAATGAAAATTCTGTCATCATTTACTCACTCACTTCCACATCAGTCAAACCATGTGCTGTATGACAACAAAGATGAAGAATCGGTTTTCCTTGCACTCTCAGTCGAATAAGGATTGTGACTTTCAAGCTTCAAAAAGGACACAAAACCCATAAAAATAACATAAAGCTTGAATCTATGACCTGTGCTCTAGATTCCAAGTCGTTCAATAGTTTTGTACGAGGAACAGAACTAAACTGAAGTCATTATTCACTGATAATCATGTCACCTGAGAGGTTTCTGTCCCACCACTGAAATCTGTTCATCATATAAAGCAATCACAAGACTTGGATTAAACCACTCAATTTATATGGATTCATTTTACAGTGCATTTATGACCTTCTAAGTTTTGGTTATCTAGACTTTCAATGGAGGGATAGAAACCGTTCAGAATTCATTAAAAAATATCTTCATTTGTGTTTCACAGATACATTTTACAGACTTAAAGTTGTTATCGGATGCAAAATTCACTTTTACATGTTGTGTTTTAAATTCCTATAAATCATAATTCCTTTTTCAAATCAAGCCATTCTCTAATTCTTGGCTGTGTGATGTCACACAGACCAAGGCTGCTCCCACAACTGTTGATTGATATGACCATCTTACCTTAGACCCGACCCGAGTGAGGCGTAAACAGCCCGCCATTGTTTCGACACCCGAGCAGGGGAAGACACAAATGGCTCCTAAGCGACTGAGGTGTTTTGTTGTTGGATGTACTAACGAACATAGCAGTCGTCATTTACTCCCGACATCTGAGCCGCTGACGATGCATAGGATGACTTTTATTTTTGAAGGGAATACGCCCCCCGAGCAAGTTTCGCGGTGAACTGGTCTCACCCCATGGAAGAGTGGGGCAGGGTGAGCAGAGCTTATTAGCATTTAAAGAGACATGCACCAAAACGGCTTGCTCTGAACAGAGCTGTTTTTGGCAAGGTAAAATGGGTGTTGATTTACACTACCATCAAGAAATTTTAACGCAAGTATGTTATAGACTTTTCATTAAGAATCACAACAACTTGTGGGCATCCGATGACGCCTTTAAGGGTTTGTAACAACATAACGGTGAGTAAATAAGGACAGAAATTATATTTTTGGGTGAACTTCTGCTTCTTGAAACCATATCTCTTCTCTGATGATTTGTGTACTGGCACAAAGGCGAGAAAATAATACAGTTATTTCAGAGATGCTAATTCAGACTAGATTTGTGAACCAGAGTAGGCTAACTAATTTATTAAAAAGAAATGATTAATTCATAAAATTGACAGTGCTACTTGTCTTAAGAAGACAGTGTAACGAAGGTGCTGACAATCATTTTCAACACATTTTTAGGGCACATTTTATTTTCCCAAATTCAGTTTTCCTCTTTTTTTCTGTTGTAATTTTTCTAAACTCAGTTTTATTGGTAAAATTAAATTGTATTAATCAAAAAGCATTTCTAATTAACTAAAAATAATTAAACTTACAATATTTACCAGCAATGTATTAAAGTTTAACAAAAATTAAAAATTTAAGGCCCTATTAAATGATTTTTTTTTTCTCAAATTCATTTTTTCCACTGATTTTCCATTTTTATTGTTTCATTAAAGTTAATAATCAAAAGCATCTCTAATTAATTGATTTTATATTAAAACAAATATTATTTTTTCTTTTTTTTTCTTTTTTACAAATACTATGTTATGTATTTCATTTTTATGCTAAATACATTCTGGTAAGCAATTTTTTCTGGTAAATATTCCTTTAAAAATAATGTTTAAATAAAAATCTATTTCTGTCACAGTATCTTCAAGTTAAACCAAACTTTTATTTTGACGGGTTGCTGTGAAAACGAAACTGCAGGTCTTTGCCATTCCTTCATACAGAAACATGCAGGAGATGCAAGATTCATATTTAAATATTATTTTTGTGGCTTAATATTCACAAACGCTATTTTATATCGTGTTTTGATTTAAGTGTACTGACCTACTTTTGATTAATTCATCCAAAATTTGACAAATTCCGTGACATCCCACGTTATACAGTAAAGTAAAGCATCAGGGAAATCAAAGGGCCCTACATTTTCATGAATAACATGCATTCAATCTATTAATTCACACAAACCTTTGTAAACTAGGAATACAATGGTATAGACCACTTTTTTCCATCCTTTTTGAATCTTTAAAGGTCATCTGCTCACAAATCTTCATTACTTTTCCTTTTCTACACAAACCTGAAGTTATTTTGTTTAGGAATAATATGTGAATAACTGCACTCTTAAAAATAAATGTTCCAAAAGGGTGTTTTTGCAGTAATGGCATAGAAGAACCGTTTTTGGATCCCCAAAGAACCTTTTAGTAAACAATTGTTAACCAATTTGAATAACATTTTGAAAATCTAAAGAACCTTTTCTGCATTTGAAAGGTTCCATGGATGTTCGAGGTTCTTCATGGAACCACTGATGCCAATAAAGAACCTTTATTTTTAAGAATAAAAATAATAAATGTCTTTTTGGTTGAACTATTCCTTTAAGAGAGCCAAGCCAAATCCAGCACATACATACGCTCACGGCTCTAACTCCCTCCCAGCGATTAAAATGTCAGAGCGGAGGCAAAGCCAAGCTGCTGCAGGAATATTAAAACTACACTGTCTTCCATTTTTAAGACCTGAGCTAAGGGGATGGAAAGAGTCTATGAACACTTGGCGCAAACTCTTTGATGCATCTGCACTGAAATAATCTCATGCGAATGTGACACATTCATTTTAGAAAACTTTAGCTGAGGCCCTGCAGTACTTGCAGTCAGGGCTCTTGGAGTATAATCCACAGCTTAGTCTGGAGAGTATTGCTGAATGCGGGAAGAGCAGCGGTGGATGCAAAATGACTCGTGTACATTGAGCACTGCACTTTCTCTTCCCTGCTGCAGAGAGAATAGGGGGAGAGTAGTCAAGATTCGAGAAGTAAATCGTGTGGGAAGTTATAGTATATCCTGCCAGATCTTGCTAGGATGGTAATGAGATGGGATAAAGTATCAGAAAAATTGTATAACTTGTCCAGCTGTCAAGCATTTTCTACAGCACAAATGTAAGCTGGCTGGAGCAGAACCAGCTGGCATACTTATTTCACATAGAAAAAAAAAAATCTAAACAAAACCAGATAGATAATATTATAAAATACATAAAATAACGTTATTTTATTTTTTATTTTTTTTATTTTAGGCAGAAATCATATTCCATAACTTCTTTTACTTTGTATAATGTTTTTATAAAGTTTTGCATACTGCATTTAACCAGTCTAGAAGTCATTACAGAGTTGTAATAAATATCACCAACCATAAAATGGCTAATTAATTTAATCTTAATTTAATCTCCCTCTCATTTAACCAAAACACCTCTAAGATGAATAGTATCAAAATAACCAAGTGATTCAGTCTCAGTCATTACATAATTAAGCTTAGTTAGAAAACATTTAGAGTGACGCCGCCAATTTGAGTCTAATTAGACTAAAAAAAGAGGCAACACTAGTGTCCACCAAAGCCTTTGCTGTTTAGCAAGTTTGTTTATTGATGGATTGACCATAGTAACAGCAGGCACAAGACGAGGGGCTGAAAGGCCCGATAAGAGCAGAGCACAGCAGAAGGAGAGCTGAGAAAGCAGAGCACCATGGGAAAGCGCAGCCCTAAAGGGCCGTGACCGGTTGGCACTAATCTTCAATAGGCTCGGCTGCTTTTATCAGCAGGTGTGCTCTGAGGTGTTGGCTCGGCCCACTCCAACAGATGGAGAATGATGGATACAATGTGTGAGGAGAAGGGTGACATCCTCCCCTACCCACAAGTCCCAGCGAGGAGGCTCGTGCGGAGTTGACACAGAAGTACAAGCCTGGGTTAGAAGTAGGTCACGGAAGTACTACAAGACTAGTCAAGAAGTTGTTTTCATGCTAATGAGAGCAACTGAACTGGGGACAAAAGGAAGGCCAGACAGTCTGTATAAAAAGCACATTAGTGCTTGCTCTCGGGACATCGAATGTTTAACAATGCACTGACTATTTCCTTAGTCTAATTACAACACATCAGGTGGGCTGGGAGTAAGAGACCTCTTGGAGACTTCATAGGGAAATGCATAGTCTTTTGTTTACTAGTTAAAAAAAAGAAGAAAGAAAGAAAGAAAACTTTTTTTGGGTATTGTTTTTTTTTTTTTGCGGCACTGATGTTTCTTATATATATACTGAGTTATTGTTACAGTAAGAAGTAAAACCACATTGTTTATACAGTAAGTGAATAAACAATGTGATCTCATTAGTAATCGTAGGAATTTCTACAAAAATGTTGGTTTTTGCACATATATTTTCATATGAGCTTGCATAAACATTAAAATTAAAACGTACATCTAAGTATTGACAGAATCGGACACAAGCAATTTTAAATAATTTTTATATACAGTGCATATATATGCACAAATATTTAATTATAATTAATACTGCCACTTTATTATTATTATTATTATTATTATTATTATTATTATTATTATTATTAGCTCATTATGATTTGTATAACATTGAGAACTGGTATAAGCTCAAAAACGCAACAGTAAAATGTAAGTACAAAACCAAACAAAAGAAGCAAAGCAAAGCAAAATGAAAAAACAAGCTAAAAAGAAAAACAAAACAAAGCAAAACCAAACAAACAAAAAATAATAACTTAAAGCAAAACACAAACAAAACAAAAAACAAAGCAAAACCAAACAACAACATTGAAAAACAACAAAGCAAAGCCAAACAAAACAAAGCAGAAACCAAACAAAACAAAAAAGCAAAACCAAACAACAACGAAAAACAACAAAGTAAATCCAAACAAAACAAAACAAAGCAAAACCAAAAAAAAAAAAACAGCAAACAAACTAAACAACAACAAAACAATAAAGCAAAGCCAAACAAAAACAAAGCAAAACCAAACTAAACAACAACGAAAACAACAAAGCAAAGCCAAACAAAAAAAACAAAAGCAAAACCAAACAAAGCAAAACAAACCAAAGCAAATAAGAAATAACAAAACACAAACAAAATCAAAAAAACAAAGCAACACCAAACCAAACAACAATGTAAAACAACAAAGCAAAGCCAAACAAAACACACAAAACAGAGCAAAGCAAAACAAAACGAAGCAAAATGAAACCAAACAAAAAAGAAAAGAAACAAAAAAAAACAAAAACAAAAAAAAACCAAAGCAAAACCAAACCAAACAACAACAGGTAAATAACGGGGCAGCCGTGGCCTAATGGTTAGGGAGTGGGGCTTGTAACCGAAAGGTTGTGGGTTCAAGTCCCCGGTCTGGCAGGGATTGAAGGTGGTGGGAGTGAATATCCAGCGCTCTCTCCACCCTCAATACCACGACTGAGGTGAGTCCCTTGAGCAAGGCACCGATCCCCCAACTGCTCCCCGGGTGCCGCAGCAATAACAATATGGCTGCCCACTGCTCCGGGTGTGTGTTCATGGTGTGTGTGTGTGCGTGTTTGATCACTTCTCACTACTGTGTGTGTGCACTTGGATGGGTTAAATGCAGAGCACAAATTCTGA
The DNA here is from genome assembly GCA_012976165.1 of Labeo catla. Taxonomy (NCBI): domain Eukaryota; kingdom Metazoa; phylum Chordata; class Actinopteri; order Cypriniformes; family Cyprinidae; genus Labeo; species Labeo catla. The sequence goes on along the minus strand of VONZ01000158.1, from coordinate 259,662 downwards.
GTATGGGTCACCATACTTGGCCACACGTCACATCCTTTCCTCCTTTCCTTTCCTTTTAAATAAGTAAGGCAGACAATTAAAGCGCATATTGTAAAATGCAGCAGATTTCATTTGTGATCAACTTCTAAATGACAGACGTCAGTCCTGATATCTCAAGTATATCAGATTGGCTGGCTTCTGTCACGCCTCTGCACCAAGATCTTTGTCATCTTTGACTAGATCAATTAAGCATCTCGTCACGTAGTGTGTCAGTTTTTTTGGAGGTCAAATGATTCTCTTAACCACCAGGTAATCTGCAACATGCAGCTTTTCAAATTGGTGAAGTCAGACAAGTAAAGATTTTCAATTGAACTGTGCATCTCATTTTGCGCCCTGAGGGCAAACGATCTTTATTGCATGGCAGCAATTAGCATGCACATGTTTAATTAATTCTGTAAGAAGCTTTTGTGTCGGCACAACACCTCAAATCTGAAGGACTGAGACGGGCTTTGTCTAAAATCTCAAGGACTGTTGCAGAATGTAGAGCCACATGCTAGCTAAACCTGTAAGATTTATAGTCACAAAGGATTTGAACTTGTCAAGAAGTGGCAGTTATACAGTTTTTCACAAACGGATTTGCTGAAAGACACATTTTCTGACACTCACTGCAACGTTTGAAGTAATCTAAGAAGATTAATATGTTAATGGCACGTTTGAGATGTAAACATTGGTAGCAATTATCTATATATAATATGCAATTATTATGACTGTCCTATAAACCTACAGTTCTTAATTACATTATGTTTCTTCTTCAGGCCCAATTCATGACAAGCACTTAGAAGTAGATGAATTCAGCATCTGGTACAGTGATAATTACCTGTGTAAGGGGGGAAAAAAAGTCCCTTGAGATATTTTTTCAATATTTTCCAACAATTAATGAGCTCATCTATAATTACAAATGTGAAAGATGAGATTTACATGACACCAGCATTGTCATTTTGTCTTAGTTTCAGCCCAGACATCACACAATTGAGTTTGTAAATGACAAAGGTGCAGTCAATAAGACAAGAGCTTGGCCATTAAGACGAGAACAAGATGCTTTAATGGACAAGCTTTGATGGCGTTCTTTGAAACAGGAAGCCGACTAATGGATTAGAAGGCAAGAACTCTGGAGAAATCATCGATCTGAAATTAAAGGAGGGTGCTTTGACAGTTTTTCTTATTCTTTTTCACTTCTTCTTCTTCCCGCAGAAGAGTGTTTAAGACATACCTCAGCAGACGCTTAGATGAGAGACTTGATTATTGACAGGACTGGTCTTTACCCACGCGCAAAGATTAGATGCTCTTTATCACCTGCGGATTCAATTAAAAGTAAACAACTGATCCTTTGTGCTGCGGAGCTGTATGAGACGGATGCTCCCAGTCCCACCTGCTGTCTAAGTTTGCTGGTCCCAGACACTGCAGATTTATATTTTCAGTGTGAGACAAAATAAAGGGATCATCAAGGATAGAGAAAATAACGTTTAGTGCTTGAGTGGTGCTGTTGGGGTTCATCTCAAGATCGTTTCATCCATCTTAATCAACCAATCAAGGTCTGGCTGTTTAGAGCGGCCCTGTTGGCCCCTGCTGCTAGATGTCATAGTTACACCAACAAATATTCTAGAATCTGTGGTCGAATAATCAAGGGGTTTTCAAACCTGCCAAAAATATAATGGCAGCTATAATTTCATTAACAAAGACACTTTTATAATGTGTGTTTGTAAAGTTCTCATTCTAATAGCAACATGAGTTAAACCTATTTGAATGAAAACAAAACAAAATAAAATAAAACAAAGCAAAACCAAACCAAACATATTTAATATCTTAAGGTAACATGTTAACATTGATAATCTTACAATTTTGATCAAAACAAAACATAAACAAAACTGCAAAACAAAGCAAAACAAAAAAACAAAACAAAACTCAAAACAAAACAAAACAAAACAAAAAAGCTAAGTAAAGCAAAATAAAACAGCAAAACAAAACAAAAAAGCAAAAAAAACGAAACAAAAAAACAAATCGAAGCAAAAAACAACAAAACAAAACAAAAAACAAACAGCAAAGCAAAGCAAAACAACCCCCCCCCAAAAAAAACAAAGCAAAGCAAAACACAACAATACAAAACAAAACAAAAAACAAATAGCAAAGCAAAGCAAAACCAAACAGCAAAACATATTTAACTTATTTAATTTCTAAAGTTAACATGGTAACATTGATAATTTTAGAATTTTAAATAAACAAAACCGAACAAAGCAAACAAAAAACAAACAAAAAAAAAAGCAAAGCAAAGCAAAGCCAAACACAAAACATATTTAACATTATTAATATCTAAAGTTAACATATTAAACATATTAAGAAATTTATTTCAGTTAATCATAAAATGGCCCTGACATGTCACTAGACATTAAGAAATCATGTTCATTTCAAATACTTATATCACTGACAACAGTGGTCCGGCCAGGATATTATCATTTAAAAGTGAAAGTTGCAGCCCTCAACTGATGTTGATGTTGTCATGTTGTGTTTTGGTCTGAGGCGCCACCCTCCAGCTATCTACCAATCACGAAGTCAGTGGAGTTTCGTCATCCGGGTTGGCAGCTCTGCTCTAGTTACAGCTGCAACTACTAACGTGTCGGATAAAACATGTATAAAGTTACGAAACCTAAAAGACCTTGTTATGAATCCGAAGTGCGTCGTGACAAAGTCCGAAATAAAACAAGGATTTGTATAGGAGATGCCTTTGACAGATGGAGACGGCTGAAAACGGAGAAGAATTTTGTTGGTATAGGCTAGAAGCCCCGTGCTTCCGTACACAGTGGATTTTCCACGGTCGCCCGTGCTAAATGCGTTCATAAAAAGCTTTATATCGCACCACTAGCACGGTATGAAAACAATCTATGTTCCGACTGAAATGTGGTATTACAGTACATCTTTACGAAATATTTGGCTAATCGCCTTTAGTAAATTTTTGCGACACATAATTACTTCGCAAAACATCTCTCGTGAAGCATAAACATAAGTAACAGAAGAAAAAAAAACTTATTGTGTAGGACTCGTCACTTGCCATTGGAAGCTCCTTGTAGCAGCCTACGTTCCTGCGGAATCCTGCAGCTTAGCTGGCAACCTCGAGTCAGGGGGGAGGGGGAGGGGATACGCCATTCTACAGTATTTTGAAAGTGATTGCAGTACCAGTTTTGGCCACAATCCTACATACGGTTCCTTTAACATTGATAATCTTAGAATTTTTATCAAATAAAACCAAACAAAGCAAAACAAAATAAAACAAAAGCAAAGCAAAACAAAACAAAAAGCAAAGCAAAGCAAAGCAAAACCAAACAGCAAACATATTTAACATATTTAATATTTTAAGGTAACATGTTAGCATTGATAATCTTAGAATTTTGATCCAAGAAAACCAACAAAGCAAAGCAAAGCAAAGCAAAACAAAACAAGAAAAGCCAAACCAAACTAAAAAGTCTCAAGAAGGATACATTTATTAGATATACAGATACATAAATAAATAAATACTTACTACAGTTTTTTTTTTTTTTAAGGATTATTTGATAGAAAGAATTTTAGTGAAAATTTACAACATTTACTTGGAACAGAAATCTTTATATTACATAAGGTGTTAATGTCAATTTAATGAATTCTTGCTGAATAAAATATTAATTTCTTCCTCTTTGTTAAGTGAATGGAATTGTAAATGGTATTGGTATTGTACAAAATAAATGTATTTATTTATTAATAAATGCATGCCTTTAAAAAAATGCAAACCCCGCACCACCCATATCCACAACTAAAATGAAACACTCAATCTTTTTCATGATTGACATATATGCAACTATGCAGCTGTCTAGCCACATTGAGAACAGATATTAACCTATCATTCAGAACCTTTTGCTTTAATAATGTCATCATATCTCCAAAAATACCCATAACCATTGTCAGTCATCATCAGAGCACTACCACAATCCCAAACAGTCCATTCCTCTAAACACTTTAGCTGCAGATGGTGGGTTACACTCTGGGTTATTGAACATCTTCTGATTAATTCACTGTTAATTATGATAAAGTATGAGAGACAGTCTGTTGTCACTCAAAATAAAGTGACAGGAGACCAAAGAGGTCAGCAGAAGCACTTGTAATAAAGCAGCAGCTCCCCCATTACCGCTGGGAAATGATCTTCACAAATAAGCCTGAAGTTAGACGCCAGTATAAATTAATACAATTAATTTCAACCTGAAAATATGCTTGAAGGAGGCATGCATGTTAGGCCAGCGGTGGATAGTCATTAGCAAGGATATTAAATATTCCAGGCAAACAGGAAAGCTTCAAATTAAAAAGGAAATACAATCTGGAGGGAAAAAAAAAAGAAAAAAAAAAGCAATGACTTTCTGGGACCTTTGGCAATGGTGCAGATCTTCCTGATTAAGTGAATGTGCTCACAAACACAAACAAACTGTAAATTCATTGCATGTTGCGCAGAAAAAAAAAATCCTACTTCATCCTATATTTAATAGATTAGGTATAGCTTTTGCTTTAAGCTGTCTGTATCCTGTTTCATTACTTGTCAGCACTACGCAATAATCTCATGACACTTTCATGAAAATTAAGACATTTTTCTGGTGTCAGAATTCTAGGGCCCTATGATTTCAGCAATGCGGAATCCAGTCATAAAAATGGAATTTACAGTTTAACGCGGAAAGTCACAGAAATGATCAAAGTTTGGAATAATTAATCAAGAGTAGGTCATTACACTTAAATCAAACCATGATATGGACTAGTATCTATAAATATAAGGGGCAAAAAGACTAATTAAATATGAATCCTGCATGTTCTGCATGAATAAATGAATGAATGAACGGCACAGTTTTGTTTACTACTCGTACTGAAGCGCGCTTGACGATTGCGGTGATTTCAGCGTCTGGCGTCTCATTAAATGAGAATATAAATAATAAATACATGAATCTCCAGAATTGCTCGAGTCATTTCATTAACATAAATAAATAAATTTATGCATTCAAATAATTAGACATGCTAAAACAATAACAATAAAACATAAGATGAGAAAAAATAAAACATTTGATTGAGCTCTAAACATGTCATTTTGTTAAACTTTTAATAAATTGATGTTAAATTGTATAAGTTTCATGATTTTAATTAATTAGACATGCTTTCTGATTACTAAAATTCAATTTAACCATTAAAAAGGAGTCCAGAAAAATTAAAATGGAAAAAAATGGAATGCACATAAATTAAAAAGTAAAAAACGGAATTTGGGAAAAAATAAAACGGATTTCATAGGGCCCTAGAATTCCGCTTAGTCATTTTCTACAAGCAGTTTTGGAGATGTATAAAATTGTGTAATTATTTCTATTGGACATGATGAGGCCTAATAAATTGGGAGGGAGCAAATTTAAATAAAGTGAGGGCATTTTACATAAATGCTAAATAAATAAATAAATAAAAGAGAGTAAAGTAACTGAGATTCATCCCACTGAATCGAAGCTTTTGAATCAGTTCAACAAAATGATTCACTCAGTTTGAATCACTGATTCATTCAGTGACTTTTCTGCGGCATTTGTTCACACGTAAAAAGAAAATTTTTTTTTTTTTTGGCAATGGAATATTGATGTTATTACTGTTAACAGTTCTTCATGGAACCATCAACGATAAAGAAACTTGTTTTTTTAAGAGTGCAGTAGGTTTAGTGTATTTTGAGCATTATTAGTGAATGTTTTAAATGATTCACTCAACAGATTAATTCCAAAAAAGTCAAGCACCATGACAACACTAATTCAAAATACAGTTTTTTTTTTAATAAAATAAATTAAATTAAATTAAATAATTAAATAATCAATCCTAATCAAGGTAGATTTATAAAATCCAACTTCACCTTTCTTTTTTTTTCATTCTTTCAATTAAGAATTATGAAAAGTGGAAGCAGCATCGGATTCTAACAATCTTACTGGCAAATCTGTTTTTCAAAAACATTACATGAAAATACTGTTATGAATGAAGAAACATAAACTTTAGGGCCAGAGGGAACACTAAACACTTGCTCAGATATCCATTTTAGTCGAGAATACATTTTTAATAAAGTTAGCTTGGACCATTAATAATAAAGCACACTTTAATATTCATATACTGAACGAAAACCTCTACGTTCAGAAGGTCTCCGAGGTCCTTTAGATGTGCAAGAGGTTCTCCTTTAGAAGCGAAGCAGTGAATTACAGTGATCTGGCTGAGCTCAAGAGACCTTCTGGAGGTTACCAGGCTCCGTGTGGATGTTGCAAGATATATTCTACTTGTGCCGGCCCTCGTGAGAACAATAGCTCCAGGCATGTGTTTACAAGAGCAGGAGTAGAACTGCTGACTTCCTCTCAGAGAAGCTAGTTTCCCTGGTGACAGAGTAGTGTCTTTGAAATCAACATGTTCTACACCCACACCGCCCTTAGATAACTGTCTATTTGTCACGGTCTGAAAAGAATGATTCCAAAATCCTTCAGGAAACATTCCTAAGTTTTTTTAGCTGTTTGTGCATGTTTTTCTCCTTCCGTCATCTGTTTTTAAACGCATTCAACATTTCCCATCTGAACGCAAGAGCTAGAAGGAGATACCTGGAGAGAAACACGCAATCACTGGTGGTCCATGGTGCAAGAAGACAAGAATATCTAGATTAATTTGTTGTGTGCAGCAGAATAAAAGAGTGAATGAAAAGTAATGCCAAAACACACTTTTACTTGTCGACAGGAACTGCTCATTAGGTACCAGGGGAGCTAAAATAATGATGCAACATGTAAAAACATTCAGATCCTAGTGCTGGAGAAGAATAACAACAACAACATTGTACATGCAATCCCAAAAAGGAACAAGAAATAAACAATTAAAAGAACCAATGAGATGAAATAGGACATTTTACTAGTTTAAAAGAAAGAAAGAAAGAAAGAAAGAAAGATAAGATTTCCATGATTTTGTACTGGCTTTTAGAACTCCAAACTTTCTCCTCGGTACTCAAAAAATAATAAAATATAATATAATATAAAATAAAATAAAATAAAATAAAATAAAATAAAATAAAATAGTTGTGCGCACATGCTAGGTGCAGATTACATTCTCAGTTTGCTCTGAAACATAACATGAAGGTCAGTCACTCTACTTGGGTCTTTTAAAAGAGGAAAGAAAATAAACTGCTTAATAAAATCATGGTTAAAAGCCTCCAAAACAACTATGTTTAGTTTAGTTCACCATGACTTTTGGAGAATCAAGTATTAAATTCTCTTTTTAGAGTTGTATTCAATAATATTTTAAAGTATATCTAGATTCTTAGAAAGAGAAAAAAAAACACCTTCATATCTTTAGAATCTAAAATAACACATTTTGCACATCTGACACTTAATTACACCATAAACTGATTTTTATCAAAAATAAATAAAATTAAATACTCAAATCACAAATTTCCATGTAGATGTTTTTTTTTAAATAAACTACAGCCAGAAACTGTAAAAAGCTTTAAATCCCTTTTTAATTAAGCAAAATTTGACTTTTTCTTTACTAACAATCTTTTACTTAAAGGGAAAGAAAGAAAGAAAGAAAAAAAGAAAGAAAGAACGAACGAACGAACGAACGAACGAACGAACGTGCTCAAAAAATAAAATAAAATAAAATAAAATATTATTTTATTTGTATTATAAAATAAAATAAAACAAAACAAAATAAATAAAATAGCTGTGCGCATATGCACTTGTGAATTAGGGGAAGATTACAAATACAAAATAATTAATGCAGTCATTAATGAATGAGAATTATATCTAATTTCACATGCAAAATTTAAAAGTGTTAAAGGCATAGCAGGAAAATTAAATAAATAACTAAAACAAAAATGCCAGTTAAATTGTAATTCAGTTCAACTGCCAGTTAAGTTGAATTCTCATTACTATTTTTAGCTTCTCAAAAAACAAAATAAAACAAAAACTTAAAAGTTCCCCTTTATGCCATTTTTAGGGTTTCTAATATTATTTTGGGAGTTTCCTACAGTAGGTTAACATGCATGCAAGATCAAACAATGCTTTTGTTTTCTCAAAATACGCATTTAATATCACCTCATTTTCCAGCGATTCTCAAACAGTTCGTTCGAAGTGGTTCAAAGATTCTCTGTAAACCACTCGTTTTTGTGAGGCTCCTCTGCTCTGATTGGTCAGATGGCCTAGTCTGTTGTGATTGGTCTACCGCATACAGTGCATGTCAGAAACGATACACTCATTCTCATAGTTCTGTATTTTGAACGCTCAATAGAATATATAAGCATCTATTATTTATCATACTTACAGGTTGTGAATCAGTGGAGTCAGCTGTTCCAAATAAACTGGGTACTGAGCCATCTTTCAAGAGCAAATGTTTTGTGAATCCTGCATTGAACTCCCTGATATCTGAGAAGAAGTCATGAGTAAAATTACGTGTTTGAGGGAGAATCAAGTTGTTCGAGGTCGGCCAACGGCATTATGCAAATGTGTTTCCACGTGACGTAGTCGTCACGGAAGTGAGATTCGAATCACTAATGACTCATTCAGGCTGTTCCGAGTCGATTCTTCTTTTGGGAGAAAATAACTTCATTTTTCGTGCACTTTTGGTTTTGTTTGTATTCACATACAGCTACGTTACACAAGTGCATGAAAGGCAATATTTGAAATGGCATAATAGGGATACTTTAATATAAGTGGACCCTAGGGAAAAATTATTCAAGGAGCCTTTAAAAAAATAATCTCTATTAATTGTTTGGAAAACTGCCTACCATTTAGCATGCTTTTGCCAATTTTGCCATACTCTAATTCAGAGACAGATAAGGAAAATAGGGACCGTAAACAACACAAGCGAACACTGAGTTTTTAGTTGAACCCAGTGAACCCAGTGCTACTGCAAGTCATATAAAATGACATAAATCTTTGATCAAAAAAAAAGCTGGCATTTATTCCTACGTTGATCTTATTGTAAGAGACACAGTCATAGTAGTGAATGCTGCATCCACAGCCTCCATAGAAACGTTCCCATTCATATCTTGTCCGTTGCCAATACTGTTGTCATTGACATACAGCTACACCTCCCCAACCTCAGCCTCCATCCGCTCATGTTGAATCATTAAGATCATTACCAGTCACACCAGGAACTCTGCTCTGCATGAAACTTTATTCAGCCTAGCATTTCTGGGACAGATTGCTTGATGAGGCTATGCATTCCCAACTGCTGTCCACGTTATGAAACATTTGATTATGTAAACATGCGGGAAGCCCAAAGCACGTACTTCAGCTAAATTCATCCCCAGCTGAATTTCACTTGATTTTGAATATCTCCTGATTTTGGAGCAAAAATACAAGCAGCACATTATTATAAGTTATGATTATTATAAGTGCTCCAGTTGTTTGCAATGCCACCAGACAGACTGGTGTAACAATGTGCCCTAACCAGGCATGATGCGACAAGCTTCAAGAGGACAGTAATTTGTCAGTTCACACTGAAGACAAAAATGCAGCATAACATGACAAAATTACAGAAAATCAACACAGATAATAAAATGGCTACGTGGAGTGTAATTTTGAACCAATTTGACTCAGTAGGTGGGGCTAACTAGTGCAACTCTACAAAAACAGGTACATACAGGTACACGAGTACTAAAGTCCATTTCACAAAACATGCCAAAGACCTCATTTGTTTTTTATTGAAAGTGAAGATTGCTGTCTCTAGGTGCTGATTACATTCTCAGTTTGCTCTGAAACATGACATGAAGGTCAGTCACTCTACTTGGATCTTTTATAAGCATATTTTAAAAGAGAAAAGAAAATAAAGTGCTTAATAAAACCCTCCATAACAACCATGAGTGTGTTTCACCATGACTTTGAGAGCATCAGGTATTAAACCCTGCATTCAGTAATATTTTAAAGTACATCTATGTCTAGATTCTTAGAAAGAAAAAATGCACCTTTATATCTTTAGAAACAAAACAATACATTTTAATAAAGCACACATCTGACACTTAATTACACCATAAAAAGATTTTTCTCAAAAATAAATACAAATGGTTAAATTTCCATGCAGATGTGTTTTAAATGAACTATACCCAGAAACTTAACTGTAAAAATCTTTTTATTAAGCCAAATTTGACTTCTTATTTACTAACGATCACTTTTGCTTAAAGGAATAGTTCACGCAAAAATGAAAATTCTGTCATTAATTAATCACCCTCATATCATTGCTTGAGAGCACAGCATTTTTTTTCTGTTGAGATGCTGTGGTTGCCATGTAATGACATACGCTTTAGTAATATGGCAAATGAAATGTTTCTCTAAGTTTTATTTTTCATAACAATAATATGGTAGTCTGGCATTTCCATCTGATCAAGACGTAAATACTTGGAGACAAGTAATATTAACTTCTCCAATGTCTTTGTAGAAGCAGGGTGGTCGGTAATAGTCCCACCCCTCCTCCACTCTGATTGGTTAGCTGACTACAAAGTGACAGTGATGAGCACAGCGTTTTACTGTAAAAAATATGGACATAGTGTCCGTGACGTCACCCGTATGTTTCTGAAGAGCATTTTTGAAGCTCTTAGTGGGCGGGAGTCGGCCATCACCATTTTGGAATCGCGTCACTGCACGTCACTCCCAGATAATCGAAAATGGGCAAAGAGGCGGGACGTGGGTGGAGCTGGTTGCTGAAACCACGCCCGCCTAGCGCGACGGTGGTGACAGCAGCGGCAATCCACCTGTCTCTCAAGTGGCCACGCCCTAAATTATGCAGAATTTTAAGGCTTAATATAATTTAAACAGATGAGTTACAAAAAAAAATTCACCCCCCTCACAGCTGACATGAAGGGCAAAATTTGCTATACAGACCAAAACCACTTTTTGTACCAGGCCGTAAACATATTTTTTCTGCTGTAAAGTTGGGCATTTTAACATGGGGTCTCTATGGGATTGACTGCCTTTTGGAGCCAGTCTCTAGAGGCCAGTCAATAAATTGCAGTTTGCGTCACTCTTCACTGTGCGTTCACGATAGTACCACGAGATGTGCATGCGTCAGGACTCAGGAGCCAGTGTTCTGACGTAGAGCCTCAATGCGTTGTTACTGCTTTTCCACCAGGGCTGGTGCCGGAGCTAGAGCCCAAAAACATAATTTGCCAGTGCCCAGATCCTGGTTCCGAACTGACCCCGAAATCTTGCTGGTCTCAAACAAGGGAACCTATGATGTCAGTAAGCGGAGCTTCCACTACAGACCACAGTTTAAAAGGAGCCATTAGGCTTGTTAGAGATGCATTGGAGCAGCGCAGAATGTTTGCCATATGAAATTATGTACCGCAACAACAATTGGAGAGCAGAGACTCTTTATGCTTTTAAATTGCTCTCGCAGTACTTTGATGTCATACAACAATCCGTTTGCATGATGCCGATGCATCTCGAACAAGCCTTTTTTTAAAAGCCTTCGGAGTTCACGTAAATTAACACGATTAACACAACAATTAAATATGTCAGCTCAAAAATGGTCAACAGAAGAGATCAACGCTCTCCTTCTGCAAGAGATAACAAACAATTGCAGTCACATGTTGGCGATGTGGAGAGTTCCGCTCCCTGGCAGTGGAAACACGAGCCAGTTCTGAGCGAGTGCCAGCCTGGTTACTTATTTGAACCAGAATATACAGATGATGGACTAAGAGAGATGGATGTTCTTCATCAGAATGCCGGCTCCTGCGTCAGCAGCACCACATGTATGCGTCGTGGTACTCTCGTGAACATGAGTCAGCTCCATTGTTGTCTATGCAGGGTCAAAAAGCTCTTGGATTTCATCAGAAATATCTTTTTTGTGTTCTGCAAATGAACAGGTCTTACAGGTTTGGAATGACATGAGGGTGAGTAATTAATGACAGAATTTTCATTTTTGGGTGAACTGTTCCTCTAATCTGAGTACAAGAACATATTAGAGCCCACAGCTTCCTGACAAAAGAAGTTTGACGTTGCAGTAGTGAGACACTCTTTCCCTGCAAGAATTAAAAGGAAGGGGAGGCAACCAGGGCGAGACACTGAAACAACACAGTAAATGATGCTTTAGGCTGATGCAGCCTACTTCAAATGACTCAGATTAGACAATGAAAGACACGCAGAGCGGCTCTGCTACACACGAACAAGACCACACTCATCCATCTCCCTCCTACCACCTCACTACTAAAGCTAATATGTGTAGTGAATGTTTTTCCTCCCATTTATCAGGCCGCCAAATGCTCTGATAAGAAAAGAAGTTAAAAAACCCAACTCTGCTCTACATTAATATGCATTATGACGCATTTTATAAAGGACAGATGATTCCATATAACTTTATATTTACTGAGCAAAGTCAGTAGTCTATGTATTAATTTGAGGAGCTCTTTTCCAAAACACTTGGATTATTATCCATTTTGATTAATTTGAGTAAAAATGTGTTTTCTTTACCAAGAAAGTGTCAAGATGAAAACCACTATTTTCTGTTTTAAACTTTCACATAGCATCTTTAGGTTATAATAACGTTAAAAATTCAAATCTAGATTTTGATTTTTCAAAGATTTATTATAAAAACTGATTATTTTTTCCCAAAATGCAATAAATCCATTAGGGGTCTACGCTTACTTTTCTTTTTAGAGAAAGTATAAGTGATGGAAAGAGATGGCATAAGTGCAAACAAATTCATAAACTCTTGTTGAGATTAATGTTTTAAATACACAATTTTGAAAATAGAAATATAAAATTATTTTAATGACTAAAAAGAAGATAAAAATGAAATACTGCCAGTAGGTGGCGGTAAGTCACTGATTTAATTTCTGAATCATTCATTTGATTCGTTCGAATGGCTGATTCATCCAGGAATAAAGCAAGTGATATCGGATATCACATTTTGCGTAAAATTAAAAACTGCCTTTTCAATACCGACCAGATACAATACTGATTTTGGCAGGAACTTAGTTTTGTAAAAAATGGCGTTTATCGTGTTTTGTAAAAGAGCTCTTCATTTATTAATTAATTTATTCATTCAAATAAATAAACACTTAGCCTGTAGATCTTCTTAAATAAGACTAGGAGGCTATCAAGCACAGCCCAGTAACTGGAAAAAAGGTAAGACTAATGCACTAAAGAGATAGACGTCATGTACCCTTCACTATCCATTAGTTAACATGCAAAATGAATGAATTAGGTGGTAATATAATGCTCTGTGCCATCTTCCTGGAATTTGATGCAAGTGTTTAAAAGAGGGGGAAAAAATGTTTTAGGCAAAGCCTCCAGACAGTAATTTGATGAAGTTTAATAGGGAGTGATGAGGTCTGTAGTCAGAGACCACCTCTTCATTGAGGTTTAATAAATACAATTATGATTGGCACAGATTGCAGGGTAGCCTTTAACTCGCCAAGCAGAGTGGCTGTTAATTAATGCCGCAGATTTCATCTGATATGCACAATAAATGACAATATAGTGTAACAAGACGTAGCACAACACAGAATGGACTGGAATCTTTACCTTCATAATAGATTTTAAAGCCGTGCGCGCTCACGGCGAAGTCACTGGTGAGTCTCAGGGAGAATACAGACCCAGTGCTTGTGACAGGAGGTGGGATTTGGAAACCCGTTAACCTAAAGAGAGCAAAGAGAGAAGAAATAAGCGGAAGTTAGACAAGAAAGATGGTATACACATATCACCTGAATTCATTACATATCACTCAAATTCAAGGACTTAATGCGACACATTTCAAGTGAGAGCAAGGTTATATCATGGTACATTGTAGGATACATTGTTACAGTTTTCATGTGTCAAACACAACTATGCAAAAATACTTTTGTTCCCCCATACCTAAAATGTATATTTTACAGTCACTCTTGTGCAGATTGATCATAAGCACAGCTAAAAGGCTTCCTACCAGTGGCCATCACAACATTTAACCTTAACGTGTTTTATCACAGGTAGAATGCAACATGTTTCAGTATAATCGTTTTAGTCAAACGTAATTTATGCAATATTTCAAACATTGAAATAACCCACTGGAGAAAATCAACGCTTTGCAGCCCAATTCCGTGAAAAACAATGTGTATTTAGCAACCCTGCATCCAACACAAGCTGCAGGAATCAGATTTAACTGATTTAACAAGACAAGAGTACGGAGAGATGACTGACAAATCATGCTGGAGGTTTTGCTGCTCAGCAGATAATGTGCTCATATCTGATCTTGTAAGACGTCCTCCCTTTATACAGAGTGCGTGTGATTGCGAAATTGAAAGTGAAAGTGAATAGCCGCTCGTTCAAAACAGATTTAAATATTCCGCGTACTATAGCGGTTCCCTGATGCATGAATATTATATTCAATATTAGAATGACTGCGTGAGCAGGCGGTAACGGCCCAAAATTCAGCGGGAGCGGGATCAAGAAAACAGTCCCACGTAGGCTTTAATACAGAAACGCACAAAAAAAATGTCGGCCGTAGAAAGCAAAAGCCAAATCCCAGACATTTTGGGCAATTTAGAAATCCCGGCCAGATGCATTTTTTAGGTCCAAAAAGGGGACATGTCGGGGGAAAAGAGGACATATGGTCACCCTAACTAACCTAAATTAAGCAAGCTAGTATGTATAGGCCAAAAAGTGTTGGCGAAATAACACATTAGCGAACTGGAGGGAATAATATGGAATTTTTTCCAGTAAACTTCTAAATTCAAGCACTTTCAAGGACCTGTATCTATGTATGTTTATTTTCAAAAACTTGTCAAGGCCTTGAAATTTTTTTTTTCAGATTCACAAACTTTCAAAGATTTCAAGGACCCCTGGGAACCCTGGTACATTCATCTGTTCCGGGGAAAAAAAAAAAAAAAGTGCCACTCAGTGGATATTTCACATTGAATATGTCACGAAAAGTATGTATTTCACATCTTGCGAAAATGCTCCCACAGGTACGTTTTCGTCATGACCTCAGGTTGCCTTCCCAACATGATTACGTAATGCGTTAAGTCGTAGACGCACATCTCAGAGCTAGTGCAAGACAAGCATTTGTGGTTAAAAGTATAGAATGTTTTTTAGAAAATGTCATTATTTTGCTAGATAAGACCCTTAGTCTTCAGCTGTGATTGTGTAGAGGCCTTTTGGAGTTTTAACATGTTGATCCAAATTTAAATCCACTACAAGGAGAAAAATCCTAGAATGTTTTCCTCAAAAACCTTAATTTCTTTTTGATTGAAGAAAGAAAGACATCTGAGATGACATGGGGGTGAGTAAAGTATCAGGAAATTTTGATTCTGAAAGAGAACTAATCCTTTAAGCATTAAATTGTAATAATATTTCCCAGTATTCATATTTTTATTGCAAGTATTACTGCAGTATCAATATTTTTTCATCAAACAAATTCAGCCTTGGTTTCCAAAAAAACATAAATAAAGAAAGTCTTACTAACTCCAAACGTTTAGATTTGCAGTAGTGTAGTGTAATGCTCCATGTGAGCACATAAACATATCTTTTTCACGCAATGCAAAGATTCAATTTTTAATTCAGTGACATAAATTGATCTATACATAGATCTAACATAAGCAGTAGGCTGATAATTAAAAAGTAAGCTCTGTGCTAATGACAACATGGCAAAAATATAGAAAACATAGAGTGAAACTAATTAGATATGGCAGTGTTTAGTTAAATCTGAACCTGTCCTTTCAGAATGCTCATATTATTGCACATCTTTTCTTGATGTGAAGGCACTAGGCTTCTTTCCTGCTTTATTTAAGCTCAAGAATAATCCCCAATGCTCATGTGTGCAAGCAAAGAAGTCATTTCGTCAAACCACTCCTTGGGGGCATCCAGACATCACCAACATTATAAGCCACCAGCATGCTACAGAACATATATTTAGAGGCATTTACGAAACACACACTCTGCATAAGGAAATCATGTGTTAGCAAAGCTGGCAGTTATCTCCATTTAGAAAATCGATTAGGTCAGCAACATGTTAGGATGCGGAGCGGATTTTAAACATGCGTGTGGGTGTTTGCTCAAATATGTGTGCGTCAGCTAATGTGTGTCACATGGATGAAATTTCTTTTGTTTATGCTAATGAACTCACAGTGAGACTAAAATATTTATAATGCCTATGAATAATATCCTTAGGACACTGCAGTTTTGTTTTAATAATGTTAACCTTTAAACTTGTCATAAACTTCAAAGACTGTTAGAGAATGGTTTAAAAGACTTATGTTCCTAATCTTACGTAAATTCACACATGACCCAATTGCTTCTTAACGAAGAATAATCTTTTTTTTCCGTCAAATGTTTAGCCAACCAAATTAAATAAAGTGAAATAACAAACAGCACAGCTGCGGAGTAAAGCATTTTCTTTCTACAGGACGAAATCATATTAGCACTGTGGAAAACTATTAAGGCTAATGATTTGACACGATAACAGCCAATCAGAAGATTTGAAGAGTAAATTGCAGTTGTTTAATTTCAGATTTAAATCTGAAATCACTTGCTGCTGTATCCCGTTACACCTGGTTAAGACACAATGTTTATGTAATCAAAAGCAACTTGGCAAAAAATGTTTTATATAAAACACTAAGTACTGTACATCTCTGCCAAACTGCATCATGGGAAGTGAGGCATAAAATACTAAGTAAATCACCAGCTTGTGCTCACTTGGCAAAGCCTGCCTGAATAATGCCAACAGTCTACTATTGTCTGAATTGCTGCACATTACCAGATACCTTATCATTATTCTCGCGGGACAAAGGAAATGATTTGGATCTGTGAGGCTGGCTGGCACAGAATCTTCCAGTACAAACCTTAAATGTATGTGTATGGTTACGTTTTTGGTCTGGTGGACTTCACAGGACATTTGGCCATCTTAAGTGAGACTCCAAATCACAGGGAGTGCATATGCTCAGTCTGTGTTCTATTTTGAAATCAAAGACCATTGAAACAACAAAGGTTTCTTTGTACTTTATATTACAAAACAATGTTATAGATATTCTGTTTCAGTCTTGGGGGTGAGTTAAAGCATGCATGCAAAATGCTACTTGCACATCAGACCGTGGGACTAGGTTTTAAAGGTTGTTGGAGATCAGTGGCGCTTGAGTTCTTTAAAAGGAACAGCAGCTCCGTTCAGAGTCCATCCATCCCCAAGGGCTTCGCTAACTGCTTTTTTCGACTACCGCGTGAGTTGGAACAAATCTATCTCCTCACTCTGCCCACAGCCAAAACAGTCGGGAGCCTCGACTCTCTGCTGCTCGTTAGATGATCATCGGGGCTTAAATCGCTTGGACATTCTGCTTTTGGCCCGAGAACATGCAGCAAACTCCTCTGTCTTCAAGCTCCCAGCCACCAATCAGCTCACGCTGCACACTTTAAAAGGCACCATACTGACAGGGTCAAAAACCAGCCTGTCATACGAGTCAGGATTAAAAGGACGGTTTAACCGAAAACTGTCCAGAAAATGAAAGATTCCTGTGTAGGAAATAGCGTTCCAGCATCAAACCTTTGACCTCAAGTGTGTCATAAAATGTTCAAAGGCAATACGGAGACGGCAAAGACTTAAGTGCTGTTTGGACAGGCCTTAAACAGGATGTTACAGAATGTTTGATTTAACAGAGGACTTCTGTGATTTCATATACTGATTCTGACAAAACCGGAAGCTCTGTAGTTCTTAGTCTATTGTCTGAATATGGACAGAATTAAGATCAAAGCTTATGCGGTTACTGTACTGTCAAAAAGGATTTCCAGAAGGACTTTTGGATTAATTCCTGCTTTGAAACTTACATATTTGGTTTCAGACAGGAATTAGAATTACCATATAACCCTGATGTTCCTCCAAAAAATACAGTGTTAATTTGGCTGTAGGGTCATTCCACGAAATCTGTGCTTTTTGCGTCCCTAAGATATAATCAAACATAGATATACTGTAATATAACAACAAATAAATATGCAACTTAAAAACATACTATGTTTGCTTTCATCAATAATACATACAAATCTATGCAATATTATTTTCAAAAATTAAAAATGGCATTTATGCTGGTAAGGGTGAGGATTTTGGCCTGCCCCTCACTGATTTGTCCTTTTTAGCAGGACTTTTAATTTGCAAAATGAAAAAAAAAACAAAAAAACAAAAAAACAAAACAAAAAAAACACATATTTGCATATTGTTCTAAATATAGTCTCATCGTTAAGCAATGTTTTTGGCATAAGTATTCATTTTTTTCATCTGTGAAGGTGTCTTCATTTCATTAAAAAAAAATGTAATTAAACTTATTTTATTTTTAAATTTTTCCAAGTAGAAAAAGCACCACTTTCGTGGAATGACCCTGTAAACGTTTGTAGGAGAAAACCTGATTTGGTCGGCTATAAAAATCACTGACTAACCCCTGTAAAAACTAGAATTTCTATACATCCCCACATCGAATTTTACCCCACAACAAAATTTTACCTGACCATGTCTAAACAGAGCTTTAATTAGGGCCCTATGAATTTTTTTCACAAATTCAGTTTTTTTTTATTTTGTTTTTTTCCTATTTGAATTTTTCTTTCTGTTCTTCCATTTTATTTTTTCTAGGCTGTGTTTTAATGGTTTAAAAAAAATATCAAAAAGCATGTTTAATAATTGAAATCATGAATTATACACATTTTAACAGCAATTTATGAACAAATTTAGTTTAACAAAAATTTAATTTTAAGGACCTATTAAACATGTTTTATTCAGTGTTTTCCGTTAATTTTCTAGATTCTATTTTAATGGTTTCATTACATTTTTATAATCAAAAGCATCTCTTATTAACAGATTTTACAAAAAGCTCATTTATTATTATTATTTCATTCACTTATTTCAGACATACTGTGTTGTACTTGCATTTTTTTGGTAAATAAATTCTGGTAAATATTCCTTAAAAAAATAATGTTTTAATATCACTTACATTAAGTAATATATTTTTGTCACAGTTTCTTCATGTTAAACCGAACTTTTATTTTGTCAGGTTGCTGTGAAGACCTTTACATTTCTGTTTGTATATGATATGACAATATAATTTTTCTCAAAAGAAACTATAAAATGCAGATGAAGGGACTTCATTCTAGAGAATATGTTTATGTGTTCATGCACTTATATAATGACGCGGCAGATGTTGAAAACACTGCTTCAGTATGTGTGCAGTAAGCATTCACAGAGACATACAGAACATGCGGCATTCATATTTAAATAGTATTTTAGCAGCTTAATATTCACAGACACTAGTCCATATCGCTTTGTTATTTAAATGTACTGACCTTTTGATTTATTCATCCAAAATTTCGCATCACGGAAATCATAGGATCCTATCTAATATACAGCTTAAATGGAAAGGCAAATGACGTTTCCTTTTTTCTCAAACATTTTTTTTCTCACGTATTTGTCTTGGAAAAACAGTTAACTATCCTAAATGACTCATAAACATAACACCTTTGTCATTTTGAATGGAGAGGGCAGTCTATATTTCATTTTTATTTCTTATGTTAAATGAATGCTTCCAACACGGTAGAAAATTACCAAGATCCCGTTTTACCATGAGGAAATAAAAACACTTTGATCCGCTGCTAGAAGAACATGAAACATTTCCACAAAGACACCATTACACCCCTGCCTCTAATGTTGCTTTATTCCTAATGTGCATTTCCCCTCCTTTTAATCCGGTAATTACATTTTGCCAAATATGCTCATTTGTACTCATACTCATTTATTTCTATGATGAGATTTCTCTGTTTCTGTCTCTCTGTCAGTCTCTCTCTTGCTTCTCTTTCTGTCTGTCTGTCTCATTAAGCACTTAAAGAGTGGTAAAGCTTTCTTACACAACCCGGGGAGGAATAAATAAAACACTCAGTGTTGTCACAGAGGTAGAGCAGCGGGTAATCGTGGAAAAAAATGAAGTGTCTTTACTGCTTAAGGTTTGATTGGAGGGTTTGATCTGCTCCAGTAGCATCGGTTTCAGGGTATTTGTTATATGCAGTCAGAGTGTGAGTTTATGAGCAAATAAAATCATGTTACTCTGTAAGTGAAAATTCATCTTTTCTAAGTACTTTCCTTAATCGGAGTGCAATATTCAAAGTCATAGATTCAAGTCAATTGATTTTTTTTCCTCATTAAAAGTCCTCGAGTGTTAAAGGATAATGTGATTCCACAGGGAAGGTGCAGTTCCTCCGCTTATTTGATTGTTTTCATCTTGCCGTGGTTACATATGATCGCGTCTGAGAGAGTAACATTTTAGGATGAGAGTAAAGACGAATGGGTTTAATAAAGATATTTAAACAGGCTTATGAGGTCTTGTTCGTTGCTCAGGGACTTCAACCGCAAACCAAATGAATTTGATAAAGATGGAGATGTCAAGACAATTCATTTCTCTCACTGGAGAACTAGACTCAGGTCAAACAGAGATGCCATTTATTGGTTTTGTGGATCTGCAGGGTGTTCGACCAATTTAAACTGGACACCTTTGATGTCAGATGTGAGATTTTGATAAGTGGGTAGAATATACGTGGTGCCATGTAGCATTACATTGATCGTCATCATTTTGAAGCTTGTACAAAAGGTAAAATAAGGGATAATATGACACATTGCAAGACTTACACAATTATTCCTGTGAGAGGAATCTCAAACAACCTCCATAATATGATTTTTATGTTACAGCTCATTACTGATAAATTGCTGATGTTAAAATTCTATAGGATTTTGTTTAATGTAAAATAAAATAAAACTCCCATCAAGTTGGTACCACACACACTTGTGATATTCACTGTGAAATTTAAAAATATTAGTAAATTATGCTTGCTTTTGAGAAATCCTAAGTACAGCATACACTGTAAAAAACAATTTGTTGAGTCAACTTAAAATAATTTGTAACCTGGCTGCCTTAAAATTTTAAGTTCAGTCAACTCAAAAAAAGTTTATTCAACTTGAAATGTTAAATTATACTAAGTGACAACCTAGATATTTGAGTTGAATCAACTTAAATTTTTAAGGGAGCTGGGTTACCTACCCATCTGTTAAGTTTAGCAGACACAAACATCTAAGTTGTTACTTAGTACAACTTAACATTTCGAGTTGACTAAACTTATTTTTGTTGACTGAACTTAAAATTTTAAGGCAGCAGGGTAACAAATAATTTTAAGCTGACTCAACAAATTGTGTTTTTTTATTTTTTACAGTGTAGTGGACACAAATTTATATGAATATACATATACACCCACACACTGAAATGTTTTGGCAGCATCCTTTACTATACTGATGGTGTGAGTCTATTTATATTACAGGGACATTATTTCCAAGAACATAATTTTTATGCAAGCTATATGGCAAAAATAATCAAAGTTATGAAAGAAGGGATCACATATGCAGCAATGGGAATAATAAAGCAACCTACAACAGAGAGTTTTTAACGACTGACTGTTCATTTGTTTTTACCTTTTGACATTTTATATATCCTATCATTACTATTAAATCTAAATGTGGGTGAAGGGGGCTTAGGGTTCAGGGAAGCTTTCAGCCAAATGAAAATGGATGATATCACAGTTCCCCCCAAAAAGGTGTAATGCCTCTCATGGGGAAAAACAGTCCATAAATCTTCATTTGTCAAGACGGCTCTTGCAGATAGTCATTCATAACTTTAAGCTCACTTCTCTCAAAGGTCTGTCATACTGGAAGGCAATGGACTTAAGTTCAGAATTTGTGCAATTGCCACAATTGTGAAAGTCAATGAAAGTAACCTGGAATGTTTCTTTGTAAGCAATTCTGTGTTTTTATAAATGAGGAAAAACGCAAACTGACAGCCGTATAAAATTACAAACCACGATAACTGAGCAATTTGGGAGTCTATAAAGAAAGTTTCCACCGAAATGCAATTTTCAGAACATTGCTTGATGTATTAAAATGCTGTAACAAAGGAGGAAAAACAGAACAGCTTCAAGAAATTGACTTGCCAGAAATATAGATCTGTCTAAACACCATAAAACCTTCATAAGTTCAGTCTACTGATAATGAATATCAGCATCCCAGTCATACTTACTCAAATTTTCACTGGCTGAAGAGAGCGATATCTAATATTAGCTCATTTCAGTCCACTGGCAATTGTGTGAGCTCACACTTTAATCTGTTAGACACAAATCCTTGTTGTAGTTTAAAATGACCTCAAACAATGTGCAAAGTCCCCAAAGAATTAACATGAAAGACAGTATACTAAGCCATGAGAGACTGAGTTTTACAGTGAATCCATCACAGTTGAAGATGTCTTGAAAGTTGAAAGAATGTTACTTCATTCATTCATTAAAATTCATTTGTGGAATTAAATTTGTGTGGAGCACTTTTTATGATGGATGGATGCACTTTATTGGACTTTCCAATAAACAGCCATTCACTGCCATTATAAAGCTTGGAAGAGCCAGGACAATTTTGTTTTTTTGTTTTTTTAAATATATATCTGATTACATTCGTCTGAAAGAAGAAAGTCATATACACCCAGGATGGCTTGAGGGTGAGTAAATCACGGGGTAATTTTCATTTTTGGGAGATGCATCCATTTAAAGTTGACACCCTCAACTCTCAATCCTTTATTTTAGTGTATCAGTTTCATTTTCTTTCCATTGTGCAAAAATCATGTTACAACTGAAGTTTAAATGTATTTCTGAAAGTCTGCTCAGAAGAAATACTTCCTTGAAGTTCAAGACATGTTCATTTTTTAAGTTTCAGTTCAAGTTACAAAGCTCGAAAGGTTCTGCATAATAAGAACGACCCGCACCAGTCAAGTTAAGAACCACTGCTTTAGATTTTAACTTTCAAAGAGTTTCCCATCAGTAGAGTAATTAAATGAGGACAAGACAAGCATGTGGGCGAGCGATACCTCGAGAGATCCATTCCCAATATCTGTGACCACTCAGCGAATCAAACACTGTATCTCCTACGCCTCGAAACAAATCGCAAAGTTGTGTGGCAAAATACGGTGGGCTACAGCACGCCCCAGCTGCTAATGCTGCAGCTCACTACCCCAGATTAAAACCCTTCTGTTCCTCCTATATCTGCCCAGCCAGACGTACCACTCACACAGACATACCGTCTTATCAAAATCCACATTCCATCAGCACCATACTCTCCCTCAGTGGGGGGAAATTGCCTGCATTCCACCCCAGCTCCCCTCGTCCCCCCACCCCAAAGCAATCTGCTGCCGAGGACAGTTCCAGTCTCCCACTCAAGCAGACCCTGCTATTTATATGGAACCTTCTGTTCACTAACATGAACACGGATGCACTTGTCTGGCTAATGAGCTTGGGATTTTATGAGGCAAACATAGTGGTGTACGACAGAAGAGTGGGTTTCGCCTCTGGCGAAGAGACATTTGTTTTGCTACCTTTTTCAGTTGTTAAACACTTTTTGGTGGGAATTCTTGATTATTATAAGAACAGTCTACTTAAAATGTTCCCCATGTCTTTCCAAACTGCCATTTCTGACTGTGGATGTGCATATAAACTAACTGAGAGCTTGAGATGAAGATCTTTCAGGAAAAAAACATCCTAAACTTTGATCTGTACCTTACACAAAGCTAATGTATGGCCAAGTTAAGAAGGTTATGCTTTATTTTGATAGTTTGATGGACATTCTGTTGACTGTAAGTAACTTTGCAACTACACATCATCTAACTCTCATTAGAGTAGTAGAGTGCTACTGTTAGGTTACGGTTAGGGTTACAGTTAGTAGAATAAGTTGACTTGTACTTGTATAGTTACAGTAGTAGAATGTACCATCAAAATAATTGAAGATATCAAAGGGATAGTTCACCGAAAAATTATTAATTACTCACCTACATGTCGTTCCAAACCCATAAGACCATTGCTCATCTTCAGAACACAAAGTAAGATATTTTTAGCTTTCTGACCTTGTATAGACAGCAATGCAACTGACACGTTCAAGGCCCAGAAAAGTAGTAACGACATTGTTAAAATAGTCCATGTGACATCAGTGCTTTAACCGTATTGTTATGAAGCTACAAGAATATTTTTTTTAAACAAAGAAAACAAAAAATAATGACGTTATTCAACAGGTGTTTATCTTCCTTGCTTATTTGAACCAGAATATACAGAAAAGCTGCTCCTGGGTCAGCAGCACAACACACATGCATAGTGATACTCTCCTGAACACGTGGCGAAGACTGATACGGAAGTGAAGAAATTGCTGAATAAAGTTATTTTTGTTTTCTTTGTGCACAAAAGTATTCTTGTAGCTTCATAAAATTAAGGTTGAACCACTGATGTCCCATGAACTGTTTTAAAGATGTCCTAACTACCTTTCTGGGCCTTGAACGTGTCAGTTGTGTTGCTGTCTATGCAGGGTCATAAAGCTCTCAGATTTCATCAAAAATATCTTAAAGTGCTCCAATATGGATTTTGGAAAATGACCTTTCATGTAGTGTAGTAACACAGCTCTAAGTGAATGAAAACATCCTTCAGTTTTAAATCTAAAAGTGCTCTGTGTATAACGTTATTGTCTTTCAAAAGAAAGAGTCAATTCCGAATCATGAAAACGAGTCATTTTTAAAATGAATCAAACACCCTTTATGGGAAAAAAAAGGTAAAACAGCAATGTAGGGCAATTTTGAAGTTGGGGGAGAAAATGAGATGGGAGTTTTCGACATTCTCTGTCTTGAACAGGAGAGCACAGAATACATATGTGCAGCGCAGAGCTAGAAAAGACGAGCATTTGTGGTTAATAAGTGTATAAATATTATGTTTTTTAAGAAAATTACCAATTGTTTCGCTAGATAAGACCCTTACTCCTCGGATGGGATTGTTCAGAGCCCTCTGAAGCTGCTTTAAAACAGCATTTTAACCTTCAATCTGTTGAGCACCACTGAAGTCCACTATATGGGGAAAAATCCTGAAATGTTTTCCTTGAAAAACATTAAATTCTTTGCGACTGAAGAAAGAGAGACATGAATGTCTTAGATGATATGGGGCTGAGAAAATTATCAGGAAATTTTTATTATGAAAGTGGAGTAATCCTTTAAAAATTTTGCTCTCATGTACTCTGTAACATGCAAAATACGCATTTAGTTGTGTGTGCTGTGTTCGCGCCGTAAAGCTTGTAGGTCTCTGGCTAACCGGCTAACAGCAATATCTGTTCACTCGCAATTGTCTAGAAATGTGTCAACGAATAGTGAATGTTTGTTGTTCTTATTACTTGGAGCTCTGATAAAGAATAGAGCAATACATTGGCGTACAAACTGCAGTGATTTATCAATACGTTTCTGTGCTGGGCTAATGCATATACCATGGCCGTTTGGGTATTTACCACCGAGCTGTGGGTTAGAGTAATGGTGATAGACATTCCGTTTCTGAAATGCACTGCACACAGTAGACCAATCACAACAGACTGGGGCATCGGACCAATCACCGCAGATTAGTGTCACGCAAAGGAGGGGTCTGGACAAATGATTCATTGTGCAAACCATTTGGGAGTCGTTGAGCAAATAAGGTAAATCTAAATGCATATTATAAGACAATAAAAGTGTAAAAGTTTTGACCTTGCAAGCATGTCAACCTGTTGTTGGGGACTCCCAAAACTAAAACATGAACCTATCATAATCCATAACAGGGGCACTTTATTTTGTGTTCAGAAGATGAACGAAGGTCTTACGGGTTTGGAATGACTTGAGGGTGAGTAATTATTGACAGAATTTCTATCCCTTTAAGCAGACAGTCTACTAATACTCTGCTAATACTATTGATGAACTCATTTATTGATGAACCTATATATTCCACTGAAAAAACACCAGCATACAGATTTAAAACATTCAATCATTTGTGAACTATTCCTTTAATTGTGGGTGATACATTTCTGAGATTGCCTCTTCTGAGATAAGTGCCTGCAAAATATATATTAACAATTTTAAGAAAAATAATATTTGCAGAATAACTTCAAAGGCATCTCACAGACCCTTTCAAAACATTATGATGTTTGATCTTACAGTATTTTTAACTTTGTATTAGCTCATCTTTGTTAAGTGGAGAGACCTGTCTACTCCCACTCAGTATGACTGACTTGATCTAGAATCAGATCGGAGGCAATCAAGCGGGGGAAGTTTTGATAACAAAGCCGACCTACGGTGCGGTTGAGGGGGAGGACATCGCACGTCACATACTGTGTGGACTCTCGGAAATAATTCAGACTGTTGAATAGCACTGTCACCCTTGACTTCATGGCGGTCTACAAAAACACAACTCGGTCCTGACTTGTTAATCTGCAGAAGCGATCTGTGAGGGACAGCCAGACTGGTTATTCAAGTCTAATACTATATCTATTCACCGGTCAGCAAGCGGTGACCTGTTCATTGAGTGCTATATTCTACCAAATAGCTCTCATTTGGTTAATTCACTCCTAATACACTTTCTTTGCTTTGCAAATAGCATGGATGGAGGTCGATCAACATAAACATGAGTCTTTGTAACGGTCTGGTACCTGATTTATGAGTCTGGCCAGGTAGGAGAAGAGAGGCCACGGTTCCACATGCTGCTCTGTCATCTGGGTAAAGGTTAAAACAGGCCACGGGACCGCCAGCCCTCTAGAAACATGCTGACATGCCGTTCATTACAGCTGGCCTAGCTAGAAAGTCCATATGTCGGCAGACCCGGGGCATCATTGCGGTGACCCACAAGATCTGTGAGACCCACAAGCTAATGCACATGGGGTCTCAATTCCTATTCACACAATAATTAGTAACAGTGACAAATAAAATAATCAGCTTCTGAGGATAAAATTTGGATTTGAGGCGAATCAGGAATAGATCTCAAAACAAAATACACTATGAGTCAGATATTAGCACAAATGAAGTTTCTGAATGGTGTCAAATTCCATTATTACTATTACTGACATTTGTTATATAATTTTCAGTCATAAGTAATGGTGCCTTTTCTCAATTTGTTATAAACAGTTCGAAGATACAGAACAATTTCATTCTTCGTTCTGTTCTAAAAAGGTAATAAAAAATACAAATTGAATGGGGTAATTTGTCTCTGAAAAAGAAACAGGTGAAACTACAAGTCAGAGGTGTAATAATAATATCCACTTAAGAAGAAAGATGAACAGGAGACTACCATGTATAATACCAGCCTTACATTATGCAGGTATTTTATATACATGAATCATTCTGCACTTTTAATTTCTCTGTTTGTAAATACATGATAACTAATGATCTTCTTACATCAATAATAAATGATCAAAAACACTCAATGCATACAAGGTTCTGATGAACAATACTAAGATGAAAGCTTGAGGATGTTGTCATTGTGCAAAGAAGTAGATCAAAGTATTATTTCATACAGAATTTCAGCTAATTTGGTGCCTTTCCTGAAAGCAAAGACAAAACACTGCACACATCGAGGGATTTAAGGTCTCGGGTTTGAATACCTCTCTTAGATTATTCCTGGGAACACTGACAAAATACTCGCTCCTTTAAATAGCAGTTCTGGATCAAACCATCTTTCACTGATCTCTCCGAGCACATGCAGAACAAAGAGCATTTAAATAAACACCCCAAGGCCGAGAAATACAAGTTCGCTTCCACTAAACACAGTCACCCCAATGGAGATAACACAAGTATGATTATTACCTTCTTTGAATCTTCTTTGAGTTACTTCAAATTTCAATCATATTAACAGCTGAACAGCTCTCACTAACAGCAGAATATCTCTTTAAACAAGATCTGAATATAGAAATAATATTCTCAAGAGTGTTACAACTTTCAGCTACCCAAATCACCATGTGCTCCTAACTGTGACTGTGACCAATTAAGTTCAGAAAAAGAAACTCTGCTAGATTCTCTGCAGAACTTCTTTTACATTTGTTTATAATCCATAATCATCCATAATTGTTTATAATCCATAATCAGACTACTAACACGATACTTACAATGTTATGTCTTACAGTTTGTTTTGGCACAATATCAAAGTGTTTGACAAAATATTATAGTGTTGTATAAAGTTTAATATAACACCAACATTAATTAATATATGTATTATATATAAAATGATATGTAACACATTTACTCACTCAGTGATTTCCTTGTTTTATGAGGACATTCCATAGATACATTTTATACTGTACAAACTGTATTTTCTATCCCCTCACCCTTAAAAAAAGGTTGGTCCCCATGCAGGAAATACCAGGACACATTCTCACACAAATGCAGTTTTAAATATTGGTTTTTATATATATAATGTTTATTTTGGAAAGGTTTGGTCTCAAAATCAGGTTTTGCTCATACATAACTGACACGAGATATGACCTTTTCAGATTTAAAAAAAAAAAAAAAACTTACGGCTACAGGTGTACCACATCCTTTAGCATAAAGAGAAAAACATGTCTGTTTGTCAAATGCAGTTTCTTTTCTTGGTCAGTACAGAGGGTCCATTTTACCTAATGCACGATAAGTGAGAAATCTGAGATTTTAGAGGGAGGAAAGTCCATTAGCTCCAAATCTATTCAAATGGTGCAATTAGCTCTGTTCCTCGGATATAAATGGTCCGTGTGGCTCCAGCATTTTGGCTTATTTTTCTTAGTTCTCTGCAAGTTATTAACCTCTGCTTCACTTTTCCTCTCCAGATCTTTTTATCATGTTCCCTCCCTTTCTCTTTGCGAATCATTCCATTGCATCCACACGGATAACGAGCCAAAAGCACCCACGGATGTGGCACTTCAAAGACCCTGGACAAATATTGACAATAGAAATTAAAATTATCTGATTTTCCCTCACAGGCAATTAGTTTCACAGTTCTGACCACAAACACTTTCCAGTCATGAATCCCGCAATGCCTCATAATGTGACAGATTGATTTTTTTTAATAGGAGAACTGTTTCTCTTCCTTTTTAAAAGGCTGTTCTCACGAAGCTGGATGCTAGTGGCAGAATAATGATACACAGCATTGGTGAGGGAATATTGTAGAAAATAATGTTTAGAGAGGACACAGAGGCTAGTTGTCACATTTACTATGGTAAATATCTCAGGGTTCACAATTGAATATTTTTACTGTCAATACCCAGAAAAAAATCACTCATTGAACATATGTTGATCTTATCCACCTTATTCCTCAAGGTGGAAATAATATGGGTGAGACTTCCAGTTTCCGCCATACAGAAATAACAAAAATAACAACATGCAGTAAACGGTAAAACTGCACTACAAACCACCGTGTTCATAATTCAGACAATACATTAAAATAATATGGTAAGACTCACAAATTTTCAATATCAAGCAGCAAAACTATCTGTTTTGTACAGCTAAAAATAGCTGGACAAGGATGACACCAGAAGCCTGACTCATAACATTTATAAATGGCCACACCCGTTCTTACGGGGAAAATTGGGTGGATATGTTGTGACAACATATCCCTAAACGTGTTTTCACCCTATGTAGGGTAAGTTGTGATAATGAGAACCTATCTTTAAATACTCTAAATTTTACAGCTACATTTAAACAGAAGAAATTAAGAAAAAAAAGAAAAAAGGAGTTTGTGGAGTTGCCCTGCATCATATTTGTCAACAGTCAACTACATGAAAGAATGCTAATAGAAATACTAATAGAAAAAAAGCTAATATATAAATGCTAGAAAACACTAATAAAAAACGCTAATAGAAAAAAAAATGTATAAAATTACAAAAGATGAAATATGTGACAACCTGGCCTGACCTGATGAAAGCTATCTATGAATTAAATACATAATCATTATACACTACCATTTTAAATGTTGTAGTCTGTAATACTTTTTAATGCTTTTTTAGAAAAAATATTTTACGCTCGCCAACGTTGATTTGATGAAAAATACCAATTTAAAATGGTATTGTAATATCTTTTAAAATGTAATTTATTCTTGTGAAGCAAGAAATATTTCCTATTATTATCAATTTGACAAGTTTTTTTTTTTTTTCTCAAGATTCCTGGAAGAGTAAAAACCAAATGAAACAGATATTTAAAATAGAAAGATTTTTCAGAATTTAAAGGCCTTTACTGTCACTCACTGTTACTTTGATCAATTTAATGCTTTATATATACATTTATTAATTCAGAAACTAAACACTGTTGTGTTGCTGGAGACGTGCAACAATTCTGCTATGGCTTCAAAGGTAATATGTTCTCATCAAAATTAAGCAAAAACACATATTGTGTTTAAAATATAACACAGTATCAACTTCTTACTTACTGAACTGCTGCCCGAGTGATATCTTAATGTGTGATATATATAAATATGAGAAAAAACATATATAGGGGCATTTTTGAATTTTAGGGCATCACTGCATTTGTGGAGTTGCCCTGCATTATATTTGTCAACAAAACAAACCCTGGGGGCGGGGCCAGTGCATTAACTTCATTCAAATATTTTAATTGCGTTATTTTTCATAACTAATTAATTAACACGTTAAACTGACAGCCCTAATATATATATATATATATATATATATTCCACAAATATTGACAGAATTTGGACAGAATTCCAAAAAAAGAACTCAACATTTTGAAACCAGCATTTCAAAAACCACTGCTAGTAGAGGAATAACCAAGCGTGGAATTGGACTTTTGACTCAAAACCTTATAGTTACTGAGATGCCTGGGTCTCCCCTATGCATTTTGTTACATTCAAGTAGACGCAGGTACTCCAGAATCAAGTAAATGCTGTTTGGCATTCAGACTGTAATTGAAACCCACCGCATTTTCTGCCATCTGTGCTGACGGCCTTTTCAGAGTTTTTTTTCTTCAGGGTAAGGGGACTTGGGACGACAGGGTGGAAGGAAATAGAAGCGAAAATAATCATTCTATCACTCTCTTGGTAAGGATTGGCATTTGGCTGATGGGATGAACATTAATAAGAGCACTGCTGAATATTTAATGCCACTGCCATTCTGCTCTAATGTGCGCCTGACTGCACTCATTTGCTGGAAATGTGAGAAATTTATCAAGCCGTGCTGGTCATGCCTACATAGTCATTTGTTTTCTGGACTATTCTAGGCAGGAATAACCTGGAGTGCAGAGTGACCCTTATGACAGCCTGGATGCTGCAGAGATATATGCCACACCACTGTAAACTCATTAGCATGTTGACGCATATTCATTCATATGTACATAAAGTATCTGTCCTTGCATGACATACAATTATGATTGTGTGCATATGGAGGTTTGCATGCTTTGCATGCATTAGCTTATAATTCACATTATGAAAACTGTTTTCATTCCAATTTGCATAAATAACTCGCACTTGCATAATAACTTGCTGACGTGTGCATGGCCATTTTTCTTTTAATTAACATCAAAATCGCAGATTAAAATCAACATGAATGTGTAAGGGAAAATATATATTTAGGACCAGTTTTTAATCATTTCTAAACAGCTTATTAACTCCTTTAGTTCAATTTAAACGTTCCTAACACACACACATTGTTTTTAGGAGTATTTTAAATGGATATGTAATTAAATATTCCATGTAGTATCTCAACTATACAGTATGAAGTCATGAAATATGCATGTATAATATTTATAAAAGTAAATTTAAATGGACTAAAGCATGTCACAAAGCAGTCAACTGGCTGGACGAGGCAAGTACTTTCATGCCAACTTTCCAAATACATATAAAATATCACCTGATAAGGATTACTGGAACTTTTAGACTGAATTCATCTGCTCATAAAGACAAACACACTCTTTGTGTCATTAGAGAGTAAACACACCAGCTCATTATGATTCACATCATTAAGATGCTAATTTCCTAACTGAGTACAAATATGAAAATGCCACTGTCATTTGCATTTAATCTGGAAAATGTATATAGTATTTGTTTGCAATCTGAAAGGAAGGATGGAGGAGGAGAGGGAAAAAACTATTTATATGCCCTTCTATTTTTTATTTTTTTACAAAACAGGTTACGTTTTCAGACTTGGTCATGCGGAAGACTGAATTAGCCAAGACAATGAGCTGAGCTAATTAATCTGAGCAATCTCTCATCAACTATTTACCTCAGCACACTCCCAGTAGCCCATTCAATGAACCCTGGGAGTCAGCCAATCGTGGCCTCCGGAGAATGATATTTGGAGGAATGCTATCTCTGTGGCACAGCGAGCGTTTTACAAGACCTACAGAACAGCAGCACTGAAACTGATGAAGAGTATCGGTATCTGCTGCGTAAGGCCCTGCTGAGAGGATACAGAGGGGTCTGAATTTAAAAACATTACGGTGGAGGGATTCATCCAGTCAGTCTCATGCTGAAATCTTGTTATATCTTGGCAAGACACTATAGGCAACGGCAATGCTTTTTTAGGCATTAGTCAATTTGGATATTTTGCTCCATAACAAAATCTTCTTTTAGACTAGTGGTAAGGTTTATGGAAACATTTAAGTGTTTATTTTATTACACATTATTTTTGCATCTGTGGCTTGCAATCACAGTACACATCAGTAAAGGCAAATTTGTCAAAATTAGTTTTTTCTCATGCACCGAGCCAGAAATTTCCACTTCAGTAGAACTTAAATGCACCAAACTTTTTTTCAGTTTTATTTCTATCTATTATTCTGAAGGTCTTCACAGATGGGTTTGCTAAAGGAATAGTCCACAAAAAATGGAAAATCTTCTGAAAACGTATTCACCCTCAGGCCATCCAAGATGTAGATGAATTCTTCATCAGAACAGATTTGGAGAAATTTAGCATAACATCACTTGCTCACCTCTGGAGTGAATGGGTGCCGTCAGAATGAGAGTTCAAACAGCTGATAAAAACATCACAATAATCCATCAACTCCAGTCAATCAAATAATCCATCATTAAGACGTTTTTAACTATTTTAAATTATTGCTTCTTGATAAAATATGAGTCCCCTATCCATTTGTAATCTCCAATGTAAAAAGTTGTCTCGTCCAAACCAGGAGAGAAATATGCACAGATCAAGCACTGTTTAAAAGCAAAAACAGTCCAAAATAATCCAATTATGTCAGCAGATTTTGATGTAGGAGGACAAAATGGAATGGACTGGATTAGGATGGATTGGTTAATTTTGATGTTTGGACTCTCATTCTGATGGCACCCATTCACTGCAGAGGATCCACTGATAAGCAAGAGATGTACAGTAATGCTGAATTTCTCCACATCTGTTCCGATGGTGGATGACCTGGATAAATTAAAATTTTTAGGTGAACTGTTGTTTTTTTAGTTTTAAGATTTTTAGGTTTCTATATCTTTTGTCTGATTTATTTATTATTTTATTCCCATTTTTCCCAGCTGTTATTTTCTGATTTATGGATTTGCTTATTTAAATGTAATATCTCATAAAAAGTTCTGTACCCTGTTCACAGTGTCTTTCCTTAAGGTATTGTTAAGCTTCAGAGAGAATAGAAATGTATCTTTAACAGAGGGCATCAATTCTGGGAATTGCTTAATCAATGTGACTGTACTTTTACAACTTTAAGATCCCAGCTGATCGGGTTACGTTCTGCTAAAAATCCATTTTTGTTTTTGTCACATCTAACTCACTTGAATAAATTTGAAACGACTCTATGAACTTCGTAAAGTGTTCACTGTGCATTCAAATAAACGTACCCCTGCACTTCACCATCCAATCTAAAATACTAGCATCGAGATGTTAAACCTGGCCTTGGCTCTTTCCTCACAGATCCTGAGACAGCCTTTTTGAGCCAGAGCCTTTTGGCTTGCTGGGAAGCTCAGATCCCTGATCACAAAGAACGCTTTCTTCCTTCTCTTGGTGGCCTCTTCCACCCCCTCACATGCGGCAACTGCACCAGAGGACAAACCGTTCGCCTACTGAATAAATAAAGAGAGAAACAGGGAAAAAAAGACTTGGCATGGAGTCAGCTGGGTGGGGAGAAAGATAAGAGAGACAAAAATTTGCAAGGGCGTCGGAAGGAAAAGCCCTCTTGCCTCGTCATACAGATAGAGCTGGCTGTTAGGTTGCCTTGGTTATGAAAAGAAATAAAGACTGCATTTCTGAATGAAGATCTGCTTCTGTCTGTCTGACATCTTACTGGATGGCACTTCTCTCGATTTTATAAACCTCCATGGCCTTTGTTCGCCTTTTAGGCAATGCATGGTCAATGCATGACAGCAATGTTGAGGAGCAGCTATAAGTAGTATGACAGAAGGTCGGCTGCTTTAAAAATAACATTGCTTAGCCAGGTAAGTTACTTTTTTCTACAAGTAAGGGTAGGCCAGGATAAAATGCTGTGCCACCTTGTATTGTCCATAAAACTTTACAAGTGAGCAAATTGAGAAAATAATCAAACATGCTTTCCAAAACAGCCCTCTTTGTCTAAATGTGGTGTTGGACAGTGTTGCCAAGTCCATGATTTTCCCACGGACTGGGCTACTTTAACACTGTTGCCGTGGGTTGTTGTGGGTTCATGTCTGCAGGTTTAAGCAACCCAAATAACTTCAAATTTAGCCCCTGGAATGCGATTTTACCAGGGAAATCCCGCCAAAAACATATATTGTATCCCCTGGAACGTGATTTCTACCAGGTAACCCCCTACCGAAATGCAATTGGGCTAGTTTTGGGCTAGTTTTGATTAGCAGTTCGACGGGTTTCGTTGTGAAAACCTGCCAACCTTGGTGTTGGAAAATACCGATCATTTTAGCAAATCAATTCTTTACTTATGTTTAAATAAAACTTTTTAGAAATTTTAATAAATATCATTGGACAGTAGTTATATTTTGAATGTAATACTACTAATAAATATATTTAGAATGCACAGGCACAGACAAACATTTTCATTTCAGTTTTTCATTACATAATTCTGGAAATAAAATGCATCAATGTTTCTAACAAATAAAATAAATAAGATTAAAAATAAAACGTAATCAACTGTTTTCAACATTAAAAAAAAACAACAAAATATTACTGTTGTTTTCAACATTAATAATAATAAAAAAAATGCATGTATTAGAAAGATATATTAGAATGATTTCTGAAAGATCATGCAACACAGCAAGTTATGGCTGCTGAAAATTCAGCTTTGCCATCATATATATATACAAAGCATTTAAAGCAAGATTACATTAGATATTTCTAAATGTTGGTAACCGATTAATAATGTTATTGTTTTTTACAAAAGTTGTATCTATAAAAAGTTGTATCAATATTCAAAGTGTGTGTGTGTGTGTGTGTGTGTGTGTGTGCACCTGGTATTCATCACGTTATGGGGACCAAATGTCCCCACAAGGATAGTAATACCAGTAAATTTTGACCTTGTGGGGACATTTGTGAGGTCCCCATGAGGAAACAGGCTTATAAATCATGCACAATGAGTTTTTTTGAGAAAGTAAAAGTGTGCACAGTCTCCTGTGAGGGCTAGGTTTAGGTGTAGGGTAGGTGTAGGGCGATAGAAAATACGGTTTGTACAGTATAAAAACCATTACGCCTATGGAATGTCCCCATAAAACATGTAAACCCAACATGTGTGTGTGTGTGTGTGTGTGTGTTCTTTTTTTCCTACTTTAAGGATAGTAAAACCTGGATTTTTTGACAATGTGGGGACCTGCCTAGAGTCCTCACTAGGGAAAAAAAAATTATATATATATATATATATATATATTAAAAACACTAACTGATGTTTATCTGAAAGTGCAACAATGCAAACAGGAATAGAATAGAAGTCTATGGAAAGTCTCCACAATTTACAAAAATGTAACGTGTGTATGCAAGACCATTACTGGTGTAGTGTTGAACTGCTCCTGCCA
Organism: Labeo catla; assembly: GCA_012976165.1. Taxonomy (NCBI): domain Eukaryota; kingdom Metazoa; phylum Chordata; class Actinopteri; order Cypriniformes; family Cyprinidae; genus Labeo; species Labeo catla. The sequence continues at coordinate 223,873 of VONZ01000158.1, read as the reverse complement.
GAAAGTTTCATTTGCACAGTCTCGTTTTCTTTCTGCAGAAATCCTATAGGTCAAATCAAAGCCTAGCTTAATTGAATCCTTGTATTTCTGTCCTATGCGTAATGAACTGACTAGCAGACCATGGCAAAAACCTTGTTCTCTCTGGTAATGAAAAAAGATTCAAAGTTTCATGACAGACATGTGTGGCCCGATGCTCGCATCACTCCGAGGGACAGAGAGAGAAAGAGAGACGGAGACAAAAACATTGCCGGTGTGTCAGCCATTTGTCACGATTGTTGACATAGCAGCACCTGTGTTAATCTCAAATCATATTCGGGTCAAGATATTTACAGTTATATCAGGTAAATCACAGATTTTGTGATATCAAATGTACACAGGACATCATGTTGAAGGGCCATCCTTACATTTTCTCATTTTCCAGGGGAAACTAAAGCATTACGGAGAACTGCGGGACTCATTCATCTTTGCTTAAGAGACCAACATTGCCGAGCCGGGGAAAATTACTTTGCTCAGGCAATAAGAGCAAACATATTCGAGAAAAAAAAAGGAAAAAAAAAGTCCAATGATTGGGTTAGACTGGTGGAGGTTGCCCATGGGCCATCCAGCATATGGTCAGTGCATTCATTTTTCATTTCGATACATGAGCGTTGAGCAAGTTCAGACAAGCCACATCTACCCTATTGTTTGCTTTTTTTCAGTACAAAATGGCTCAACAGGGAGCTCAGTGACAAAGATGGGAACAATTTAACGAGCTGCTGTCGCAAATGTGGATCAGTTTGTCTTGTCAGTCCCAGTGGGTCAAGGCCAGGCTGGATAGCATGGTCTAGTTACCCCTGGCTGGTAATGTAGATGTTGTTACTACACGGTCTGGCTATAAAAGCATTTTTTTTTTAGACTGACAACAATTCAGTAACAAATAAACTGAAATAATTATGAATAATGTTATAGTAGTGCCCAATATGTATGTTAGGATTTTAAAATCATAAAATGCACTTATATTCAGAGGTGCACATAAGTGGTCCGCAGGTCTGCATGTGCAACCAAAATAAGAAATGCACTGTGAGAATAAGTTCAGGGCGCGCATTTGCGTACTGACATGGTTGACAGCTGTTAATGCACAATTCCATTTTAGATCGACAATGTGTAATACTGTAGATACTGTAGACTTCTATTGGAACTTAAAGGAGCACTCCACTTTTTGAAAATAGGCTAATTTTCCAACTCCCCTACAGTTAAACAGTTGAGTTTTACCGTTTTCGAATCCATACAGTCTGGCAGTAGCACTTTTAGCATAGCTTAGCATAGATCATTGAATCAGATTAGACCGATAGCATCTCGCTCAAAAATGACCAAAGAGTTTCAATATTTTTCTTATTTAAAACTTTACTCTTCTGTAGTTACATCGTGTGCAAAGACGGATGAAAAATGAAAAGTTGCGATTTTCTAGGTCGATATAGCTAGGAACTATACTCTCATTCTGGCGTAATAATCAAGGAATTTTGCTGCCGTACCATGGGTGCTGCAGGCGCAATGATATTACGCAGCCGTCAACTCTGCATCTACACAAACTTAGTGCTGGTCACTTTCAGGCACTGCGTAATATCATTACGCCTGCTGCACCTATGGTAAAACTCAAATGTTTAACTCTAGGGGAGTTGGACAATGAGCCTATTTTCAAAAAAAAAGTGTTGCTTTAAAGCAAAATTCTCAGCTATTTGCTGCCGTTTTCAAAGCACAGTGCAAAAATGTGACATTTCATTCACTGGTGCTCTTTACTGAATGCTTTTTAGTCAGAAGTGCTAAACCTGAAATGCATATCAGGGTTGCCAGGTTTTCACAACGAAACTATTGCTACTCAAAACTAGCCCAAAACTAACCCAATCGCATTTAGAGGGAGGTCTCCCGTTTAAAATTGCGTTCTACATGGTAAAATACATGTTTTAGCGAAGTTCCCCTGGTAAAATTTGCATTCCAGAGGATAAATATCATGTTTCTGGGGTCGCTTCCAAGGGCGTAAATTTCATCTAACAGTAGGGGGGACAATAAACATAACATTTCTCAAGAGCAATTTTTGAAGGGTACACAAATAATCCAGCCAAAATTGTACTTGTAAGGATAGATATGTGTACATAGCATGCTGTTTAAATATGAGTTCGGTTCATAGGTTCATCATGCGGTCATATTATGATTATAATATGAGGACGTCTCTTATTTAGATATTCAACCGGAGCAAGCCCACTGATCTGCCACTTTGCGTCATAATAAGCAACACCCAACACATTGGTAGGTCTACAATATTAGCCTAATATCAGTTCACACGTAGGCTTATTTCCATGTTAGTTAGTGCGTGACAAGCTACAGTAAACTAAGCTTAGTAACAATCGCTCATAGAAAAATACTTCGGATAACATTATTTTTTGTCATGACTAATTTATTAATGATTCAGCATCATCTGTATTAAAGAGAAAAAAAAATCACTTCATCCAATGTTTAAAGTGAATAAAAAAGTATACTGGTGCATATACTTAAAATAAAAAATAAAATCTTGCTAATTTTAGGTTTGAAAAAGATGAAAATTCATATAAATAAAGTAAAGATTATCATTTTTTTTTACATTTATAAAATAATATATATATTTTTTTATTTAATACCCCCTTTTTATTTTACAATATAACAGTACTACCACACTTTGTTATTTAGTTTATTTTATAAAAAAAAACTAAATAAATAGTCCAGTAGTCCAATGATATAGTAAATAAATAGTCCAAGTCCAATGATATTATTATCACTATTATTAATTAATTTTTTTAGAGTTATATTTAATGGGTCACACTATGTGCAGTGTGAGGACCAAACCAAATCTCCAGGTACTCTTATGAGAACCAGGCTAAAAAAACTTATGTGCACACCTGCTTATATTCCTCATCTGCTGCCTTTGGACCTCACTGTTCAGGATTGATTCATTATATAAACTGGCACACAAGTTATGTTTTTTATATAAAGTTGTGGTCACATTAGCAAAATGACTGGAGTTTTCCAGGCACAAAAGGTACATTATCTATTTTTGATAGTGTAGTGATGATAAAGCACAGCTCACAAACAAGTCATTTTGAAACCAAGCCGTTTTTCATGGGTGAATGCTAAAAAATTTACTTGACCTGCATGGGAAAATCTTCCATTCTCATACTAAATTCCTGATAGTATGGATTTTGCCTGCGAAAATTTGCCACCACTCTTTTTTTCTCAGAATTTATAGCCTTTTCTCCCTTCTTAAAGGGACAGTTCACCCACGAATGAACACCATCCTAGGTGTATGTGACTTCCTTCTGTATCTGAGTTTTTTTTATCTTACAATCGGAGTTGTATTAAAAAATGTCCCAGCTCTTCTGTAATCTCTAGCTTCTGCTAACTGTTGTACTTGCGCTCACAAGTGGCTTTCCAGTGGATGGCGTACATATGGGCAAACACGGTGACAAACATGAAAGAGCAGAAAGCAAAACAAAACACCAGAAACAAATCTGAAGTACAAAACAAGTATTTGTAAAGAAAATGCGGGAAGATTTCGATATAAGCCAAGAGGAGACTGTTTATCCTTTGCTCCTGTAAACAAACTATTTTGTTCTCTCGAGACTAGCATATTCTCACCAGAGCTTACGCTACGTCTACATCTATCGGCATCTGCTGGAACGCCACTTTCACGTAAATGGGCATACGAAAGTTAGCGGAAGTTAGGGATTATGGTTTATAAAGTTGTAAATATGGATAGTTTTCTTAAAAAAACATACCAAATTGCTTCAAATTGCTTTATTAACCCCCGAGCCGTGTGGAGTACTTTTAATGATGGATGGATGCACTTTATTGGACTTTAAAATCTCAACAGCCATTCACTGCCATTATAAAGCTTGGAAAAGCCAGGAATTTTTTAATATAACTCCAAATGTATTTCTCTCAAAAAAGAAAGTCATATGCCTATATACACCTAGGATGGCTTGAGGATGAGTAAATCATGGGGTAATTTTGGTTTTTGGGTGAACTTTCCCTTTAATGTTATTCTGTGTTTTTTCTTCTTTTATTTGGTCTACTATTATTAACTCGTAACTGTTCTTGAAATTGTTGTAAGATAGGTTTATTATAATTACTAAAATAAAAAAGACATGTATAGCCTTTAAGGTATCACAAACCTCCTTAGTCTACGTATGTACATGTTATTTTTATTTTCTAAAACAAAATCTGAACTCCTAAATTACTCTAATTGTTTTACTGAATTCAAACGAAATATGCTGTTTAATGTGACAAATCATTGTAGTCATCTCAGCAGAATAGAAACGATCATAACTAAAAAAATAAAAAAAAATAAATAAAAAGAGACTGGAAACTGGAAACGGTTTGTAATCTTTTCTCCATTTTCTCAAAAACAATTTATTGCAACCACCATTTAAACAATAGAATCTCCAGAACAAATTGGAGAATAATAAGGATGTCATTAGAAAGCAGAGACTTTCATTTTCCACTCAGTGCATAAAACTCAAATTGTGTTTCTGGGGCAAGAGGAATCAAAGCAATGGAGCAAGCCACATACTGTATGGACAAAACATGCAGCCAGTAGATGGAGCAATTTACACTTGGCAAATTTTATGAGCGTATTTACATCAGCATGAGTCCCTCCACCACCCTGACAGTTTTCCAGCTGCAGAGAGCTTCGAAATGGGGTGCAAATCATTTTGATCACTGCATTATTGCCCTTTTCTTGGCTGGCAACGCAGAGAACTCAAGGAAAGCAATATCTCAAAGGACAAAATACAAGAGAATCAGCAACTGCCCTTCATGCCATGGTGGCTAGGGGTTACTGGCCAAAGATCACACGTGAAAGCATAGTGTTTTTATTATGCAATGGAAGTTCACAAGCAGCCACTGAATAGAAGCCCTAGTCACAGTACATTAAGCATACAGTTTATCTGAGGTGATGTCAGTGAGGGCTTTTTTTTTTGCAGATGGATATTAGCATTCCACTGATGTGCGTCGTTTCCATTTTCCAATTCGCCACTACTGTGATATTTAGCAAAAGGGAGATTAGTGTGTTATAAAGCAGAAAGCACCATGCCTTAGGATGTTTTTGGGCGATATTAAAAAATTGTGAATAAATAACTCCAACATCAGTGCACAGAGGCTGGGATGTGGCTGTCAGGGACACTCTCAGCATTAATTAAATCCCAGGGCTTTCAGGAAAAATTTCAGAAGTGAGGAAGAAAGAGCAAAAAGAGACTGTGTCATCTCTAGTCACTTCCTTTCATCCATTCCAATCCCTCTTTCTTTTTCTCTCTGTATTTCTCACACGCTCCCCCCTCACCGCATGAGCGCAGCATCCAGCATTCGCAGTCTTCCCTCACAATTTTCCTGCATCTCAATACGCCTCAACGTGTCTCAGTGATGGGTTAGGCTTTGAAATAAAAATATGTTTGCTCTGCAATGTGGCAAGCAATGTGTCAGTCTGAAGTAACATCAACGCAGGAAATAAAATCTGACATTGAGGAAAGTAGTAACCTTTTAGCAGCCTTGTAAAAAATAACCATATGACAATCACTTGCACATTCAATGAATCTGATGTGCATAAAATGCACTGTCAGCCTCATCTTTCACAAATGCTCATAAAATAGACCAGTGTTTTTTTTTGTAGCTGTTCCATTTGGATGAAGACCATCTACATTGTAAAAAACAAAAAAGCACAATTTGTTGAGTCAACTTAAAACAACTTGTTACCCTCGCAGACTTAAAATTTTACGCTCAGTCAACTCAAATAAGTTTAGTCAACTTGAAATATTAAGCTGTACTAAGTGAAAACTTAGATATTTGAGTTGACTAAACAAACTGTTTGCTGGGCTTGTTACCCAGCTGCTGTAAAATTTTAAGTTGAATGAACTCCAATATCTAAGTTGTCACTTAGTACAACTTAACAAGTTGACTAAACTTTTTTGAGTTGACTGAACTTAAAATTTTAAGGCAACTGGGTAACAAATTGTTTTTACAGTGTACTTTAAAACATGAGCAGCTTGTATTTTTTCAAACTGCAGGTACAAAGTAATTAAACTACTGTCTTTTGTTACCTACTACTAAACTATCAACTCAATCTCATGAAAAAGAGTAACTTTTATGATTTGGCATGAATTCATATGATGCAATTTGCATGGAAACATATCATTTTTAGGAAAAAACAAAAACAAGGTTATAACGGGCCATAAGAAGATCTTGTTAAAACATAAATGAGATTGTACAAATTGATATGAATTATTATAAACAGTTATGAATAATATCTATGAGTAATATCATGTGATTTGTAGGGTATAGAATCAGAAGAATGATGTCTGATTTGTGAGTGTATCTTCTAAACTCTTGATTTTTTTTTTCTTTCAGTGAACTGGTCAAATAGGTTAGCAAAATGATTTGAATCAGCTGTGCAATTTGGATAAATCACACACTCACTGCATCACTTGGATACATTTTCATTTAGTAAAGCAAAAACAGGATACTTCACAATATAAAAAACACAAAGACATCTGGATGAAGTGGATTCTTTCCCACAATTGATTAAATCAAAACCTGCAAAAGCATCCAAACATCAGTGATGAAGAAGGTCTTTAAGTTCAACACCTGCGTGAACAGCTTGTGAATGATTTTGGAGTGCACATAAAAACATTTTCCAACCAGACAAGTATCAAAACAGTACACAAGTACCATCTGATATCAATTTGGCATTTATCTGCTACAGAAAAAAATGAGGATCTCATATATGGGGACTGTACGAACCAGTTCACTAAAACGGATCTCAGTGCTTCATATGTGAGTGAGATGGGAGATGTTGTTGCTTGACTGTGTTATTTACAGCTGCACATATAAAATAAGATAGATAGATAGAGAGAAAAACTATACGAAAACCGTAAGTCCGATCACTTAGAAAAGGCAACCCAAGTCAGTCCGAGGATCTGGAGTTTGGTGGTTCTACCCTAAAAGCTCTAGGTAGCAGTCAAATTTTAGTCTCAGAAGAAGAATAACTTTAAAGGTCCACTGAAGTGCTTTGAAACATGCTGCGTTATTCTATGTGTTGATGAAATTTCAACTGAAACAGGAAGACCGGGTGAGACATATCCAGCAGTCCCGCCCCCTTTTTAAAATAGCCAATAGCATTTTGTTTATATCATAGCTGGGCCAGAGCTGTTAAGGTGGGTAAAGCCGCATTTGACAGCCACAGACTAATCCATATCGCTTTATCTGTATATAAAATAGCATTCTGTGCAGAATTCAAATGGATCTGATACACTTTGTGGTGTGTGCTGACTCGCACATATGATCCACTCCAGGCTATTCGCTTGTTAAGTCTGACGTCAAGCGTCACCTCTTCTGTGACTTCCGGGTCCTAACGCTCTATCAAATGACATGAAAAAACAACAAACGGTACTAATTATGCACACACCATCTGATATAATACTACCAAAAGATTATAGTCCTACCCTTTAACTCCATACTGAAATCACAGATAGCCATACAATGAAAATATAAATATAAATAAATATATATATAAAAATTATTTGTGTTTGGGACACAGTGAGCACGGAGATTGTAGCGTACACCGTATATTTGAAAACTTTTAGCTTAAATGTTTAATATGAATAAACAGTGCTCATAAATGGCTGCTGAGATAGTATTCTCAAGTGAAATGAGTTGGGGTTTGGACCCGAAAACAGCGTTCGTTGGTGCGTTCAATGGACGCATTACGTCTTCACTTAACAAGCCCATCATGTCTCTGGCCTGGAGCAGGTTGTGTGCGCGCTGCAGTGGTTCTAGGGGTGTGCGATATTGCCAAAAAAAATCTCTCGATAATTAGACAATATTTTGCTGATTGTGTTATTGTGCTGGTATCTTAAGGAATACCATGTACAGCTGACCCCTACATTTTTTGATATTCTTCAAATTCTGTGTGGTGGTCAGTTCACACTGATAGAAATTAATCTTTTCCAATAAGTTTAAATTGATTTTTTACCTTTTATGGGTATTTTAACCTTTAAACAGCCTTTTTTTTTCTAAAAGTGTGCATTATCTTTTGAGTCAAATTCTTACAATTGGGTTGTTACCAAGCAAATGAAATCAGTATCAACAAAATTTGTCTTTGCAATGCATAGGAAACATAGAAACTGCATCTAAAGTGGCATTTAGATGTATTTACACACTGTTTAATGCAGGTCATGAATGTATTTAGCCTGCAATTGCAAATGCATAAATCATGTTTTGATATTTTAAACATAAAACGTTGAATGCTGATATCTGAAATTATTTAATTAATAAAAAGACTTTAAATGTGGAATTAAAACCATCAGGAGGTGGCAGCAACTCACAGGTAATAAGTGAGTCATTACGATTGAACCGAATCATTTAAATGGTTGAATCATTCAGGAACGAAACACCGCCATGTTGCTCAGAGACACAAAACAGTGCTGTGGCTGTGTTTGGACTGGTTTTTTTTTGGCCAAATAGAGCAAAAACAGGCAATAATGGTGTATACAATGTAAGTCTTTTAATTATTGTCTATTAAACTGTTCTAAAACAATCAATATCACATTTGTAATCATGGTCATTTTTAGAGAAAAAAACGGCACTGTTTATGTGATACTGATTAACTATATGAAGTGGAATAAATCTATACATTTTCCATCCCCATGTCTTAAATTTGTGATCATTCTGAATGTATTTTAATAGACTTAATCATTCAGTGAAAAAACACAGTGTTAATGCGTACGCGCACTCGTCTAGACTTCACGTAATGCGTGCACTGCACTCTGTACGCACAGAAAAAGTATAAAATTGTATCTTTTTGGGTACAACAGCTTGTCGCTGGAGCAGTACCCTTAAAAGGACATCTTTGTACATTTTTTACCCCAATAGGTAATTGAACATTGGTAAAACAACAATTACAATATCATCGCAGAAGATATATATTGCACACCCCTAGGTGGTTCGTGTGACAGTGCAAAACCAGACTTCATTCGCCCCAACAAAAAGCATATTTACACTGTCTGAATTGTTCCCTATCCTCTGTATAGTGCACTACGTGCCATTTACTATACAGAAAATACAAATTCTGTGAACAAGTGACAGATTTCAGCCGCAGCTTTAGTGTCTATTTATAGTGTAGGGGGCGGGATGCATCGGATTCTAGAGAGCATTTGATTGGACAGAAAGTTGCAGGGTGATGTCATCAAAATCGTTGATCCATATTGGTGGAAGTTGGAGACTAAGTTTTGAATGCTTATATCTTCTAAATGTAAATTTTGTTATTGTTTTTGAGCACACCAGCTTAGAGATAACGTTAAGGCTAACATATTCATGCTAAAAGTTCATACATGTTCATACTAAATTTTGATTTCAATGGGGGCTTTAAGTTTAAATTACATTTCAGTAATTGCTAAAAATAGCAATGTGACAATTTCTCACACTACGAAGCAACCATCATTAAAAACAGAAAAATGTAGTTAGCAGTGTCACTACTTTTAGTTAGTTGCTCCCAAACACAGAATAATTGTATCTTATTATGAAACTTTTTCCTTCCTATGAGCTTCCTATGAGCATGACAAGTTATTATAAATAATAAATAATAGGGCTTAATGGAATGCTTTAAGTCAGACATGAGATATTCCAAAATCTTTTTCAGTGAATATTTTTTTAAAAAAGGAAATAAAACAACAACGTTGGTGTTAGCTTTGCAGGTGTTTAATTGCCATTCTCCTAGCAACCAAACTATGAAGGGTAAACAATGTTATGCTAGTGTTTGTTCTGCAGGTGTACAATTATCAAAAGAGAGGATAATTTACTGTGTTTTTTACTCAGCTCTCTCTACAAACATTTGCTAAAAAGATTTATAAACATCAAATGTAGGAACTTTGACTCACTGAGTCATGTTCCCCCAAACTAAAATGTTTATCATAAACTTTGTACATCTCCCTGCGTGTCGCCATGTTTGAGTTAAATCATACAGATGTACCTCAAACAGATACGATTTTTGGATTTCCACACAAGTTCAGATTCAGAAGCTAGAAGTCTGGTATCAAGCAGTATTCTATTACACTTTTCCAAGACTTTTCTGAGTTAAATGCAAGCATAAGCACTCAACATCAGATGACAAGATCGCTCGATGCTAAAATCTCTTTAATTGCAGCATCTACTCGGCTAACGTATCCTCAGAGAGCAATTTGGCGTGTCTCATTGCATGCTATTGTGTGGATTTCACGAATGACATAATGCAAAGACTTAGACAGGAGAGACAAATGCACCGTGCCCACTTACAAACCACATGCTGCTTGAGAGCTCATTTGCATATATGACTACATTATACCTCCCATCTACTGGCTATGCGACTCTCAAGGGTTTTGGGGATGAAGAAAAATGGATGTCCCACGATGATACTTTGTGTAAAAAGTTAATCAAACATGTTCAGTATGTTTGTAGCCTCCCACTGTGTATTATAATGAGCCTGGGTCTTTGGTTTATTGCAGTCAGGCTACAAAGCAAAAGAAACAGGGGCATTAGGTCAAGGGAATTTGAGGTGAGGGCTTTACACCCACTTTTGCATGAAAAATGATGTGTCCTTGGTGTTAATGTAATTTAAGGGAACTTATTTACATTACAAAGGTCATCATATGCCTGGTTTCAAGGAAAGAGGTTTAAATGGGAGTTTAGATGCCGAGAGGAAACTAGAAGAAATGCCAACTTCCTTACGGTGGAAACTAGAATGAAGCTCCAGTGTTGTTACTGCCTAGAGTTTTCTACCTTAACCGACCCATTATTTAACAAATACTTACAGAAAAAACAACAACAACTGGCAAGTAACACTGAACTAAACTAGAAATTTTGAAGTACAAAGAATGAAATAGTATTTTCTTGTAAAACATACTCCAATACTCTTTGTTTTATTTACTTTTTTTTACTTTTTAGAATCTGAAACTGAATAAGAGAGATCATACAAAATGCATGTTATTTTTTATTCAGTACTGTCCTGAGTAAGACATTTTACATAAAAAATGTTTACAAATAGTCCACAAGACAAAAAAGAAGCTTAAATTTTTAAAATTACCCCCTTTAAAAGTTTGGGAACCCTTGGTTCTTAAAACTGAGTGTGGTTACCTGGATGATCTGCGACTGTTTTTATTGTTTTGTGATGGTTGTTCATGAGTCCCTTCCTTGTTTTGAAAAGTTAAACTGAGCACTGCTATTCAGAAAAATTCTCCAGGTCCTGTGGATTCTTCCGTTTTCCAGCATCTTTTGCATATTTTAACCCTTTTCAGCAGTGACTGTATGATTTTGAGATCCATCTTTTCACACTGAGGACAATTGAGGACAAACACAACTATTAAAAAGGTTCAAACATTCACTGATGCTCTAGAAGGAAACACGATGCATTAAGAGCCGGGGGTGAAAACTTTTTTTCTTATTTTGTTGAAATAGCATAATTTTCTATTTATTACTGCCCTTCGGAAGCAACAGAAGATACTTGCATGTTTCGCGGAACACAAATTAAGTACAATCTACCTTGATCTTCAAATTCAAAAAGTTTTCACCCCCCGGTTCTTTATGCATCGTGTTTCCTTCTGAAGCATCAGTGAATGTTTGAACCTTTTTAAATAGTTGTGTTTGAGTCCCTCAGTTGTCCTCAGTGTGAAAAGATGCATCTCAAAATCATACAGTCATTGTTGGAAAGGGTTCAAATACTCTTCTGAAGAACAGCGTTCAGGACAAACAAGGGACTCATGTACAACCATCACAAAACTAAAAAAAAAAGTTGTAGATCATCAAATATACAACAGTTTTTAAAGAATTGCTCACAGACCCCCTGCAGTACCTTGCAAAGGTCTGGCCTTAGAGAATGTTGTAGTCTAAGTCAGAGACATGTTTAGAAAGTAATGAGCAGTATGAAACACTGACACCCAATTAATCAACGTAATCAAAAATGACTAAACCATCCCAGGAAGTGTCAGACTTTTCTTTGACTGAAAAGGACAGAATGAGAAAAGAAGGGAGACGGCAGTTTTTCTCCAACAGTCCCTGCAGTTTCTCCCACCAGGTGATTGCAATGAATCAGTTTGTATTTGGATGCTCCAATTGTTATGTTGTTGCTCATCGTCTTGTTCATTTAAAGCCTGACAGCAAAAGGCATTAACGAGCAGTCAGGCTTCCTGGAATGATGCTGCTTGAAAAAAACCTGAGGCTGCAAACAATGCTGACTTGACGATTCAGACTCTAAAACAAAGCGTTGCCGAAGTTAGATCACATACAGCTGTAGATAACTTTGACATCAGTGGAATCATTATTTATAATAGGCTGTATAAATCTTTGAATTTCTCTTCGGAAAAAAAGAGGAAATGACTGAGCTGTGCGACAGCTTGTATATAGTATGTACTATTTGCAGGCAGCAGTATCTAAATGAGAACACACAATTCAAGATACAGTGCACCATGTTCTCCAGGATAAATTACAGAGCATAATTAAGAAAAGTATCCATCATGAGTTGGATGATGATTCAGCGTTTTCAGATTACCTTGACTATGCTTTGAGTTGTAAAGGCTGACACAGGATGACACAGGATGTACTTTTTTCAACCCTTTCTAAAAATGACCTACCTACTATAACCACCAAGCAGCGGAGGATAATCTAAAAATAAACTTGATTTGGTTCTTTAGGGGAAGAAAACGTACCCGTCAGCTAATGTATTCATCGAACCATGAACAATCCCCAGACAAAACACTTAAACAAAAGTATAGACAGCAATTTAACAGAGCAATAGGAGCCATAATGTGGGGATACTGGAAGTCAAGTGTGCAGCACTGAAATCCACCTAATGTCACAACAGCGATCCTTCTTCAAGTGAAAAGCCGTGCTTTTATGAGACTATCATGTACTGAAAAAGACTGGAAGCTCTCTAGTACAAAGCCTCGCTACACAAAGGCAACACACAATGATGCTTTATAGCACAGAGTTGCTTTAACACAAAGCACTGTCTCCATCAAGAGATTAGTTTTCCCTTTGGAACATCTTAATCTCTGGTAATTTGAAATCTTTTCCCCTTTGTAAAACCTAAATTTCATTTTAGACCAACCGAGGCCTATTTCTTACAATAGGGTGATAACATTAATCAAAAATGAAAACGCTACACATGGTTTCCTGGAAATTGTGGCAGCATTGCCCTCAGAAGGAACCCCTACGCCATCACACATTAGCTCTGTTACAAAGCCTAGTTAGCTGCCTAAATAGCATAGGGGAAAGCGGAGACACAACCTAACGCGAGGCTAGTTGTAGAGGCATGTTGTCACATTTCACTTACATTCTTTCAGGGTAAATAAAGAAAAAGTTTACTTTATATCAGTGGTGTGCAGTGGTATTCTGAAATAAGGAGGCAAAGGGTCTTTTTTTTTCACATTTTCTTGGAAAATAAACATTACTTACACTACCAGAAAAACAAAAAGGAAAAACAATTCTATTTATACTCTATTTATGAAAGCCAAGTATGAATCTCATCAAGTTTGTGTTTTTAAGCATTTTACATTAATTCCAAAATAATAACTCAAGGCAGTAACAATTTAAACAATATATTTTATTTGTGAACTAATATTCAGCTACTGTATTATTTTTATAGTTAACTTTGAAATATTTTTGAAATTTTCAGGTCATCCGTCATCAAAATCATAGACACAGAGATTTACCTTAAAGGAAAAACTTCACTTCCAGAACAAAAATGTACAGATAATGTACTCACCCCCTTGTCATCTAAGATGTTCGTGTCTTTCTTTCTTCAGTTGTAAAGAAATTATGTTTCTTAAGGAAAACATTTCAGAATTTCTCTCCATATAGTGAACTTTAATAGTGCCTACAAGTTTGAACTTCCAAAATACAGTTTAAATGCAGCTTCAAATGGCTCTAAACGAGCCAAGAAATAAGGGTTTTATCTAGCTAACTGATCGGTCATTTTCAAAAAAATGTATAATTGATATACTTTTTAACCTTAAATGCTCGTCTTGTCTCGTCTCTGTGATGCGCATACGTAGTCTGTGTAATCTGGGTCAATACAGTTAGGATATGTCGAAAAACTCCCGTCTCGCTTTCTTCTTCAGAGTAAAAATCATCCTACATCACAGTTTTACCTTTTTTTTTTTTTGTAAAGGGCGTATAATGTTCTTTGCATGTTCACTCTGTAAACACTGGGTCGGTACTTCTGCAGCGATGTAGGATGATTTTGAAGTTGGGGAAGAAAGCAAGATGGGAGTTTTTCAACATAACCTAACTGCATTGATTGTATTGACCTGGTTCCCACAGACCTAGACAAGACGAGCTTTTGAAGTTAAAAAGTATTTGAAATTGACCAACCGTTTTGCTAGATAAGTCCCTTTTCCCTCGGCTGGGATCGTTTAGAGCCATTTGAAGCTGCATTTAAACTGCATTTTGGAAGTTCAAACTTGCGGGCACCATTGAAGTCCATGGAGATAATTCCTGAAATTTTTTCCTCAAGAAACATAATTTCTTATCGACTGAAGAAAGAAAACCACAAACATCTTGATGACAAGGGGGTGAGCTGTCTGTAAATTTTTGTTCTGGAAGTGAACTTCTCTTTTAAAACTCCCACAGATCATGTTTTCAGGCCATTTGAAGTCTTATTTTTGATGTAAGAAAGTGGTTATATCTAAGTATGTGAGCTGTCTACTATTAGTCCTCCCATTAACGCAGTTATATTCACTCAGGCTGATTCATGAATGTGGAACGAGCAGAAACACAAGAGGTGGGACTCATCCCATGAACCAATCACAGCTGATCATAACCAGTCATATCCAATCATATCACAATGAAGGCAAGGCCTCCTCTCACATGACTTTCCTCTATTCATTCTCAGCTACCCCTCAACAAACTCACCGCATGCTTTCGGGATTTTGTTAAAACTCAATGGCCTCAGGGGAGGCGAGAGAGACACGGACTCCCACTCACTGTAACTTTACCTGCTGGTGTCGCTGTTGAACAATGTTTTTTTGTTTAGAAAAACGTGTCATTTATACACTTTATACAATGCTATATTTTGTAATACTGGTGTTGTTTTATTTTTGTACAATTTCTCATTCAATATTTTGATGAGAACCTGCCCTCCCTTGCCTCCTCGGAGGAAACGCCTCTGCACTGTATTAATGAAACAGGACCACATATTTGTACTAGACATGTAAAATTAAAGTGGAAACTTTGTACTCTAATGAAAAAGCAGCACAGACAAATACAAAAAAAATTCTGAGAAGGATACATGTGATCCTGTCTGAGAATTTGGCCAAAATGAGGTACTTGAAGAGGCAGCCTACAGTTTGGAACAGCACTCACATTGGCAGTGCACCTGTGATGTCTTAAAATGCTGTCTCCATAGGCAGCTCACTAGGTTTTGGAACCGAGCAATCGCGTATGGAAGGCATATTTCCTCAGGTGTTTCCAACCGTGGCAAAGTCCATCATTAGTGCTCATGTCTCCTCAAGCATCTGTCTATCATTCACTGTTACCAGACCTGCCAGAGGTCAGAGGTTGAGCTGTATGCTGCAGGCTGTGTTTTCCTCTCTTGGTTTCAAGAGGTGAGAATAACCTAAGATTAGAGCTGGGTTTAACAGAGGGGTCATTCTGCAGGAAATCATTTGGAGGAAATGCAGACAGGTGAGCGGAGCTACTGTACATCGGTGAGATTAATAGAAAGGTTCCTCCAACAATAATAGAAATGGTTCATGCAGTCTGGGTGAAGTGCAGGTGTCGGAACAATGCTAAAAATAGACTATTATGCAAGTTTCTTTGCCCAAGAAACTTTTTTATGCAAGATATATTGTACTTCATATCTCCAAATCCAAATAAGAGCCACTCAAACCGTGAACAAATAAATATATAAAAATTACGTTTTGTTTATAATACATTTATATCTATGTACAAAACTTAAAATATATTAACATTAACCAAAATCAAAAAACAACAAAGACTTATTTGAAAAACATCTCTACTTTTTGGAAAACTCCAAAAATGTACAGATACATACAATTCACTGGAGTTTCCAGCTGAAATGTACATTAGTAGCAGTAATGCACTAGGCATTTTGTTTTTTTCGCACAAATTATGATTACAGAGGCAAATTACCATTTAATAAAAATACATTTGTTTTCTTTGCACAATATTACTTTATAAGGTTAAAGCACTTTTACCATAATGCATAATTTGTAAACTGATATGTTTTGACACATGTGACCCTGGGCCACAAAACCAGTCATAAGGGTAATTTTTTTTCTCATTTTTTAAAATAAGCTTTACATGGATGTATGGTTTGTTAAGATATGACAATATTTGACTGAGATACTACTATTTGAAAATCTGGAATCTGAGGGTGCAAAATAATCAAAATACTGAGAAAATCGCCTTTAAATTTGTCCAAATGAAGTTCTTAGCAATGCATATTACTAATCAAAAATTACATTTTGATATACAGTATTAAGGTAGGAAATGTAAAATATATATATATATATATATATATATATATATATATACAGTATATATACACACATACATATATACATGGAAAATGATTTTTACTTAATATCCTAATGATTTTTGGCATAAAAGAAAAATCAATCATTTTGACCAATACAATGTATTTTTGGCTATTCCTACAAATATACCCGTGCTACTTAAGACAGTTTTTGTGGTCCAGCGTCACATGCGAATCATAGCTCAATATGTATTTTTTGAGATTGTAAACTTGCTCGGTAGCTACCCTGGTACAACATTGCACTTTCAATGCAGAGTGCTTAGGTATGAGTCAAAAACAACCTACGTTAAGTGCATTTTTATCTTACATTTGCTTTTGTTAACACAGGTTTACACTGTTTTCAAATGCAAAAGAGCATTAACCTTTTAACACCACTCATCAGATTTATATTTTCTAACTGCTGCTATACTTATAACAACCAGTGTGCCAAAACATTGCCAGATTCACATTCACACCCATCCATCTGTCCATCCGTCTTAGTTATTTAAATTCCATCAGTTCTGTTAAATTTTATGTTAGACTAACTCACTTGCTTTATTTCAGATCTTGCAACAACGTAGGCCTTACTTGGCGAAAAAATGCAAAATCTGCACAGGAAATGAAATGAATCATATTTTTCTTTTAATGGGTCTTGTAATACAACATCTGTTCACTCTAAACCATCATGCAGGAATATAAACACCAGCAGACAAAGCCCATTATTCCCCCACCTGCATTTGGAGTGGTGCATCACCACCGCTCTTATATGATGCTAAAATCCATTTCCAGGCTTCGAGGCCCAGCGATGACAGACCTCAGTACCGCACCTTCACTCGTCCGCGGGTGAGTTCACGCCTATCACGCTTGTCCTTGTGCTCCCCATGGACTGCGTCGAATGCTGAGCGGGAGATGAAACAGCATTTCCTAAGGGGTAAACACTGGCAGCCCCTCTTAACGCAACGAAGCGTCACGATTGCTCACTTCAAAGAGCCCTCCTTGCTCACATTTATACCTATTATGACAAAATTCTAACAGGGCTTGAGGTCTAATTGGGAAACTGCTGGCAAGATGAGGATAAGTAGATTACATCAAGGTGTGGAAAAGATAATCTTGCTGAGGTGAATTTGGGTCGTGAGAACATGAAGAAGATGATCGGCTTGTAGAACCAGACTTCGTTCAATGTTCCTCTGCTGTAGCATACACATGATGGACAAGAAGAGATGCACCAAACATTTCCAGCTGAAAGGGAAAACAGACTGAAGCAAAACTTAACTGACCAGTTTAGGGTCATTCCGTGTCAAATCAACCAAATTTCGAAAACTTCCCTTGGCTCAAATTTTTGATTTTGCTAATACTTTTTGAAAGACAGAAAGATGTATTTGCTGAGTAATCCACTATGTTGTAGAGGGAGGACAAAATGACAGTTTTCATCTTAGATTCAGAGGGGGGTAAAAAATGACTTTAGAATGATGGCAGCATCATTATCCTATTTTCACACAGAGATTGGTAGTTCTATTAGTAAAATCTGTTGCCTTTAGCAATCTTTGTTGCATTATGTGCCAATGGTGACCATTCAAAAATGGGGAAACAGCACTTTTCATGTTTTTCTCCAAAGTTTGCATTCATGAAACTCAAGAAGTATTAAAGATATTTTAATGCCCTTTTAAATATTGGGTCTTAACTAACTTTCCTTTTGGCATCTTCATATTCGTGGCCCTGTATGGTTCGGTTCCAAAGATATTGGAATTTCAATATAGCTCGAGGAGTAAATTGTTAAAATGTACACATTTTCAGTGGTCAAAAACCAAATGTGGGTTAGTTTGAAAAAATATGATACTTCTTTTAAAGAGGAATGTCTGAAGAACAAATAATGTTGATACTAGAGATGTATCTCGTTTCTTTCTGTCAAGACAACTGCATTGAACATACCAGTCTGAGTGCCATAAATATTCTTTTTCCAAAGTTTGCGTGCCTATAACTCAAGACGCATTAAAGATATCACAATATGATTTTACATTCTAGTTCTTCATAAACTTTTCTTTTGTATTCTATATTTTTAAGGCCCTACATTTTTCAAAGTGAAAATAAGATAATGATGCTGCCATCTTTCTGAAGTCATTTTTACCCCCCTGTAACTCTGAATCTAAGGTGAAAATTGCCATTTTGACCTCCCTCTACAAAATATGCAGTAAATATGTATCAATGACATTTAATATTCTGGGTTTAATTACTATACATGTCTATCTTCCTTCAAAATAAATATTAGCAAAATCACAAATTTGAGCGGGGGACCTCTGGTTGAGTTGACACGGAATGACCCTTTAGTCATTTTAGGCCGGACATCAAAAACCGGAAATTAATCATTATCCTTATATGTTTTATTTGTTGTATTTTAACAGTTGCATGAGAAAACTGAAAGAATAAGTTTTGTATAATAATACATATTAATAAAATATTATTTAAAATGACTATTTTTGTTTTTTCAGACAGTCATTGTGTCCAGAATTATCAGCTTTGGGCCAAGAATTTAATTTTGGTGCATCACTATTTATAAGTCCTAGATTTGTGCATGTGTGCATGAATATTCAAACAAGTCTGTTGTGATTATGCACATTTATAAATGTCATTGGTGGTTATTCCAATTCTCAACACATCATACCTACTGCATCCAGTGATTTATCCACTATATAAACACATGTAGCCTCATATGAAATGGAAACAAGCCATAAACCTTTTACCCCACTCTATTAAAGCGACAACCCCTAAAAAAAAACCCAAAGTGGTCCTGATTTAGTGGATAATAATGAAGGCAGTCCCTGCAGCCAAAGCCAAGGGCAATGTGTTAGAGATGAATACACTGAAAGTGTAAAGTCAAGGGAAGGGCGTAAGGGACAAGTGCAGTAGTGAATGATCACAATAGACCAGTAGCTCGACCACTTCGGCTTTGACTGCGTGCCAGGCTACTCGCTCTTGATTTATGTTGTTTTCACACGACCACAAAGGAGTATAAGCGCACCAGCCTGAACGCTTCACTCACAAACATCTACAAACTTTAATACTAACAACTACACTCCGAAATCCAATTACTGTGAGTTCTGGTAATGAAGAAAACATGAAAATAGAGTGCAAACAAATTCAAATGCAAGATACTGTAATGTAGGAACGGCTAAAAAATACACTAGCGGTGCAAAGTTATTTTAGGAGCATGAGAAAATTCACAGAATCAGGAAGAAGTCATCTCAGATTATTTTCTTTTAGATAAAGTCTGGCCTTTTATCTTTTGGATTAACATCAGTACTTATGCTAAAATATTCACTGAAGGAAATTCAACCTGGTCTTTTTGCTTTATCTGTGCATTGTTAACTAGATAGATAAATGCACTGATAATAAGAAATGTTTCTTGACCACCAAATCAGCATAGAATTTTGCTTTGCCATCATTGGAATAACTTACATTTTAAAATATAATAAAATTAAAAACTTTTATTTTAAACATTAACTATATTTCACAATATTACTGTTTTTACTGCGATTTTTGTCACACAAAAATTAAGATAATTCTGTTAAAATCCGAGAGCTTTCTAAACCCTGCATAGACAGCAATGCAACATGGTGTTCAAGGCCCAGAAAGGTATTAAGGACATTGTTAAAATAGTCCATGTGACATCAGTGGTTCAACCTTAACTAACTTACTACCTTTTTGGGTCAGAAAGCTCTTGGATTTCATCAAAAATATCCTCAAAAATATCATCAAAAGGTCTTACGGGTTTGGAACGACATGAGGGTGAGTAATTAATGACAGAATTTTCATTTTTGGGTGAACTATCCCTTTTATTTTATTAGCTGCTCTTTTTGGTTTGAGGATGAAGTCTGAGTTCTGAAGGTTACAGTATGTTTTCATAGTACATTGAGCTCTTTTATCTCAAAAGATCAAGGAAAATTTGATTCCTCGTGATATGACCTCATTAAGGAGTTATTTCCACCTGATCCGACCCTTAAAATCCCCTTCATTAGTGTACCTTAATGTAGTCGGGCTGACTCTGTCACAGTAAATAATGTTTTAACCTGGATAAAACCAGTTAATTTGGATGTTACCGCATGAAACATATTTTTAGGTTACCTGGCAGCATTTTTTTTACAGTGTACTTCTCAGCGGGAACTTAAACAGGTGTGGATTGCAGGGTATTCGGCCACCTTGTTCAACAACAGATGTTCATGCAATGGACTTCATCATGGTCAACAAGGCATGAAGACTTTCCACGCTGTCGGGCTAATACTGTTATTAGCTTGTGAAATGGAACTCTAACCACTGCTGCAAAATGAGAAACAGGGCAAGAGGGAGAGAGAGAGAAAACAGAAAGAGGGGAAAATACAGCATTTGGACACTTAAGTCACACTTAGAAAATAGTGTTAAATTTTAAGTCATTACTTTCTGAAAATGTTGACATCTGCCCCATGGTACGTTCAGGACAATTTATTAAATCAGTTGATCCAGTTCACAAACTTTTTAAAATGATTTGTTCATGTATCAGACTGATCTGGTTCTAAAGTTTAACTCGTTGATTTACAATTAGCAGTTGAGAGGAAGGGAATCGACTTATATTTTAGTCTGTTTCTCACAAAAAGCTACATCATATGATCTCAGAAGTCTTGGAATATAGTGCAATATGTCAAATGGACCACATTTATGGTGCTTTTTGAAGCTTGACAGGCCCAATCCTCTTTTGTTTTCATAATATTGAAAAGAGTGGTCAAAAGTCATACAGATTTGGAGGATTTAAATTTTTTTCTTTAACTGTGTCCAAATACTTTTGAGGCCACCGCATGTATTCAAATTACAAGCAGAACATGATGTTAAAATGAACACTAACATACAGACAAAAAGGGCACTGAAACATAAACTACCATTCAAAAGTTTGCGGTCAGTACAATGTTTTTGAACACTTTTAGCAAGAATGCATTAATATCAAAAACTTTAAATAAATAAATGCTTCTTCAGGAACATTCTATTCAAAGAATCCAGAGAGAGAAAAAAAGATCATTCTTGCGCAAAAATGAAATAAAATAAGGGATCATGTGACATTGAAGAGTAGTGGCTGCTAAAAAAGAATGATGATTTCCACATTAATGAGCAGCATAAGTGTTTTCAACATTAATAAGAAAAATTTATTATTAAGTAAAAATAAAATAAAAAATAAAATAAAAATCTGCATATTATAGAATAATTTCTAAAGGATCACGTGACACTAAAGACTGGATTAATGGCTGAAGAACACTTTTTTTTATGCTGCTTATTTTTATGGAAACCATCATTCTTTTCCAGCAGCCAAAAATAAAGTTTTAAAATATAATTTATTCCGCTGAATTTTCAGCAGCCATTATTTCAGTCTTCAGTGTCAGTGTAAATTATATAGGATTATAGGAATAAATTATATTTTAAAACTTTAAACTGGAAAAGAATGATGATTTTCATAAAAATAAGTTCTTCAGCAAATAAAATAAAATCTGCATATTATAGAATGATTTTTAAAGGATCACGTGACACTGTAGACTGGATTAATGGCTGCTGAAAATTCAGCAGGAATAATTTATATTTTAAAACATTAAAATAGAAAAACAGTTATACTAAATGTAATAATATTTCACAATACTCCTGTTTTTACTGTATTTTCATCATATAAATGCAGCCTTGATGAGCATGAGTACTTCTTTCAAAAACTTTACAAAAAATCTGACCGCAAACCTATAAGGATAGATAGATAGATAGATAGATAGACTTATTGACATTCAAACTATGAGACGATTTTATTTATCCAGAATACAGCTGTACATGCAAACACCACATCCTGAGCTTATGCTGCACTTTACACATTTACCACAAGATGTCAGTAACCCAAGCCCTAGATGGAGCCAGAGCCGGAGCCAGAGAAAGAGAGAGAGCCCTCTTTCCCTCTACCGTGGCTTTGCTCTTGGCAGAAAACACTGCACAGCAACAGACCAGACTGCTACTCCTTTACATCCACTAGATAGGGATAAAATGTAGTCTGTCACTCTCTCTCCCTCTCTGGCTATTCAAAACAGGCCACTTGGTATGTGAGACATCATTCGAGAAGCCACACGAAAGACATGTCACTCACCTCTTTCAGGCCATCGAAATATAATGGAGTGACAGACTTGTATTTCGAGCCTACAATCGATACTAGTAACTCAGGGTTGAATGAATTTCACCCTGCATTCCTAGAAAGTGTAATGAAAGCGACTGGGTGAGGGGGAGAGGTTAGTTTGTGGGTTTTACAGCCTCACAGATGATGAACTGTATGGTTGTGGTAAGCGTTAAGTGCATTTAAAGGGACAGTGCAACTCAAAATTAAAATTCTATTATTAATTGCCCTTTTTAGTGGCTAGATGGTCTACAGACACTAGAAAGTTCCTTGTTGTCAGCGTATATCACCATTTCAACTGCCAGTGCAACTGTAGTGAGGAGCAGGCATGCATGTTTTTATAAGCAACTCACAGTCTTCCTGTATTCGCATGCATTCGCATCTCATGCATATGTATGAGTTAAAGACACAGGGATGAATTTAGTCTAAATCTCAGCACCTCTTGATTTTCGCATTCCGTCCACGCGTCAGTACAGTGCTCCTGCACTGACACCTCGATCAGACGCCAAAACAAACGGCAAATGATTTATGGCGATGGGTAGCTTTGAGTGACAGGACGGGGATGAATAATTGCTGGTGGCTGCTCTCGCTTCCTCTGTCCCATCCTCGCTACATGCTGATGACTAATTACATTGCTAGCTCCACGGGCTAAGCGTCTGCAATTACACCTGGCTTCACTCAGGGGGTCTCTTTCACAGTCTGACACACATAGTGACACCCGGTGTTACTACATGAACTGCTCACAGCCC
This sequence comes from Labeo catla, assembly GCA_012976165.1. Taxonomy (NCBI): domain Eukaryota; kingdom Metazoa; phylum Chordata; class Actinopteri; order Cypriniformes; family Cyprinidae; genus Labeo; species Labeo catla. The sequence goes on along the minus strand of VONZ01000158.1, from coordinate 200,400 downwards.
GGCAGCCACATGTATGAGTGCTTTCTGCACAGACAGAAGGGGTGCGAGGAGAAAAAAGAGAAGAAAATATACAGTATTTCATAGTGAAGGTGAAAGGGAGCACAATGGAATAAGATGAAAGACTATGACTCCCTATCATTTCTCTACTCCCGCAGAGAAGGGGAAGCTTAGGATATACAGGCTACCACTTATATATATAAATATATATATATATATATATATATATATATATGAAGAGTTCAGATGCAAAACCAGCTAAAAGCCATCTCGGTAAAAAATGATAATGATAATGATAAAAAGATAATGATACTGAGTGAATGCTCCTGACATATAGTATACATCCATCAAATACTTTTACTTCAAACTCGCTAAATTCCATCCTCAGCCCAATCAGAAGTACCAGTAGCCAGAAGGAAATGCTAATTTGAAAGAAAAATGTCAGATTTTGTTTGTTTATTATTATTATTATTATTAAATTGTTGTATACTATTTGGCTTTAATCCAACAATACTTAAAAAAAAGTTTGTTAATTATATTATTATTATTATTAATAATAATAATAAGAATAATAATAAATTGTTGTATACTGTTTGGCTTTAATCCAACAGTACTTTAAAAATGTTTGTTAATTCATTATTATTATTATTATTATTATTTTATTTATTTATTTTTTTTAATTGGTGTATAATATAAACTGGCTTAATAGTACTACTAATTTTGTTTGTTAATTTATTATTATTATTATTATTATTATTTTTTTTAATTGGTGTATAATATAAACTGGCTTAATAGTACTACTAATTTTGTTTGTTAATTTATTATTATTATTATTATTATTTATTTAATTGGTGCATAATATAAACTGGCTTAATAATACTACACATTTTGTTTGTTTATTATTATTATTATTATTATTGTTATTATTATTATTATTATTATTATTATTGTTATTATTATTAATTATTAATTATTAATTATTAATTATTATTATTATTATTATTATTATTATTATTATCGTCATCATCATCAAACTGGTGTATAACATTTGGTTTTAATCCAACAACAAGTTTACAAATAATTTTGTATGAATAATTTTGTATGAATTTATTATTGTTTATTTAATAATAATAATAATAATAATATTAACAACAGTCATCATCATCATCATCATCATTATTATTATTATTATTAATTGATGTATAATATTAACTGGCTTAATAATACTACTAATTTTGTTTGATTATTATTATTATTATTATTATTGTTGTTGTTGTTGTTGTTGTTGTTGTTGTTGTTGTTGTTATTGTTATTATTAAATTGGTGTATAAGATTTGGTTTTAATCCAACAACAACTATACTTATAATTTTGTTTATTTATTAATACTACTACTACTAGTACTAATAATAATAATAATCAACATCATCATCATCATCATCATCATTATTATTATTATTACTATTATTGATAATAACAAAATAATTAATGAAAATAATATTTAACCAGATAATTATTATTTGCCAATGGAAGTCTATTTAACAAGCCTTAGCAAGTATATCATATCTTCAACAACCAGGTGATATCTTTTGATTCTGTTTACCAAGAAGAATCACTGAAATACAGTATGTGCACTGATTAATTCAGTGAGTCTTTCTATAGGTTACATGATTACATGACTCTTTGAATAGTTCACTCAAAAAAACAAAAAACAAATAGCCGTTCATGACATAAAAAACAATAGCGCACATTTACTAATACAAGGTATAAGCTAAAGACGGCAGCTAAATTATGATAATTACTTCATTGATTAATGCAGCGTGTCTTTGAAACAACAGGTGAGTGGACATAAGATAATCAGAGGTGACAAGACTGATGTGATTAACCATTATTATTTACCATTTTTGATGTGATTTTTCATTATTATCAGTCTTGGTAATTTAATAATAAATAAGTAAATAAATAAAATAAACACACCAGTCAACCATTATATATAAGACATGAGCTCTATTTTCACACAGAATACCAGATGTTTGTGCAATTACAGTGCGAGAGGGGACGCTTAATTGCCTGCCAACCAAATCATCATTTAAACCTATTTAGAATTCGTTTTGATATTTCTGAGCAAAGCTGTAAATGATTCAGACAGATCTGTACATATTTGAAGATTAATCACTGATATCTTTAGACGCCAGGTTCAGTCCCTCGCATTGTTCGTTTATAATTCATTTAAACAGCTCTTTTTAGAGGCCCAGCCAGGTCACATTAATAATCATTACTGATGTAAAATCAGGACGGACGGCATCTATCACCCATCAAGATCTGAGGCTTGATCGCCCACACATCTTTCACAGGCAAGATAGAAAGAACAAGAAAACAAACGAATAAACAAACAAACGAACCGGCTACCCAAATAGCATCGACATGACACACACAATATTTTATGCAGGTCAGTACACCCACTGTACGCTTGGACAAAGATGCCTTTGGGGTCATTAAAGTCTAAATGAATGCCTATTAATTAAAATCTTTAAATATGGATATATACATATATAAAGACGTATAAACGTTAATGGGCTTTAGGACGCAACAAGGTATTCATGCCAGACCTCTAAGGACGATGGTAGTGGCCATAAAAGACAAGTATATCTCCTTTCAAACAGACAAGAGGAGAGAGAGAGAGAGAAACAGAAAGAGAAAGAGGGCTCAATCCCTAATTGCAGTGCATAATTTAAAGCTGAATAGCAACATGCAATTTGTCTGTGATGCCAACGAACATGGCGATGCAAGACACAAATGTAGTGCCTGTAGAATCTTGCATTATTTACTTCTTGAACTGTTTAATTAGGCTCTGTCATTATTCCTCCTTCCTCTTCTCCGCACATCCCCCCTTCTAATATCTCCTCAATGCAGAAGAGCAAGAGAGAAGAGGAAGAATGAGAGGAGGAGAATATGTTAAGTAAATGTGAGGCTATAAGAGACTAACTAATACTAACTAACAGTGTTGGGAAGGTTACTTTGAAAATGTAAATTTCTAATGTCTTTAACTGTTAATATTTTTCAAACCAGTATAGCAGTACTTAACACTGATTACTGTCAGACTTTCAAAATCCCTCATCACTTGAATTAAGATTATAATCATTTAATTTAAAGCACAGCCAGTACAAAATCAGACTTTAGCACCTCTTTTTAACATTGAGGTTAAATACAGATTTTAAATCATAACCAGGAATACTTTAACTGTTATTATCCTGATTTTGAAATCTAATCTTTGCATAGCTATGACATGAAACACTCGAATTGGTTCATCTTAAAAAATAAAGCATATACACAAACCCAAACAGGAAATAAAACAGTTAATAAGCATGTGTCCTAGTCTGTGTGCTAAACTCCTGAAACATTGCTGTCTCATATTTTAGAGCAGTCAATGCAATTTGGGAAAGAAGTCAATTAAAACTGTAAGTGGGTGCGTGTGAAAGTATTCAGATGTTCTTTGTAATTGTTAACATTTTCATAAGTAACTGTAATTTAATTAAGATGTTTGTTTTTTTTTTTCAGTAACTGCAAATGATTAAATTTACATTTATTTTTGTAATTAAATTACATAACTCTCCAACACTGCTAACTAACTAACTACTAATAAATAAAAAAATAAATAAATGGTGGCCTTTGTGAGTATAAATGCGTTTGCAGTTACCATATAGCTTAAAAATTGTCTTAAATGATGTGGTCATGACTTAAAATCTGCTACATTCACTTATTTATTAGGTACTGACTTAAAAAAGGCTGTTAAGCAAGGTGTTTATTTTATTTATTTGATTTTAAAGTGTTCAAAAAAATACATTATTTTAATCTAATGTAAATAATTCTGAAAAAATGATAAAAAAATAAAGTAGTTTTGTTTGTTTGTTTGTTTTTTACTATTTCCAATGGCAACACAGTCCACATGGAAAAGACAGACCAGACTATACTATTTCAGCCGGTTAACAGCTGGGATCTGTCAGGTATCGTTCTATTCTGCAAATGGGACCGCAAATTCCTTGACACCACCTTTACTTCATTGCCTAATTCATAATACACGAAGACAAACATGCATGCATCTTTAATGCACAAACACATACACACAAATCTGTCATGCAGCAGAACTGTTTAAAATGAACTACTTAAGAAAAAAATAAAATAAAATAAAATAAAAAGAAATAAAAATAAAATAAAATAAAATAAAATAAAAACCAGGTACAGATGTGATAAATTCATAAAGTAACCCAAAATCTGCTGAACCAAAATAAAAAAATGAATAAAAAAATAAATCACATACATTTTAAGGCATCTTCCCTACCTTACAAACATATTTACTTACTATAGTACCAGATTTGCTTCTCATTTTAACATCCTTGTCTGCCGTCCCAGTACATGACAGTGTACATGACACCGCAAAATATAAGCACCTGAAAACATCCTCCTCTAACAAGCACATACAATGTTTTCTGTGAAATTTCCAACAGATATGTTCACCATATTGACCAGCTCTGACCATAAACAGCATAGATGTGTAAATAAATTGCCCACAATTCAACAAAGGAAGCTGTCAATGACCCTTCACGTGCATTATCTCGCTGGTGTTTTCATTGCGGACTTCCAGAGTGTTGGTGGAATTTTTTTTTTGAGAAAGACTTTTGTGCCTTTCTAAATTTTAGGCTTAACTGAAAGACATTTTATGTACAGTATCTACAGTGGCTTTTAGGTATGTAGCTTTATATGGGCTGAGAGTAATAGATACAAGAGTGCATCAAACAATGGCCAAGTTAAAAAATAGTGCTTAATTTTTTTTACTGCAATTATCCAGGGAGAGTTCTTGGCAGCACTTTCATTTGGCATCATAGTCAAGTTGCTTACAGGCACACCGTAAATTACACTCATCAAAGTGCTTCCTCTATCCTTCCATGATCAGGTATGCACAGTTTACTGTATTTTAGTCTCAAATTAGCTCGATACAGTTACTGCGCAGCTGTTTAATTATAGTTTTATGTAAATCGGTCATTATAAACAGCACTCACCTCGTCCTGAAGTTAGCTGGGTGTGGGTGTCCATCGTAGAGGGATAAAAAGTCATAGTCCTCCTCCACTGCAAATGACTGAAAGACTATTTGAATTCGGTTGCCCTCCTCTGCTACAATAACCCACGTACAGTTTGCACCGTTCTGATATCCATATGGAAAACCAGGACTTTCAATGGTCCCATTCCTTCCTTTTAATGTTCCACCACACGTATATATGAAACCTGCAAAGTGAAAAGAGAGAAGAGTGTTCACTATGGTCAGCAGTATGACAAAATTATAAACAACACTTACATTTGATGAATTCTGGATAACATTTCAACTAACTCAAATAAATGCATTTATTAAAAATGACTGTTTTTCACAGCCATGCAGTCCTATTTGTCAAAAATATTTACTGTTCACACAAATATGATAAATACAGGTTTATGCACACTGCAATTTTAAAGGCAACAAAAACCTTCATGTCTTATATTGAGACTCAACAGACAGTTACAATCACACTCAACATGTCAAAACTGATAGTAAACGTTGACGCAAAACCTCATTGGTTGTTCTAAGTCTTGTGACCAAACGTGAAAGACCAAATTTTGAAAATGAGTGAACTTGAATAAACTGGCCCTTTAATTGTATATCTATATAGTTGATTTGAAGGCCCTAGTAAGATTGGCCTGATGGTCTGTACAGTCTGACAAACATTGGACATTCCTGGCAGTTTTATTAGCCATTGTGAAACCGTGACTTATTTCGGTGAGGACCTGTCTCACAAGCTTTCAGTGGAATTCAATAACATATTGAGTGAAGGAAAGCTTGTTTGTATAATTAAGGCAATCTTCAATTAGAAGCTACAGTCATGAGGCCAATAGAAATTCTATATTATACACCAAGGTGTTGTTCCTCTGCTCACGGTTTTCATTTTAGAATAACTTTACATCACACAATTAAAGAAAACAATAATGTTCTGTATAACAAAGAACAGCATTGTCAGTTAAAATGGAATTGAACTGAATTTTATGATGATAGAAAATGACAACACTGCAGCTTCTATTTTGAATAAAACATTTGACTGACAGCTTTTCTGTCACAGAAAACAGCTGTGCACTTGATGTTGCACATGGTAGCAGCTAGGCAATGAATTAGTATCCCTTTGAGCTTTCTAAGTTGTAATTTATTGCCACATTGTGAGAGGAATTGATCTGGGTATGTCTCAAATGAACCGGCATTTTGCCCTCTCTCACCCACGAATTCAACACAGGAGTGACTCAAGCAACTCAATTCCCTGAATCCAATCTGATGACTAATGAATCAACCGAGCCAGTTCTACCGCGCATTACAACGCAAAACCTGAGCAGATAACATCTGTTTGGAAGGCAAAGTCTGTCCTGATCTAATCAACGGCGAGCTGGGACAATCATGTGGAATATTGCTGGAATGTGGCCACAATGAACCATATTAACCCACTCAGCTTCCTCACATCTGTAAGATTTTTTGGTAGCACTTTTAAGGTAGCAAACACATAGGCTTCTCTTTCTGAGCAGCCGAGATGGTCCTCACTGCAGAACACAAGATCAAGGGGGCGGGGTTGGATCTGCATCTAGGGGGTGGAGATAGGTGGGTTTAGGGATCAGGGGGTGAAGATGTGTAGGTATCTGCAAGGTGGGAGGAGTTGGATCTGGATCCAACCTCACCCCCTGGATCTTGTGTTCTGCAGTGAATACCATCTTGTCTGCTTAGAAAGAGAAGCACACCATTTCTTTGGCTCTGGGCTTTACAGTACACTGCGATAATCATCACACGTCTATGACATAATGGTGTGAAGAATCTGAGTTAAAGGTATAGTTTACCCAAAAATGAAAAAAAAAAGTCTTAATTTATTCACCCTCATTTTGCTCCAGTCCTTTATAAATGCCTTCCTTCTTTTGATCACAGAAGATATTCTGAAGAATGTTGATGGTAGCCACTGTCTTCTGTAGAACTTTTTTTCCTCCCATACTATTGAAGTCAGTGGCTTCTAGCAACTGTTTGGTTACCATCATTTTTCAAATTATCTTCTTTTGTCAAACATGCAGGGTTAAAATTACATGAGGTTCAGCAAATTATGACAGAAGTTTCATTTTTAAAGGGTTTCAACTCACTTTAAAGGGTTAGTTCACCCAAAAATAAAAAAAATTGTCATTAATTACTCACCCTCATGTCGTTTCAAACATGAAAGACCTTCGTTAATCTTTGGAACACAAATTAAGACATACTTGATGAAATTCGAGAGCTTTCTGACCGTGCATATACAGCAATGCAACTACAACATTCAAGGCCCTGAAAGCTAGTAAGGATATCGGTAAAATAGTCCATGTGACATCAGTGGATCAACCGTAAAGTTATGAAGCTACGAAAAATACTTTTTTTGTGCAAAGAAAACAAAAATAATGACTTTCTACAATGATTTCTTCTCTTCCGTGTCAGTTTCGACAAGAGTACCATGATACCTCTCTTAGTTGCAAGTCATCCTAACTGCTGTAATCTTTACATATGTTTACGAAGTAAAGTTTTATGTACAGTGTACATCTTCATCTGCTTGTAAACAAAGCGCAGCACATGTGTGTTCTACGTCAGCAACACCACAGGCATACATCGTGGTACTATTGTGAACGCACGCCGGAGCCTGACATGAAAGAGCAGAAATTGTTGAATAATTTGTTTTCCTTGTGCACAATCAGTATTCTCGTAGCTTCATAAAGTTAAGGTTGAACCCCTGATGTCACATGGACTATTTTAATGACATCCTTACGACCTTTCTGGGCCTTGAACGTATCAGTTGCATTGCTGTCTATGCAGGGTCGGAAAGCTCTCGGATTTCATCAAGAATATCTTAATTTGTGTTCTGAAGATGAATGAAGGTTTTACGTGTTTGGAACGACATAAGGGTAAGCTGTTCCTTTAACAAAGTCAGAATGTTTTTCACTGAAGAATTACTTGTTATCCATATTGTAAACAAACTATTTAGCTTTTGCCACTGCAATTTCTTCTGGATCTTAGACAGTTAAGTACATAACTGCATAGTGTATTATGTGGGACACAACTTTTATCTCTTTTTTATTTTGTCAAGATTATTTATTGTATATTTTCACAACCCTGGGCATGTGCACGATCTGCTTCCTGCCGCCCCTGATTGTTCAGTGGCCCGTCAGTGATTCGGTGTGAAGGGTGGAGGCCCTCCAGGCTCTAATTGCACCATAAGCTGCCATGGGAAATTAGCACCAACTTGGTCGCCAAGGAGTGTGAGGAAGAAGCGCTCTATCACGCACACGCACATACATTAACAATGGTTAGTTTCGGCAATTCCTTAGAGTAGAGAAAGGGGACAGACTGTGTCTGTGAGGATGAATTTGTCATATGGTCACTAATGGTCAGTTTTGTGGGTTGTAGATTTGCTATGACAACGTCCAATGGGTCTCACTTCTGAAAATGACAAGACAGAAGGGAGATCTGGTAAGCAAAGCTTCTTTACACAGACTCCAAGGCCCTGGCTTACCAAAAGCCAACGCAAGTAGAAACTATTTTGCTTTGCAATCTAACAAAATGTGTATGCTGTTTGTATACATTCACATATGTAGTAAATATATAGCTATATTCTATCAATCTATCTATACAAGCATTTTGTCATATTTTAAAATCTGATGATATTCAATGAAAGCCCATTATCGTCCATGAGGGCTTGATCGTAATACCTAAATCAAATTAATACCTGCATATCGGCCGTAATGAATTTGCACAGGCATTTACCAAATCGGAATGACTTTCAAGGTTGATAAATCACTTGCAGATGCAATTTAAACTACCTGCATTGACACCACCCTGTATGAAAGCACCAAAGCATATTCATTAAGAAAAATAAGATAAACCAAAACAGGCAAGACGTGGTTTTGCGCCTCTGAGCGACGGAATAACAAGTAAACATAGTTAGTAGACCAGCTCCGGCAATTTTTATGCATGCATACTAGCAAACCTTTATTAAATCATGGCTTAAGTGTAATCAAAGCCATAAAATGCACACACAGAACTATGATTTAGCCTGAAGTGGCATTTACTGTTACTGAAATAGTTTGTGTTTATGATGCAATAAGAAATGCCACACTTATTTCAGCATAACATGTAAAGTATATTTTATTATGCATCTTTGTAGTGGGCTAAAACCAGGTCCAGGGACCTGTAAAAAAATACTGCGCTGTGTACAATTGTTACTAAAATATCAGTGAATATTGTAGACAGTCAGGAATTGTGTGATGCTATAAAGTACAAGTACATATCGTTTTTCATTGCTGGTTTGAAGAATTGTGGCTCAACAGAAGCTACAAAGAAAAGAACAGCTGTTAGCGACCATTCTTATGAGACTGCAAGTACACCTTAATCTTAATTTGGTAGTTTTTAGAGGTAGATTAGTTTTATAAGCACCTCTAAGCCACAATATATAGGATAGCAAGAGAAAAGTACAATGTTTCTTATAAACAAGTAATGAAATTCAGCTATTTGCTGGTTAGCGCAATTAGCTAAACAAGATTTAGCAAAAAGCTAAACTTTTTAAAGCTCAGTTTTAAACATAGACTTAGTTATCATTGTTTGTTGTATTTACTAAGACAGTAACAATGTTAGTTTCCAAGGACCCGCAACAACAAATGGCACTAGCCATGCTAAGATTAGCTTAGAGAGTAATGCAGGTTAAAGAGAAGTAAATGCTACCCACGGAGAGCAAGTTTTCCATTGATGAGGAAATAAATCTCTTCCATTGCGAGCGTGTCCCCCTTATGCGAGTCCCCAGAGATGGAAGACAGCTGGAAGATTGTCCAGTTCCCACCGTTACTTAAGTAACAAGATTAATACAGAGATTTTAGTCCACTCCATCTAATACGCAGGCTAAAAGAGCTCAGCATAGCATCTGAGAAGTTGCTGATAAAACAAACTGACATGCCTATAATGAAAAAAAACCCCACCTAATTAAGATTTACTATTTATCTCTCTTCTCTCCCTTAAGGGGCTAATTAACATGGGGGATAGAGGAGAAGTGTAGTAGAGCTGGCTATGTGGAGTTAAGGCACCTACACATCTCAAAACCACAAGCCTACCTACATTTTCAAGTGATTTAGTTTTGTTTTGTTGTAGTTGAGGTGATCATCAGCTTAGAGAGAAAAAAAATCGTTGAATCATGTGACCGCCTCTGCCCATTATGAAACATTATGTGCTTTTTTTTACTGAGTAAAATGTATGGCTTTAATACTGAGTAAATGTATGGCTTGAGGGAATGATATCAAAAGTTTTTTGGTGATTCATGTTGTAGAGTAGAGACTTTAAGGAGAGGATGTAAGCTTCTTATAAAGAAGCCGCTAAAATCTTGACTCACATAAACACATGCAACTTCACTTGAGCCAATGATCAAAAGGAGATCACTCATACTAATGAAAAGTTTGGCATGTCGTAGGCTTGAGCAGCCCACACACTGCTGAAATTAAACTAACCACATTTTCTTTCATTTTACAAGGATTCAAGAAGCTGTTCAAATAGAAACATTTGTTTAATGTTAATTGTTAGCCTAGGTCAGGGGTGGCAAACTCTGGTCCTGGAGAGCCGCAGCCCTGCAGAGTTCAGCTCCAACCCTGATAAAATCTCACCTGCCTGTAGCTTCCTAGTACCCCTTCAGACCTTGATTACCTTGTTCAGGTGTGTTTGATTAGGGTTAAAGCAAAACTCTGGATATATTTTAGAGTAGTCAATGTGCGGCTTGTATAGCAGTGTATATTTACTGTCCCCTGAAAATAACTCAACATACAGCCATTATTGTCAGAATAGCTGGCAACAAAAGTGAGTACAATTTTCTCAACGCACCTCATGGCAAAGAACTCTCTGAAGATTTGAGAATTACAATTGTTGCTCTCCACAAATATGGCCTAGGCTATAAGAGGTTCAGTAACAACCTGAAACTGAGTTACAGTACTGTGGCCAGAGACATACAGAGGTTTTCCAAGACGGGCTGAGTACTCGTTCTGTGCGTCAGGTGCAGAACCTGGCTTCAAAAAACAGATGCATGAGTGCTGCCAGCATTGCTTTAGAGGTTGCAGAAGTAGAAGGTCTACTTGTCAGTGCTCAGACCATACGCTGCACACTGCACCAAGTTGGTTGCATTGGCGTCATCCGAGAAGGAAGCCTCTTCTGAAGCTGGCTTACAAGAAAGCCCGCAAACAGTTTGCTGAAGACAACCTGTCCAAGAGCATGAATAAGATAAACTTGTTTGGCTCAGATGGTGTTCAGCATGTGTGGTGATGCCCTGGTAAGGAGTACCAAGAAAATTGTGTCTCTCCTACAGTCAAGCATGGAGGTGGTAGCATCATGGTCTGGGGCTGCATAGGTGCTGCTGGTACTGGGGAGCTGTGGTTTATTGAGGGAAACATGGATTCCATTATATACTATTCCATATATACCATTATGTACATTTCTGAAGCAGAACATGATGCCTTCCCTTCAGAAACTGGGCCGAACGGCAGTTTTCCAACATGATGACCCCAAACACACCACCAAGATGACAAATGCCTTGCAGAGGAAGGTTCAGGTGAAGGTGATCTGACCTAAACCCTATTGAGCACCTATGGGCCATCCTCAAGCGGAAGGTGGAGCTAACACCAGCTAGAAACTAGTTAAGTGATGTGACATCCCATACACTGAATTTGTGCTCTGCATTTCACCCAAGTGTGCAAACATTTACTCCCCCACCAACATTTCCTGCTGGTATTGAGACTCAAACCTGTGAGCTCTGGGTTACAAGTCCAACTCTCTAACCACTAGGCCACAACTGTCTATAGAAGCTGTCCCAAACCACCTGGAAGCTGTGTCTTGGAACATATTAGTTGGTTTCTAGCTGGTCCAAGGTAGTCATTAGCTGGTCATCTAACCTGGTAGACCATCTTGGACCAGCAACAAACTAGTTACCAGTTGGTGATTAAATGGTAGTCCAACCGCTAGAAACCAGTCAAGTGATGTGACATGTCCCATACTCAGAATGTGTGCTCTGCATTTCACCCAAAGGCACACACATTCACTCCCCCACCAATTTTTCCTGCTAGTACTGAGACTCAAACCTGTGACCTTTGGCTTACAAGTCTTCTAGCTGGTCCAAGCTAGTCATTAGCTGGTCATCTTAGCTGGTAGACCATCTTGGACCAGCAACAAACCAGCTACCAGTTGGTAGTCCCCGGGAAGCAACTGGGGGTTAGGTACATTGCTCAAAGGCGGGTAATGAGGGTGGAAAAAAGAGCTGTTCATTCACTCCCTCCACCTACATTTCCTGCCAATAATAAGACTTAAACCCACAACCTTTGGTTTATAAGTCCAACTCTCTAACTATTAGGCCACGACTACCCATAGAAGCTGTTCCAGACCACCTAGAAGCTGTGATTTTGGAACATATTAGCTGGTTTCCAGCTAATCATTAGCTGGTCATCTAAGCTGGTAGACCAACTTGGAACAACAACAAACCAGCTGGTTATCTAGTGTTAATCAAACAGCTAATGGCCAACTTGGATCAGCTAGAAATCACTTAAATTGTTTTAAACCCCTGGAAGCTGTGTTTTGGAACATGTTTCTATTTTGTCTAGGATGATCAGTAACTTAATCTGGATTGTCCAGAAGGAATATGTATTCTATTTGTAGAAAGACAATTAGACCATTAATAATCTGCTTTTTGTGCATATTATTTCTACCACACTGCTAATTGCTCATTATATTACAAAGATAGAAGCATGTCTTGCTCTTTTCTCAAGCTGTTTGTTGATCCTGACACTATGTAGATGTTCATACTGATTACTGAGGTGTGAGGGTATGCTCGTCCTCTCTTCTTGTCCAGGTTCTGTTGGCAAAGGATTGTGTCTCGTTTTTACCTTGGCAGCTGGCCACTCTCTTTTTCTCTATATTTCACTTGTGCTTTCTCCTGCCACCCCATATTTACAACAAAGGCTGGCGCCACCTGGGTCAGCATTTCCACACCACATCTTTCTTACCCCTGACAATGCAGCTGAGTAGTCTGGCAAGACTGTGGCTTTAAAAGGGGAAAGAAAAAAGATCAAGCTCATTTTTACCTAACCTTAAGGCAAGACTTCTCTTAAACAAGACCTATCGGTACCATGTTGTATCGATTCAAATCTGATTTAATTCCTTTTGAGAGCATTAAGGAGTTTCTACAGTCAAACAGAATAAGAACAACTGAATGTGTACAAGTACAATAGGGTTGGGATCGAATCTGTTTAAATGCAGTTGATGCACTTGAATTAATTTAAAATTCCTGCTTATTTTTTACAAGATATTTTAGCTTTTGTTGGGGAAAAAAAAATCTAGATCAGGAAAATACTAGAATTGTTTACTACCATACAGAGTTATTTTCAGAGTTGAACGTCAGTATATTCTGTCAGGAAGCCCTAGTCAGGCATATTTGAATATGAAAACCAGCAATCAATATTTCAGTTTTTTCTACATAACATTTTGCGCACCAATCATCTATGATGACACACAGTAATACAATAATAAACAAGCATGCAAGTACAAAGCAACTCGATCAAATAATAGCACAGAAGTCATATTGTAAAGACAACCAGAATTTCGTTTAGGTCATAAAAATACCAGCAAACAAAATATTTGATCCTATATGAACCTGTAATATAATATACTTTGTGCAAATTTCGGTTAATCAGTGACTATTGTTCTCTGATGCAGCTGAAACTGATGCCGAATCTGAGTGCATCTGGTATTATTTTATAAAAGAAAGAGAGAGAGAGCAAAAAAAAAAAAAAAACTGACTGAAAAAAAAGCATATAAAATCCATATTATTTACAAATTGACATTATCATACATGTAATGACTACATTTTTAATTTTAAAAACAACATAACACAGACATTAATCCACAAGTACGTTTAAATCTGCCAACCTGCCACAGGTCTTTGGACGCCAGATTATTATTAAACCTCAAAGAAAGCTTTTCTAGAGAAAAATGAGATTTCTAAAGGAAGTGAGGCTTTCCCTTTAATGAATTATTAAACTGCATTCCCCAATGACAAAGTCTTCTTAAAAGGAAAGGTCAGATGAAAGGAATATTTTATTCCCAACTCCTACTTCTAATTCTCAGCAGACCTAAAACAATTGCCCGTATCAGAACGAGTGAGAATATTCCCTATCCAAAGATACTAAGAAAAAAAGCACAAATTAGAGATCTACGATCTAAAAATCTAGTCAGCTGTCCATGTACCTAGAAAGCATTTTAGGCATTAAATGCAAATACAGTACATTTAGTCCGTTTTCAATTTTTTGTTTTCATGTTAAATGTCATTTGCACAGTTGCTAATGATTTGTGCTGCACAAAGTATTGATTGTATTCAAATATACAAATGTAGGCATCAGATTATGCTGTGCACTAGGTGCAATTGTTCTACTTAGTATTCATGTATGCCACATATTTTTGTGCTTAAAATATTGATCTGCTAGCTTTACTGGCTATGTGATTCACATAAGGGGTATTACTGCATCTATAGCCCATAAAGTAGTGGACAAGCACACTCGATTTTGAGACATTTCTATAACCCTGTACTAAAAGTACCCAATTACAAGTTTAAATGTCTATAAAATAAACAATAACCAGGTATAGATCCTTCAGCAACTTTTGTGGTTCCAATTAACTGTGGTTTAAGGTGTACGAGGACTGACCAGACAAATCAAATGTGTCCCTTCTAGCAACCAAAACAACAAACTATTCACTCCTGACCTGAAGGTGTTTTTCATATGCCTCCTTTATATGTGATAGGGCTACCAGAATGTGTCTTATTATGAAGGTGCTTATTAGATTTCAGTGTGAGGTATATCTGCCACTCAAGGTTTGTACCTAGCTGACATTCAGACTTCATGTAAGCAGTGTCCTCAGTGGATGGGGGCATGCTGTCTTCTTAATGCTCCACTAATATGACAGCAGTATCCTCAAGGTAGGACCTGTGATTCAGAGGATAGATGGAGTTCTTGATGGCAAGCAAGAACCAACCTGAAGAATGTATTAAGGTGGTTTGCAAGGGAAATGTGCATGAAATATTCACAGCTGTTTTTACCACACCGTAAAAAATTAAAAACACAATTTGCTGAGTCAGCTTAAAATAATGTGTTACCCTGCTGCCTTAAAAAACTTAACATTTTAGGTTCAGTCAGCTAAAATAAGTTTATTCAACTTGAAATGTTAAGTTGTACTAAGTAACAACTTAGATATTTGTGTTTGCTAAACTTAACAGATGGGTAACCCAGCTGCCTTAAAATTTTAAGTTGATTCAACTCAAATATCTAAGTTGTCACTTAGTATAATTTAACATTTCAAGCTGAATAAACTTTTTTTGAGTTGGACTGGACTGGCAGCCAGGTTACAAATTATATACAATTAAGTTGACTCAACAAATTGTTTTTTACAGTGCAGCTTGACTTGATGTATCTCTTGGTTCCGCAGTTTCTAAAGTTCCTAACTGGTTGGAATCTGAATTGAAATGTCCACAATTGAGTTGAAAATACAGCACAATGAATTCACTGCATTATAATTAGTAAGACATTTACCTCATGTACACTAATCCATTCTTGGAAATGAAGCCTTCCACCCTAATCCACGAAATTTGAAAGTGCACATTTACCGCAAAATTTCACAGGCAAAATCCCAACCTGATCTCATGACGAAAACGTACCTGTGGGAACTTTTTTTGAAAGATGCGAAATATGTAGCACCACATATGTTTCATAAAATATTCGATGTGAAATGTCCACTTGAGTGCCACTAAAAGGCGGAGTTTGTTTTTTTCCCCCAGAACAGATGAACGTACACATGGTACTGTCACACCCCTGTGGACTGTTTTGTGTGTTTTTCCCTATGTATGCCCTTATTTGGTCTTTCCTGTTCCGTCTTTAATTATTACGTCACTGTTTAATCGATTACACCTGTCTCCCCCTTATTGGTCTGTGTATTTAAGTTGTGTTCACAGTTTGGTTGTCGGTTATTGTTATTGTCTGTTTATGTCACTCCTGTTATTTCAAAGTCTATTCGTGTCGTTTTTACATTGGATTCCCTGCTGTTCCTGTCCGTTCCTGCTCGTTGTATGGATTGTCTATTAAATGTGCATATCTGGACCTCCTCGTCTTCACTCCTCATTCCCCGCACACCACGACACTGACAGAATAACCGACCGCAAACAACATGAGGGCTGAGGAAGTTTTGTGGCGTTTGCGGCAAGGCGGTCGTAAGTTGGAGCGGTATGTGGAGGAATTCCTCGAGCTAGCTAACCAGCTGAGCTGGCACGACGCTGCCTTAGGTGCGTGTTTTCAGCTGGGGTTGGACGAAGAGACAATCCGTTGCAATCCTCCCGTTTGTGAGTATCCCCTGATCAAACTGATTATTGTAGTCCTTTATTTAAATGGATCTGATTTTGAAGTCGAAGAGAATTACATGTCTCGTCGTCCAACCCCCTCTGAAGCACATCGCGTCGTGTCAGCTCACACCACGCCGGGAGCCCCCACATGCCGCCCCAATGGTTCGGACCGTCTGCCCCGCCCCAAACGAACCCCCCTGGTCCAAGGCTCCATCTGTTTCCTCAGCCCGGAACCGCGGCCAGCTCTCGGACTCCTACAGCGGCCAGCTCACGGACTCCGGCATCGGCCAGCTCACGGACTCCGGCATTGTCCAGCTCACGGACTCCAGCCATGCCCCCGTGATTATCGGCTGCAAATATGGCAAGCCACATATATATTAAGGATTTTATGGACTCATGTGGATTATTTTCTCCTGTGTCTCCGCTGGTCCCATCCAGCTCTCCTTCGTCTCCGCTGGTCCCGTCCAGCTCTCCCAAGTCTCCACTGATCCCGTCCATTCCTCCAGAGCGCCCCCCTGAGCCTGAGCTTCCTCCAGATTCCTGAGCTTCCTCCTCTTGAGTCTGAGCTGCCTCCAGCGTGCCCTCCTGAGCACGAGCTGCCTCCAGCGTGCCCTCCTGACCCACCATGGCCGCCTGGTCTGTATACTCGGCCTTGGCTTCCCGAACCCCCTGATCCTCCTTGGCCACATGGACTGTGTGCTCGGCCATGGCTCCCCAAACTCCCTGACCCACCGTGGCCGTCTGGACTGTATACTCGGCCATGGCTTCCCGAGCTCCCTGATCCACCATGGCCACTTGGACTATGTACCTGGCTATGGCTTCCCGAGCTCCCTGACCCGCCATGGCCACTTGGACTATGTACCTGGCTATGGCTTCCCGAGCTCCCTGACCCGCCATGGCATACCGAACTGTATGCTCCGCCGTGGCTCCCTGAGCTCCCTGATCCGCCCTGGAGGTGTACTTCCTCTCCCTCCTGTGTCTGCCCTGCACGAGCCTCCAGGGCGCCCACCCTCCCTCCCAGGTGTACTTGTTACGGCGCGAGTCGCACCTTATTGGGGTTTGTAATGTCACACCCCTGTGGACTGTTTTGTGTGTTTTCCCTATGTATGCCCTTATTTGGTCTTTCCTGTTCCGTCTTTAATTATTACATCACTGTTTAATCGATTACACCTGTCTCCCCCTTACTGGTCTGTGTATTTAAGTTTGATTGTGTTCACAGTTTGGTTGTTGGTTATTGTTATTGTCATGCTCAGTCCGTTTATGTCACTCCTGTTATTTTAAAGTCTGTTCGTGTCGTTTTTACATTGGATTCCCTGCTGTTCCTGTCCGTTCCTGCTCGTTGTGTGGATTGTCTATTAAATGTGCGTATCTGGACCTCCTCGTCTTCACTCCTCATTCCCTGCACACCACGACGCTGACAGGTACATTTTGTGTGACATTGGTTTTGTATGTGTCACAGCAGTTCTGGCTTGAAATGTCCGTTGAGTGGTGCTATAACTCTAATTCTCTGTGACGTTTTAAAATAGCATACCATCTGCACTACATCTAAAACTACCCAATAGTATGAACAAAAGCAAATGTGATGTAAAAACACAATCGCAGTGCGTTTATGGAGTGCCACAAGGATCTGTTCTAGGTCCTCTACTATTTTCAATATACATGCTGCCCCTTGGTAATATTATTAGAAAACACGGGATTAGTTTCCATTGTTATGCTGATGATACTCAACTATATATCTCAACAAGACCAGATGAAACTCCTGAATTATCAAAGTTAACAGAGTGCGTTAAAAATGTAAAAGATTGGATGACCAACAATTTTCTGCTATTAAATTCAGATAAGACAGAGATATTACTTATTGGACCTAAAAACAATACACAGAATCTTTTGACTTACAATTTACAACTAGACGGATGTACTGTTACTTCCACTACAGTCAAAAGCCTGGGTGTTATATTAGACAGCAACTTGTCTTTTGAAAATCATATTTCTCATGTTACAAAAACAGCATTCTTCCATCTTAGAAACATTGCCAAGCTGCGAAACATGTTACCTGTTTCTGATGCAGAAAAGCTAGTTCATGCATTCATGAGCTCTAGACTGGACTATTGTAATGCACTATTAGGTGGTTGTCCTGCATCTTCAATAAACAAGCTACAGATAGTCCAAAATGCAGCTGCTAGAGTCCTTACCAGGTCAAGAAAATATGATCATATTACCCCAATTTTAAAGTCTCTGCACTGGCTACCTATTAGGTTCCGCATCAGCTACAAAATAGCACTTCTTACCTATAAGGCACTTAACGGTTTAGCTCCTGCGTACCTAACTAGTCTTCTACCACGCTACAATCCATCACGCTCCCTAAGGTCACAAAACTCTGGACTGTTGGTAGTACCTAGGATAGCAAAGTCCACTAAAGGAGGTAGAGCTTTTTCACATTTGGCACCCAAACTCTGGAACAGCCTTCCTGATAACGTTCGGGGTTCGGACACACTCTCTCTGTTTAAATCTAGATTAAAGACACATCTTTTTAGCCAAGCATTCAAATAATGCATCTCTCAAACTTTTTCTGCAGCTATATCTGATCAAATGTTCATTATCAATCTTTAAGCTCTGGTTAACAAATCTTTCTTTTCTTAGTTTGAACAGCAGCTACGCTAATTATGTTCCTATTTGTTCTCTGTTCCTGCCATGGGATTGACATCCCATGGTAACTAGGAATTCACAAGCTCCAGTCTTGATCCAGAACACTTAAGAAAAGATGATGCCAACCCCTCAGAGGACTTCAGATGATACCAACCCTGAAAACATACAGCACTACCGAATTCTGCTACTAATTTATAGTGTTCTTTGTCTGTTTGATTACATCATTACTTGATCTTTACCACACATCTCTGCCATATGTACATCAAGCTACTACTACATGTATTGTAAAAATGTCAATTTGGTGTAAAGCTGCTTTGCAACGATATGTATCGTGAAAAGCGCTATACAAATAAATTTGAATTGAATTTTGAATTGAAAAGCACGTGCGCCAGAACGAGCGTCAGCTTCCAGGAGAGAAGCAGCGCTCGCAGGGACGCAGGAGGATGGCTACGAGACGCGGCGTCTCGTTCCCTTCGGGGAACCGGGGTTACATACGTAACCTTAGACGTTCCCCTTCAGGAACTCGAGCCGCGTCGAAACGCTTTGGGAACGAGATGCCCACGCCGCCAGACCCCTAGTCCCTGCCTAGGAAGTGCTAGGGCGAAGGACAGAGGCACCAGGCGAGCCCCGCAGGTCAAGTTCATAAAACCTGACAAAGGTCAAAGGTGAGGACCATCCCGCAGCGTTGCAGATATCTTGCATGGGGACCCCAGCAAGAAAAGCTTTGGAGGCAGCCATACTCCGGGTAGAGTGGGCTCTGACCTCCAGAGGAGGAGGAAGGTCAGAGGACTTATAAGCAGAACAAATAGCGTCCACTACCCAGCGACTTAAAGTTTGCTTAGAAGCAGGGAGGCCCCTTTTTGGGGGGCCATAACAGACAAACAGCTGGTCTGACTTTCTCCACCTGGCAGCTCTGTGGACGTATGCATCCAGTGCTCGCACCGGACACATACAATTACGCTTCTGATGGTCAGCATCCAGAAAGGGAGGAGGACAGAAGGCCTGAAGTACGACAGGCCGTGGTGTAGAGGAGGGGACCTTAGGGACATACCCCGGTTTAGGGTAAAGAAAAGCTTTCGACAGGCCTGGCGCGAAGTCCAGGAAGGAAGGGGCCACAGAGAGGGCCTGAAGATCCCCAACTCTCTTAAGGGAGGAAAGTGCTAAAAGAAGGACAGTTTTAAGAGTAAGAAATCTGTCAGAAATTTCCTCGATAGGCTCGAAGGGAGCCCTACAGAGAGCCTCTAACACCACCGACAGGTCCCAGGTAGGGACACGAGGTCGTACCGGAGGCCTCAGCCTCAGTGCACCGCGGAGGAAACGTGTAACAAGGGGGTCCCTACCCACGGAAAGCCCACCGAGAGGGGCGTGGTAGGCCGCAATGGCCGCCACGTAGACCTTCAAGGTGGAGTGGGATAACCCTGCAGACAACCGGCTTTGCAGGAACTCCAGCACTGAACCAACTGGGCAGTTAACTGGGTCTTGCTGGCGGTGTCCGCACCAAGAAGTGAAAAGTTTCCACTTCAAGGCGTACAGTTTCCTCGTGGAGGGAGCTCTAGACTGGAGGATGGTCTCAACAACCTCAGTTGAGAGACCGGAAGCTAAGAGGTGTGCCCCCTCAGAGGCCACACCCAAAGCTTCCACAGCTCCGGCCGGGGGTGAAGAATGGAGCCCCCTGCCTGTGAGAGGAGATCTCTCCTGACGGGAATCTCCCAGGGAGAGCCGTCGAGAAGAGAAATCAGGTCCGAGAACCATACTCGGCCCGGCCAGAACGGGGCTACTAGAAGAAGGGACACCCCGTCCCGGCGCACTCTCTCTAGAACTCCCGGGAGCAGAGCGATCGGGGGAAAAGCGTACAGACGTAGCCTCGGCCACGTCTGCACCATGGCATCCAGCCCCAGGGGAGCTGGATGAACTAGAGAGTACCAGAGGGGACATTGCGTGTTCCCCCTCGTGGCAAAAAGGTCCACCTGGGCTGGACCAAACACTCTCCAGATCTGCTTCACCACCTCGGGGTGAAGCATCCATTCCCCGGGCCTCGGCCCCTGTCTCGACAGGATGTCTGCTCCCACGTTGAGATGCCCAGGAACATAAACTGCTCTCAGCGAGAGGAGTTTGTCCTGGGACCACACAAGGATCTGGTGCGCCAGCTTGTACAAGGGGCGCGAACGCAGACCTCCCTGGTGGTTGATGTAAGAGACCACCGAGGTGTTGTCGGTGCGGACCAACACATGGCGGTCTCTTAGGTCCGGGAGGAAGTGTTTCAGAGCCCGAAACACGGCCAGCATCTCCAGGCAATTTATGTGCCACGTGAGTTGGTGACCACTCCACAGACCGCGGGCAGGGTGGCCACTCATGACCGCTCCCCAACCGGTGAGGGACGCATCCGTCGCTAGCGTTGCGCGGCGACAAGGAGCCCCCAACACCGGGCCCTGAGACAAGAACCAAGGCTTCCTCCACATGTCCAGGGCACGTAGGCAGCGCCGCGTGACCCTGATCATGCGAAGTGAGTTTCCCCTCGGGGAGAACCCCTTGGTCTTGAGCCACCACTGTAGGGGCCTCATGTACAACAGGCCAAAAGGTATCACGTTGGACGCTGCTGCCATCAGACCCAGCAGTTGCTGGAACTGCTTCACAGTGAGTGACCGGCCTTCCTTCACTCTCTTGACTGCAGTGAGGATCGACTCGATCCGAGCAGGAGACAGACGTGCCTGCATCGTGGTCGAATCCCACACCACGCCCAGATAAGTGGTCCTCTGTAATGGAGAAAGCACACTTTTCTTGGCGTTCAGTCTCAACCCCAGCGCCTTCATGTGAGCGAGAACGACATCTCGATGCCGAACCGCCTCCATCTCCGACTGGGCAAGGATCAGCCAGTCGTCGATGTAATTGAGTATGCGGATGCCCTGGAGTCGCAGAGGAGCCAGAGCTGCATCCACACACTTCGTAAAAGTGCGGGGGGAGAGTGCTAGGCCGAACGGAAGAACCCGATATTGGTAAGCTTCGCCCCTGAAAGCAAACCTCAGGAACTTCCTGTGATGAGGAAGGATGGAGACGTGAAAATATGCGTCTTTTAGATCTATCGTGACAAACCAGTCCTCGGACCTGATCTGAGACACGACTTGCTTGATGGTGAGCATCCTGAACTTCAGTCGCTTGACTGAGCGGTTCAGAACGCGCAGATCTAAAATGGGACGCAGGCCCCCATCCTTCTTCGGAACAATGAAGTACCGGCTGTAGAACCCGGACTCTCTTACGTGAGGAGGGACCACCTCGATGGCCTCCTTCCTCAGGAGAGTAGCTACTTCCTGTTCCATTACCAGACCCTGCTCGGGGCCCACCAGCGTGGGAAAAACCCCGTTGAACGGCGGAGGTGGTGCGCCGAACTGAATGCGATAACCTCGCTCTACAGTATGCAGGACCCAAGCAGACACATTGGGCAGTAGTTTCCACGCTGCCAAATGATCTACTAAGGGAACCAGCCTCTCGAGGCTGGTCTCTGGTGTTACGTGGGCCGCTGGAACGGTGTCCTGAAACGGTAGCCCGGCAGGAAGCACCTGAACCAGCGGTCCCAGAGACCCCCGCGGGGGTGGCGAGCTCCCCAGCCCCGCTACGTTGCCGGGCGGGAAAAACTGGGGTGGATGCTCGCTGGAGACCGCTGCGCCCTGAAGCACCGGCAGGGTTGGCAGAACGATCTCCCGAGGGCACAGGGGGGACCCGGACACCGAATAATGCGGTGCAACCCGTTTCCCCCCGGATGGGGCTGCCCCCGGCGGTCCCGACCCGTCAGGACCGCTTGGTCGAGGACCTCTTCGACTGAAGCACGGCCCTCAGATCGGGCTTAGCCTGGGAGGTCCTCGACCTAGAGCGTTTGACCACTCGCTCTCGATGGGGAGGAGTGCGAGTGGCCACGCTCTGTTTTTGTGCTTCCCTGTACGAGGAGCTGGTAGACGGCCGGGGCTGCTCCGTCGCAGCAGCCCCGTGAGCTGGACGGCGGCGAGGGAGGAACCGCTGAAACGCCGCCGCTTGCTTACGCGCCTCCTGGTATCTGTCGACGACGGCATTGACGGCGTCGCCGAACAGACCAGCAGGCGAAAGCGGGGCGTCTAAGAGGAAGACCCTGTCCTTTTCTTTCATGTCGGACAGGGTCAACCAAAGATGTCTCTCCGCGACCACAAGGGCTGCCATAGACCGCCCAATGGCACGGGCGGTCTCCTTAGTGGCGCGAAGAGACAAATCAGCGGTCCTCCTCAGCTCGGAGATATCACTGTCCTTTATCTCCTCACCTTCGTCCAGCTCTTTAAGCAGGTCAGCCTGGTACGCCTGTAACACCGACATGGTGTGCAGACACGCACCAGCCTGACCCGCAGCCGTGTACCCCTTGCCCACCAGCGCTGAGGTGACTCGCAGCGGCTTGGAGGGCAAGACCGGAGCCTTCAGAGACGATGCGGACTCGGGGGACAGATAGCTCGCGAGCGTCTGTTCCACCCGAGGCATCGCTCTGTACCCTCGCTCATCCAACCCCGCCACATACCCGTAGTTATACGAGGCAGGGATGAACAAGCGGGACGAGAAGGGTGCATTCCATGATCTCGACACCTCAGTGTGGAGATCAGGAAAGAACGGAAGGCTCCGGCGTGCTGGAGGTGGTCGAGACCGCAGAAATCTCTCGTCCAACTTGCTTTTCTGCGGCTCGACTAATGGCTCGGCGGGCCAATCAATGCTAAGCTTGGCCACAGCCCGAGTCACCACCTCCAACAGCTCCTCATACTGGGGAAACTGAGGTGCTGCAGCCTCATCCACACTCACCACGTCAACCTCCTCGGAGGAAGATATGGGGAGCGTGGAGGCCGACCCCCGGGGGGAAGAAACCGCAGCGCGGGCTTCCGATCCCGA
Organism: Labeo catla; assembly: GCA_012976165.1. Classification (NCBI taxonomy): domain Eukaryota; kingdom Metazoa; phylum Chordata; class Actinopteri; order Cypriniformes; family Cyprinidae; genus Labeo; species Labeo catla. The sequence goes on along the minus strand of VONZ01000158.1, from coordinate 176,391 downwards.
GGGCCGGGCAGCGGATCTGGTGGGTGAGGCAGGAGATAGGGGGTCACCCGTCTCCATACCCTCCACCAGATCCAGTTGCGAACCCCACGAGTGCAGCCGCCGCTCCGCCTCGGCGGAAGCGGGACCGGACCCGCGAGGAACGCTAATGAAGGCTCCCTCCGGGGAGAAGAGAGCCTTCCGGGAGCGGAGCAGACGCATGGGTAAAACGTCACAGTGCGGGCAATCGCCCCCCTCGAGGGCCGATGCCGCATGCTCCGCTCCCAAGCAAGCCACGCATAGAGCGTGTGTATCCCCGCTCGAGATGTAACGAGAGCAGGGAGGAACACACGCTCTAAAACCTGGCTTGCTAATGTTCTTGGTCTTTTGTGAATGCTTAGACATACTGCCTCAAAATAAAATTGGTGCAAACTAGCAACCGAAAACGAGACAGCACAGACAAACACAGAGCGCTGCTGAAAGACAGAAGCTGACGCTCGTTCTGGCGCACGTGCTTTTATGCTTCCTGGTCAGTGACGTCACCCGCCTGTGACGTTTCGTTCTTCCATTGGTCTGATTGCACACGTGATTCAGAGCGCGGTCACGCTGAAGGCGTTCCCAAAGCGTTTCGACGCGGCTCGAGTTCCTGAAGGGGAACATAATGGTTAACTAATAAGAACTAAGATTTTAATTTTTCACTTTAATTTTACTTCCTTAAATTTAAATACAAATTGCAAATTTGCATTCTATTTGTTACCTCATTCAAATTCTGGAATTTAATTGGAATTTAACTCTAATTCTGATTAGTGCACAATGTTTAGTGAATCACAGTGAGTCCCGTTATCTTTTTAGTTCCTGTAGCTTAGTGTAATTTCTAGCCTACAGCTATATTCCTCATGTGTCACTGATGCCAGGCCCTCGTCATTTCTGCTCACCCCCCTCTCCCACTTGAACACAATCTATACTGACACATGTCATCAAGAGACAAAGTGAGCTCTTTTACCAATGTATAGACTACGTTTAACCCCTGCTGCCTTGCACAAAAAGACCATTTCTTCAGGCGGTATGAGTGAGACAGAGAGCGAGAAGCCGAGAATGATGACAGAATAGCTCCCTCAGAGAGCATGTCGTTAGCATGAGCGGAAAATGGAGGGGAGGACGAGACGGAGGAGAACTGATCAAACTGTCAATCACAGGCCAGATAACGCTATTGGAACGCGGTGGCAAGGTGGCATGAAAAATTACACGACCGTCACCGTGAGAGGTCGTACATCACGTCTGTCTGGTAGACCGAGCTTTGTTTGTTGAGTGATAATTGTCAGGATTAAGCGTCTACTGTCACACGAATTAAGAGCGAAGACGCACAGTGGGTCACACATTTGCCGCATGACATTATTCACAATGATGGCCTAAATCATGCATGTAATATGGATTTTGATTGGATCCATAACCGAATCATAATACAAAACAAAAGCTTTAAGATTACAGTGCATGGCACTGGAGTTTGACGACATTAAGCATAGTTTTTTAGAAGACTGAACAAAGCATTTCAGTAATTGGATATTTTACCAAAGTTACGCTCTCAGTATTTTGTTTTTTTCTCATGAGCTCTTTTTTATTTTATCATAAACGGTCTAATCTAATGAATTCACACACATTCCAATCATATCTTTATACACACTGAAATATAACAATTTATATTTAAATGTAAAAATACAGTTTAAATGTAAATACAGTTTGCTGAAAGTACAGTATGGATTTACAGTTGAGGTCAAAAGTCTACATACACCTTGAAAAAATCTGCAAATTGTTAATTATTTTACCAAAATAAGAGGGATTACAAAATACAAAATGCATGTAATTTTTTTATTTAATTCTGACCTGATTAAGATATTTTACATAAAAGACGTTTGCATATAGTCCACAAGAGAAAATAATAGCTGACTTTATAAAAATGACCCTGTTCAAAAGTTTACATACACTTGATTCTTAATATTGTGTTGTTACCTGAATGATCCACAGCTGCTCTTTTTTTTGTCTTTGTTTTTTTTTTTTTTGTTTAGTGATAGTTGTTCCTAAGTCCCTTGTTTGGCCTGAACAGTTAAACTGCCTGCTGTTCTTCAAAAAAATCCTTTAGGTCCCGCAATTTTTTTGTTTTTTCAGCATTTTTGTGTATTTGAACCCTTTCCAACAATGACTGTATTAATGTGAGTTCGATCTTTTCACACTGAGGACAACTGAGGGACTCATATGCAACTATTACAGAAGGTTCTAACGCTCACTGATGCTCCAGAAAGAAAAAAACATGCATTAACAGAATAAAGATTTGTACATTTTTCTTATTTTGCCTAAATATCTTTAAAAAGTAAATATTCAAGAAGTTTTCACCCCCAGCTTAATGCATTGTGTTTCCCTCTGAGGCATCAGTAAGTGTTTAAACCTTCTGTAATAGTTGCATATGAGTCCTTCAGTTGTCCTCAGTGTGAAAAGATGGATCTCAAATCATACAGCCATTGTTGGAAAATGCTAAAAGACCAAAGAATTTGTGGGACCTGAAGGATTTTTCTAAAGAACAGTGGGCCGTTTAACTGTTCAGGACAAACTCATGAACAACTATGACTGAAAAAAAAAATAATAATAAAAATCACAGCTGTGGATCATTCAAGTTTATGAAAACAGGGTCATTTTTATAAATTCAACTATTATTTTGTGTTGTGTGTGTAAACATCTTTTAAGTGAAATATCCTATTAAGGTCAGTACTAAATAAAAAATAACATTCATTTTGGACAATGCCTTTTATTTAGCAGATTCTGCAAGGTGTATGTAAACTTTTGACCTCAACTGTACGCAGTATGAATAAAACGTTCAAAAACAATTTTTTTTTTGGCTGTGAAAACTTTTCAGTTTGCATGTTTTAGAAATGAGTTGCTCATGAACTCTAACAGCACCTACAGACAAGGAGTTTCCACTTTAATAATCATGATTTGCATCATGCCCCAATACATTTATCTGCTGATTAAAAACGTTTAATCACTGATAAGCACACTCCCATTCTCTAGGACAGGTCTGATGTTCCAGTCAGACAGGATGCATCGATAAAATGGAGCCTAGTGACTTTCCAATTCACTGCATATCTGTGTGTGTGTGTTGTGCTGGGTGATGAGGATTAATTAAAGGGGCATCGGTTACATGTCGGGTCGTCTTGGCGGAGCTGATCGATCCTGATGGCTCCTCAGTCCTCTAATAACCCAAGCAAAGCCCTCCAGCTGTCTCCATGCACACACACAAATCCACACCAAACACCCTCTGCACCTGCCTTAATCAGCATGCTTGCAGTCACACTCTCATCACGCTGTCTGTCTGACTGTCTCTCTCTCTCTCACACACACACACACACACACATACACAAAAACACACACTCTCTGTCACAGGTTAGTGGCTGACACCAGCTCATTAGTAAAGGTAGGCACTGTAATGATCACAACTTGGCTTCTGTGATAGAGAAAATAGTTCAAATAGTCCAAAGAGAAAATAGTCCATAATCATTTAAATAATTCTGAAAAATAAAATAAAATAAAATAAAAAATAAGTTATAACCAAGTATTGGGAAGTTCAGACTTCTGCTTTTTTAGTAAGGACTCTCACTTTATTTGGGCTTTCATTGCAGCCGACAGATTGCTTTGCTCTAGACATTTTAGACATCCTCTTGCCCTCTTTCACCTCTGTTGTGTTATCATTTCCCTCGCCTCTTTTCAGTACAGTTACATCTCCAGTAGTATCTTTCACACCCTCAGTCATCAGCCTGTACTCACACTGATAGTTCTGTCTCACTTTTCTCGATTGCTAAAATTGCTCCAATAATGTCACTTCAAAAACACTTACAATGAGATGTCTGGAATTTGAGAAAAGGATAAAGTTGGAAAAGGTGTGAAGAATGGAATCTTTATTTATTACCGCATGAACGAAGGCTGTGAAATGTTGTTTCTTTCTTTACTTGAATCTTTCACAACCATGACCTTCACGAAAGGTTGTGAGATAAAGGTGCCTTTAATGGCATAATGCCTGTTCTTCTTGCAGGTTTTAAACCAGTATCTCTTTAGTTATTAGACCTAAATCTTAACCACGACACAGAGCCGCTAAAAAAGAAATACACTCTGAAAAATAAAGATGTTTTAAAAGGTTCTTCACAGCAATGCCATAGAAGAACGATTTTTGGTTCCACAAAGAACCATTCAGTCAAAGGTTCTTTAAAGAACCATCTCTTTTTTACCTTTTTATAATCTGAAGAACCTTCTTTCGCCACAAAGAACCTTTTGTGAAACAGAAAGATTCTTCAAATGTTAAAGGTTCTTTATGGAACCATTTAAACAAAAAAGGTTCTTTTATGGCACCATGAAGCACCTTTATTTTTAAGAGTGTACCCCTGACAGGTTTCTGCTGAAACTCATGAATAAACCAGTGACCGTTACAAACTAAGGTATTTCTAACTCCTTGAATAGCATCATTCCAACTAAAAAAAAAAATCTTTTACACACTCATGTCATTTCAAAACTTAAATGTGGAGCACCAAAGAAATTGTTAAAGAATGCTGAAGAAAGTTCAAGAAGCCCTCTTTGATACACCATTAGTGATCATGACTGAGTAGATCCAATTTTGTGTTATATTTCAAGTATCTGAAGCCAAAAAATGTCTTTAAAAATATAAGTGCTAAAAGGGGGTTATCACTGCACTGCCATAGAAGAACTATTTATGGAAAGAACATTACAGAGAGCAGTTTTTAAAAGAACCCTTCTTTTTCATGTTATACTGTCTTAAAAATAACAGAGGTTTTCACGGTGATACCATAGAAAAAAACGTTTTGAAACAACCATATGGTGAACCATTTCTTAGTGTTAAGGACATTTTAATAAACTAAAATAAGTATTTTCCACTGTAAAGATTCTTTTTTGTAATGGAAATGTGTAATGGATGAAACTGCCTTTCATGCAGTGTGTAATGTAGATGTATGTGAACGTAAACAATCTGCAAAGTTGTAAAGCCGAAAGTGTACGATAAACAAAGTTATTTGTTCATTAATATACACGTTTAACTATCAAATCGGACGTTTACGAAGCGTTTGTGAATCCGGAGGAGAGTTTTCGGGAAGATCTGTTTTATGCGCAAATCGCTCAGAATTTACTCATATATTTACTCACATTTCATGAATGAAGCCCATTGTCTCTCAAAATAAAAAAATCAACTTGGCTTAAATGAGTCGTTACCAATTCAAATCCCACTTTCGTGACAGCTACACATCACGGGGTAACACATTTGCATAATTCCCGCCTGTGTTCTCAAAACAATTTGACCCACCCTCAAACACATAATTTTACTGACGACTGCTGTGAATCTCGAGATTCACAGAACGTTTGGGCCAACTTTATTTGGACCAACTGGCTTTACTGAATCACAACCTGTAAGTATGATAAATAACAGATGTTTATGTTTTCTATTGATTATTCAAAATATGGAACTATGGTAAGGGGCATATCATTTCGGACACACGCTGTACGCAGTAGACCAATCAGAACAGTCTGGACCATCTGACCAATCAAAGCAGAGTAGGCTCACAGATAGGAGGGGTTTAAGAGTCTGAATCTTTGAACTGCTTCAAAGGAATCATTTGAGAAGCGCTGGAAAATGAGATGATATTAAATGCATTTTTTGACCTTGCATGCATGTAAACCTATTATAGGAGACTCCCACAATAATATTAGGAACCTTAAAAATGGCATGAAGGCACTTTAAATGTTCTTCATAGATGCCAATAAAGAACCTTATATGTTAAAGAGTTTAATGGTTACAGCACAAGAAGGAACCAAAGGCATTTGGTGTTAATGACACACCTAAAAAATACAGCATACAAGCATGACAAGGTGAGTAAAAAAAATTCATGTTCATTTTTTGTTGAACTATGGAAGTATTAAACTATGATCAATGATTTGAACTGTTTTAATAGTGAATCAGCAGTCATATTTATAGTCAAAAGCCAAGTCTTATGATTATTACATTTATGTCCCTTTTGGAGAGTGAAACCTTTGATATATTTTGACATAACTTAGAGTAGTAGAAATCTTTTTTGTTTGTTCTGCAAAAAAAACTACATAAAGATGAGTGAATAATGATAGGATTTTCTGTAAATGACAAGCTCAGTGACACAATGATTAAAGCTCAAAGACTATGCCTTATGGAATTAAGATTTGCAACCTTTTGGTTATCAGCCCAGAACTTTAACCACTTGGCTCCGCTACCCCTTCAACGGGAAGCAAAAAAGAAAAGAAATGTGTACATATTTCCCCCTTTAGATTTATAAATACATACAAATGCAAAACACTACAACACAAGCAATTTATCTTAAAAGACAAAGTGCTGCAACACAAATTCCTACAGTCGGCCAGAAAAGTACAAGCTTGTACACAGACGCAAATGTAAGGAAGCCAGCAGTATATATATTTTCTCAGGCAACGGTTTTTAGTACTGCACCCAGAAAGCGTCTTGATTTAAACATGCTCATGGAGGAGCTGTGAATGTGAAGGACACAGCTGGTCTCCTACTTTAATAAACCAGTGTCCTGAAGTAAGGTGGAACACAGCACCTGTATAACTTCACATTACCGCTGTCACCTCTGGCCTACTGTGCATCTTGACCAATTGAATTTTACTGCATCGGATTGTCTTTCCCTCTTGAGTAACCCTCTCTGACCTCAGATCCAATGAAGGAAAAGCCCTAGTGTGAAATATGGTCTATATCTGGCAGTCTTTCACATCGAACGAAGTCCCTAGTTCGTATCCTCTAAGGGTTTACGCTAGCCCTTGAATTACTATATACCTTAAATTCCATTATTTTAGGACAAGAACCCTTCACACATGCTTGCGGCAACCAGCGCGCATGGAGAAATCTGGACTGTGGAGATTACATAATTAAAACTATTTAAAGGGGCGGAAGGTCCACAGAAAAGCAGAAGAGTGGAACTGCTTAGCTGCTACAAAAGGGTGACTGCGGTAACATGACGTAGGCTAACAATGACGGGACACTCAAAGAGAGACATTCAAGGTGTCGAGTGCTTCAGAGCAGCTGTGTGGACTCAAGGACTAAAATGCTTATTGTGTATCTGTGCCTGTGAAAGAGACATAAAAATAAAAGAAGACAAATGAGGGGAGGTAATTGTGACTACATGAGTGACTCATTCTTTCAAACCTCCATGCTGAAAAATCATATTCATACTTGTGGAGACAAAAGCATCAACATTTATAATTATGACAGCCTGAGATGTTGAATGAAAGGCAAGAAAAGTCTGTAACATTCTAGTGTGATAAAAACTAGACATTCACATTAAAGGTCCAGTCAACATTGGTATTTATTTATATATTATGGCTAATAATCAATAAATTGGTGAAATTAAAATTCTGTATTTGTCTAAATGAATTAAAAATAAGCACTAAACAGTTTTGTTATTGTTAACTAAAACTAACTGGTTTTGTAACTAAAAGCTGAAATAAATTATAAATATTAGATGAAACATTATCCAACAACGGAATTAGTGTTGTCAAACGATTAATCGCAATTAATCACAATAAATCGCATCCAAAATCAAAGTATTTGCTTTCATAATATATTAGAGCTTAAACAATTAATCGCGATTAATTGGATACAAAATAAAAGTTTGAGTTTGCCTAATATATGTGTGTGTGTACTGTGTGTAATTATTATGTATATATAAATACAAACACATTTATGTATGTATATTTAAGAAATATTTAAGTACATGTATTTATTATAATTTTTATATAATTTATATTATATATAAATAAAAATATTTTGTACATAAATAACATATTTATTTTAAATATATAAATTAATTTGTGTGTATTTATATATACATAATTACACAGCACACACACATATAACTTTTTATGCAATTAATTGTTTGACAGCCATACATATATATGTATGTGTGCTTAATATATTTATATAATATATATTTATACAATACACACATATAATTATATATACACATAAAATTATATATATATATATATATATATATATATACACACACAATTTATATTATATATATAACAATTTTATATATATATATATATATATATATATATATATATGCATAAGTGTATTTATATATAAATAAACATACACAGTACATACATATTATGTAAACAAAAACTTTTATTTTGAACGTGATTAATCACGATTAATCGTTTGACAGCACTAAACAAAATTAAATATTTTAAAGTAAAGTACTAAAATTACTAAATATAAAAATGAAATCAATCCATTAATCAGTCTATACAGAAATATTTAAAACTATTAAAACTAATAAAAATGACAAAAACACCTAACAAAATGACTTAAATAAAAATAAAAATAATAACTGACGATATATACAAAATAATTAAAATTATAAATATATACTATATTAGTATTTAAAAGATGCCAAAATAGCAGCAATGGTTTTAAATGCAACAAGTTTACAGGCATCATGACAATGTGCTGTATAAAATATGAATATTCATACAGCTAAAGATTACATTTAACAGTGTTATTAAATTATTAGAGTTTTTAAGATTATTTTAAAGAGTGTTACATGATGGGAAGGGTAATTTCAATGTATAAAAATTGGGACATGAGCATACCCAATAGATCGATACAATAAATCAAACAACAAAATTTGGATAGCAAACACATGCCTTGCAATTTCAAACTTTAGAAACAAGACAGAGTCTTTATATTTATTGCAGTTATCTGTCACTATGGTTACAGGCATTATACAAGTACTAAATCAAGTTGTATTTGCATTCAAATCCAATTAGTGTGAAATAGAAGCCAACTACCTCTTGAAATGAATCCAATAAAATCACGATTATATAAATCAATGACTAATTACGCAATATGTAAAGCATCCTATAGTTTATAATCAGAGCATGAATAGGGTGTTGGAGTAATTAGGGGGCTACATTTCTGTCTCCACCCATATTCGCTTTTAAAACCCCAGTTGATCTTTAGCACAACACCTTCAGGCAACTTCCCACGCAGAAGGGCCAGCCAGTTTCTTTGTACTAAGAGAGATGAGCAAATTACAGTCGTGGCCGAAATAAACACTACAGTAAATGTAGTTATAGTGGATGTGTTTCTAGCTGTTCAAAGGCACCATTAAAAAGAGTTTCAGTGAATGTAGCTGCATTTACTCTTTTGATCCTGCTCAATTACTGGTGCGTCAGGGGAAGGCAGGCAAATGGTGAAACCCCGCTGGGAAAAAGACCATGAGCATCATGATAGTAGACCTGAGGGTTGGATAAACTATTAGGCTCCAGTGGCACTACGAGGTTACGGCTGCCCCGCAGTAAAAGCGTGGCCAGGTTACACCGTGACCTACCCGAGAGCGTGGACTCTCCGAGTAACACTAACAGACATCGTGTGAAATCCTGCTTTTTATTTACAGTGTACATTATGACACATTCATCAACACTTGATCTACTGATGCCTCCGCAGCTATTATAGCAAACACTACGCCTCTGGCCACACTTATCACATGTTCAGCGCCTGAAGTCTGCATGTCAGCATGTCATGAGGCTATTGTTGCTGCTTCATTACAGTGCCTAACCTATGGTAGATCGTTCTTACTGTATAGGCTCAGAGCAGAGCAAGCCTGTCACTGTAGGTCTGTCACAGCAGGGCACCGCTGATATGGGTGATCTTAAGGACTGAGCTCGCCTTTGAATGAGAGGGATTTGACACAATGAGATGATGCAACACAAAGAGCTTCATTTCCATAGAGCTTTTCTTCATGAAAGTAGAAATTCATGCTTTTCGGCACATACCTTTCGAGCTTTAATTCGATTCTGTAGAGCTAACCTAAAAAACCTAATATTCTGAAATCACCTAATACCACTCGCACGACTCTGACCTTGGTTTCTTGCTTTCATATTCCCTTCACTCTGTGTATTGTACATTTGTACATTAAATCACTGATATAAAAAATCAGTTATTAGTTTGATAGTAGCCAATGGTGTAAATTTGTATTATTCTACATAAACATAATATTTCTAAACTCAAAAATACAATACTAAAACTTAAATTTGTCATTTAAAACTTAAGAATCACAACATTATAATTGTACAGTATAAAACATAATATTTATTTTGGGATTTGATTAAGTTTACCTTTAACAGTTGTCAAAGGAATAGTTCACCCAAAAATTAAAATTACCCCATAATTTACTCAGCCTCAAGCCATCCTAGGTGTATACAACCTTCTTCTTTCAGACAAATCAGAGTCATATTAAAAAACGTCCTGGGTCTTCTAAGTTTATAATGGCAGTGAATGGCTGTTCAGATTTTGAAGTCCAATAAATTGCATCCATCCATCATAAAAAGTGATCCAAACGACTTTCAATAACTGTCATATGCGTATTCATGAGAGAGTGGCGTTCCAGCGTATGTAGACGTAGTGTAAGTTCCTGTGAAAATATGCTGGTCTTGTGAGAACCAAGTTTTGTTTACGGCAAAGGAAAACCAGTCTCCTCATGGCTTATATCAAAATCCTCTGACATTTTTCAGTCAAGCTTTAATTTAAGGTCTAATTCTCACTATTAACAAACCATTAAGTCTGACTTTTGCCTTAATAAACTACTAATTTGCTGCTTAGTAGTTAGCAAGGTAGGTGTTAAAGGGGTCATTGGATGCCCATTTTCCACAAATTGATATGATTCGTTAGGGTCTTAATGAGAAGTCTATAACGTACTTTCGTTAAAATTTCTCAGTGGTAATAAAACACCCTTTTTACCTTGTCAGTATCAGCCCTTTTTTTTTAGAGCTCAGAGTCATTTTGTTGCATTTGCCTTTAAATGTTAATGAGCTCTCATTTTATCATTATATTATTTACGTTCAAACAACATGTAAAAGTTAGTTTTGCATCCGATGACCCCTTTAAGTTTAGGTATTGGGTAGGATTAGGGATGTAGAATATGACAGTTAGCGGAAGCTAGAGATTACATTTTATAAAGTTTTAAATATGGATATTTTTCTTTCACTAATACATCGATTTGCTTGAGAAGGTCTTTGAGCCATGTAGAGAACTTTTTATGATGCATGGATGCACTTCAATAGACTTCAAAATCTCAACAGCCATTCACTGCCTTTACAAAGCTTATAAGAGCAAGGACAAATTTTCTCTGATTGAAGAAATCAAGAAGAAATCATAGTGTAATTTTACATTTTGGGTGAACTATCCCTTTAATGTTTTAAATCCAATAATGGTTAAAAGATATTAAGCAAAAAATTCTAATAACATCAATAACAAATATGGTGATGACAGAACAGATAAGGGCCCTATTCCACTGCAAATGTTATGAAGGAGGCTTCATGCATTATACTGTGTATGGTGCAGCCAAACTTGGTAACTAGATGTGGGTATCCACCTACTCTAAACCAAATAACCAGTTTTTTTTTTAACCAATGCTGTTACTCAGCCCACTTTGTATTAGCATCTTTTTAACATCAGCGGAGTGGGTTTGCACACAGGCCAAAGGGTCTCAATCTTGGCTCATGTGTTTATGTGTGTGTGCGCATGTGACTGAACTAAGCTTGGAGAGGCTCTCAAAATCCAGAGGGTCTCTTCCATCTGTGCCTTTTCTCAGAATGGCCAGCCCTGACACAGAATGGTCCATTTCCCCTTGTGTCTCAATGCTACACTTGAGACTAAAGGAAGAACCTGCTCAAAGCTCAAAATATTGATTCTTTTGCAGGTTGAAATGTACCATTTCATACTAGGGAACAGAACAGTCAATCCATTAAAAAAAAAAAATCAATATATCATCATACACTCACTCATACACTGATTACTAACAAAAACAACATCAAAAAACGTATATAAAAGAATCTCAAATCAATAATTGACGCGAAAAAGAATCCAAATGCACCCCATTACAGGGGTAAATGAATATAGCATTGAATAAACAAATACGAATTTATCATTTTCACACTCAGATATTAATAAAAACCAACAAATTCTTCAGTTGCTACAAAAAGCACCAAGCATTTAACAACCATTCAGTTTCTGCATAGAGAAAAAACGAATGCCTTCATCACTGTTGTGACTATATCCTATCTTAATTCTTAACAACATTAACACATTGCACCAGATCACTTTAATGAATGTGGACTAATTGAAGGATTTGACTACAGATTTGCAAGTGCTCATCATGCATGTCAAACACTCAAAAAATTACAGTTTTAAAGCCCAGATAAAATGGACGTGAAAAAACACTTCAAAGCAGCTGCTTTATCTAACTTTATCACTTGCTCTTATCTTTTACTATCCAATCAGACATCAGACGCAAATGAGTGTGTGACAGAGTGTCTGTGTCATAAGGAAAATCCTCGCTACATAAACACTCACATGCTCGTATCTGCTGGTTACTATGGTAACCAGGGCTGTGCCCATTAGCCTCGTTCAGTGAGGAAAGAAGCATAAAGGAAAAGAGAGCAAGAGGGAAGGAGGGAAGGTATAAAGAGCGAGAGAGAGAAAATGACGTAAACACTTATAGGAATAAAGGACGGTGGGAGAGATGAGGTAGAACTGAACCTCATGTGCCTCATGATAAAAACGAACCCAATTTTCTGCCATTTCAGGCAATCTGCCATGGAAAGTGAGGACACTTTTCATTGGCTTTTGTAATGTTCATAGGTGTACAACAGGTTCCTCGCCTCCTTTATTTCGCTTTCATGTGCACAGCAGGGCACTTCGAAAATCATAGATTAAAATTTCCTTAAATTGCATTCATCATGGTATGTAACAACTGATCATCATTATAAAATATGACTTTGCAGGCAAATGTTTTGTGTAAGCTGACATCGTGACCACCTCTGCCACAAATTCTAGCTTCAACTGAACCATTTGAGGGTTTAAATGCTATATTCTTTAAACAAACACAAGACGAACTCCAACAGACCATGGAACTAAAGACTTAAAGCTACCCATATCACAACAGCAAGGCCAAAGAAAAAAACTAAAGACATAAGCAGTTATAAAAAACTGAAACCACAGCAGATTTCTAACAAAAATGAATCCCCATCATTCATAAAGTTGTCCATTGAATAAAACATTCAGCTAAAGTACTACTCAGCTCAGTTGAACAGATATTACCATATTTGAATCCATTCCGGAGAATTCCACAGATTTTCCCCCATAATTGGTACAGTTAATGTGAAAAAAGTAGATAAATCCATTTGGGCCTACTAATTGGTAAGAAAACAATAAGAGAAAACCGTGTGGAAACAACAACTAACTAACAACTAACAATAAAACACTATTAGCTTTTCAAATAAAAAAAAAGTCATTAACTAAAAACTGCCAGAAAAAAAATTGAATTAGATGAGTAAATTTTGAGAACAAACTTCGAGTTGGCTTGAGAAAGCCTAGTCTGAAAGTTTGAAGTAGTTGTAAATGTATGAAAGTTGATGTTACTATGATTTAGCACATTGCTTACATGATTGAACATGTTGTTAGCATGTTTTAGCATGATTAGCTTGTTGTTTGCATTTTTAAAGGCTGCTTACAATGTTGTTAGCATGTTACTAGCATGTTGTTAACATGATTAGCAAGTTATTAGCATGTTTATAGCTTGATTAGCATGTTGCTACCATGTTTCTAGCATGATTAACGTGTTACTAGCATGTTGCTAGCACGTGTCTAACGATTAACATTACTAGCATGTTTTTAACACGATTAGCATTTTACTAGCTTGTTGCTAGCATGTTGTTAGCATGATTAGCATATTACTAGCATGTTGTTAGCATGATTAGCTAATTAGCTAATTATTGTTAGCATGATTAGTTACCAACTACTAGATGACTACTAGAATGTCGTTAGCATCATTAAGAGTTACTAGCATGTTGCTAGCATGATTAGCCAGTTACTAACATGTTCCTAGCATGATTAGCAAGTTTCTAGAATGTTGCTAGCATGACTAGCAAATTACTAGCATGTTACTAGCTTGTTGCTAGATGTTTCTAATGATTAGCATATTACTAGCATGTTGTTAGCATGATTAACAAGTTACCAGCATGTTTGATTAACAAGTTACTAGCATGTTGTTAGTATGATTAGCAAGTTACTAGCATGTTGATAGCATGTGTCTAACATAGTTAGCAAGTAAGTAGCATGTCACTAGCATGATTAGCAATTTACTAGCATGTCGCTAGCGTATTTTTAACATAATTAGCATGTTATTAGAGTGTTGCTAGCATGATTAGCAAGTTACTAGCTTGTTGCTAGCATGTTTCAAACATGATTAACTTATTAATAGCATGTTGCTAACATGATTAGCAAGTTACTACCTAATCTGGTTAGGTATCTTTTGATGCTGGTTTAAGATGGTCCTTAGCTGGTTTAAGATGGTTCTTTTGCTGATTTATGCTGGTCCATGACACATGACAATTTTTCACATTAACTGTACCAATTATGAGGGAAAATCTGTGGAATTCTCCGGAATGGATTCAGATATGGTAATATGTGTTCAACTGAGCTGAGTAGTACTTTAGCTGAATGTTTTATTCAATGGACAACTTTATGAATGATGAACTTTATGAATGATGACCAGCATAAACCAGCTAAGGACCAGCATCAAAACATACCTACCAGCATATGCTGTTTTTTTTAACCAGGGTAGCATGTTGCTAGCATTGTTAACATATTTAAACCAGCTAGAACCAGTTGATTCAGTAAAAAAAGTCTTAAATTGTCTAGTCTTAGCTGGTTTAAGCTGAAAATAGCTGGTTTAACCTTGGCTGGTCTTTTAACAGGTCTCCCAGCTTAACCAGCCTGACCAGCTAAAAAATGGCCAAAACCACTTTAAACCACTTTAAAACCAGCCTAGGAGACCAGCCAAAGCAGCCATTCAGCTGCCATTTAACTGTTTTAAGTAGGGAGTTGTTAAGCTTTGCTATTGCAATAAACATCTTAGATGCACCATAGGTCTCTTTGTATAAAAATTTTCACCCCCCTGAATGAAAGTCTATGGGATTTTAGGTGGTTTTGATAGTCTGGTTTTCGAAAACCGTAAGCCGGATTAGTTAGAAATGAAATAGCAACTAACTTCAGACCAGTCTGAAGGTCTGACCTGAGTTTGGTGATTGTAGCTTTAAAGCGTTAGGAGGAGATACTGACTAAGTTTTGGCTGAAGAAGAAGAAGCCTATATAGCAGATCAGTAAGTTAGCTTTCTCAAGCCAATTTGATAAATTTCTTGCTGAGTGTATTTTGTGAAGATACACCACAAACGCTGAAAATCAAGCTTTTTTGGAACGGAACAACACCATTTGTTTGCTACAATCAATATAAATGCTAACTCAAGTGCTAGCGTACCTCAATTCAAAAGCAGTCAAACCTTTTGATTCTTCAGTTCCCCATGAATGCTACTCATGATAGACTGGATTTAGAAGCAGGCTTTTTTGTTTTGGTATTAAGCCTTTGCTGACTAATTCCATGCATATATTAGCGCCTGCCTCATTATCAGACCATCATCTAACAAAAACACAAACAGGATTGCTGTTTTATTTTGGTTCTGTTTCTTTGTTGGTACATTTCTCTTTAATCAGAAGATTACAGAAAGGACACACATCAATGATTAATGTCTCTCTTATAATTATTATAACAGCTAGCGGTTGTATTGAAGGTATTAGCATAGCATGCCATCTTAAAGAGAGCATGTTTTATTGTGTTTTCTTGCAATTAGCCTATTGTGCAACGGCAGGCTTAAGACAGCGTAATGAATACTGCTGTAAACACTTAAATGATTCGAGCAGGCGGGGTCATTCGGTTGATGAAAAGGAAAACAAGGCGAGGAACAATGGTTGCTTAGATGTTATGTTTGTATTTAGCAGAGCATTGTGTTTAAAATTAGCATGTTATGCTAAAGTCAAGGGATTTAAGACAAAGAATGAAATGGAAAATATTACCTATACATAGCTAAACACAAAACATCCAGCTAATTGCTATTCCACTCCTTTTTATGCTTGAGACTGGTATCTATTCAGCTGTCAGCATTTTCTATGAGCAATTGCTGGTTAGCGTCACAGTTTTCACTGGATTCTTTGCACAGTTTAGTTTCTTTAGAGCTCTTGATCATATGACAACAAGCTTTTGTTGGCTGTGTTTTGTTCTGGTAGGCCAACTTATGCAATGTAACCTAAATACTGCCAGCTCATCGCAGCAATGTTCTCCTGAAGGCACCTAATGAGTAGTGCATATGAGCAGTCATTATTTAGCATGAAATTAAGCCTTAACTGCTTTCATTACACAGGGACGTCTACTAAGCCAGTGGCATCAAAGTCAACAGTCACGTCTCGCAAGGAAAAAAGCCTCTGCTAAATTGAGCGGAAGTAAAGCATTGTACGTGACTGTATGCACCTGTATGTTTAGTGCATTTCTCGGTAAAACCAGACATATATTCTGAGAAGAGAAATCCACTTCCAGAACAAAAATGTACGGATAATGTGCTCACCCCCTTCTCATCCAAGATGTTCATGTTTTTTTTTCTTCAGCCTAAAAGAAATTTTGTTTTTTGAGGAAAACATTTCAGGATTTTTCTCCATATAATGGACTGTTATGGTGCCCCGATTTTGAACTTCCAAAAGGCAGGTTAAATGCGGGTTCAAACGATCCCATATGCGGTTGTAAACGATCCCAGCTGAGGAAGAAGGGTTTTATCTAATGAAACAATCGGTTATTTTCATTAAAAAATACAGTTTATATACTTTTTAATCTCAAACGCTCGTCTTGTCTTGCTCTCCCTGAACTCTGTGTATTCTGCCTCAAGACAGTTAGGATATGTCGAAAAAAAATCCAATCGTATTTTTTCCCTCAACTTCAAAAATCATTGAAGCGATATAAGACGATTTTGAAGTTGAGGGAGAACATGAGATGGGAATTGTTCATCAACCGGAAAAAAAAGGCAGAGTAAGACAAGACGAGCATTTGACATTAAAAAGTATATACATTGTATTATTTTTTATGAAAATAACCGATCGTATCGCTAGATAAGATCCTTCTTTCTTGGCTGGGATCGTTTACAACCGCATTTGGAATCGTTTGAAGTCACATTTAAACTGCATTTTGGAGGTTCAAAATCGGGGCACCATAGCAGTCCATTATAAGGAGAAAAATAGAACCTTATAATTCCAAGGCAGCAAAATGTCTACAATTTGCTCAATAGCTAAATTCACATTACTTGCTGATCAAAACTGATCGTTGATTATCTTTGAAAATGTCATATTCTTTATGACTTCTAAACAGTCTTTCATCATGTGAGCCGTCACATGCAAAATGCCCCATTTAGTTATCAAATTCTGTTTTCCCAGTAAACATTTACTAACTGTTGAAAGCTAAATCATCTAAAAATCTCAGCGTGATATGCAATATCATCCAGCTAGATAAACCAGTGTGTCAAAAATTTTTTTTATTTGTACATAAATATTTCCAGGGTTGACGGCCATAGTAAAAACAAACAAAAACATAAAAAAGCAATAGAACACTTTTTATTTTGGAGGCATTAGCATATAGTGATCCAATAACCAGGTTTCTAATCAAGAATTAAATATTTTGGGTAAGTTGCTAAATTTTGCAGACATGCAACAGAATTGTGATATGACAACTGCTTTTACAGTTTAGACAATGTTAAGACTGTTTCAAAAAATGAGCCAAAGCGATAAAAAAGTCTGTAAACAAACGGGACAAGCCAAAATAATTTTGTGGCAATCAACATCATCACAAATGCTGTTTATTAAGCTTAACTTGTACTAAACCCAGAACAGTTCTTTAAACAACAAAGATGATTTGCTCGATTGCTTCTAAAGTTGTGTGCATAGATGTCACTTGGCATGAAACCGGCATGTTTAGACACAAACAAACATATACATACGGAGAACGCAGACTGCAAACACATTCACACACATACAAGTTGTCACGGTGCTGTCATGCTTGTGCAGTGTCGCAGAATCCAGACTTATCTCCCAGCAAGCCAGATCAGAAAACAACCTAAGGCCGGCTAAATCGCCGTGACTTGATATCTCCCAAGCGTGGCATTCTGTTTCATGTCATAAATGATGTTAACAGTGTGCTGCGCACGTTTGTTTCAGTGATCTTTAAAAGACACAAAAGAGGTCTAAAGCGAAACAGCGAAAGCATTAAGCATTATAAATCAACAAAACGAAAGAGAGAGAAAAAGACTGAATTCTAAATTTTGGCTAGAGCTGATGGGCTGCTATTACAAAAAAAGGAGCAAAATTATGCTGTGGAATTTTCTGCAAAGGATGAACATGGATCTGAGCTGCCTCTGAGGTACTAAAAGGCCTGAAAAAACTATTTGTTCAATTAGAGCTTCTGAAGTAGCTGCCAATCCCAATACTTGAATCCTCAAACAGCTAGAAAAAGGAATGAAGATGACAGTTTCACTAAACACTAAGCCATAATGCTGTGTTGTGGTTATTTTGGGTCTAGACATGCATGATCACATTTACATATTTATGCAGAATTACGCTCATAGGAGATTCAAATTTTAATTGTATTGATATATCTGAAAATAAAATGCCATTTGTGACCCTGGACCACAAAACCAGTCATAAGGGTCATTTTTTTATTTGAGATTTATACATCATCTGAAAGCTAAAAAAAATAAGCTTTTTTATTGATATATTTGGCTGAGATAAAACTATTCAAAAATCTGGAATCTGAGGGTGCACAAATCAAAATATTGAGAAAATCACCTTTAAAGTCCAAATGAAGCACTTAGCAATGCATATTACTAATAAAAATGAAGTTTTGATATATTTATGGTTGGAAATTTACTAAATATCTTCATGGAACATAATCTTTACTTAATATCCTAATGATTTTGGCATTTTGACCCATACAATTTTTGGCTATTGCTACCAATCAGAGATTGCGCTAGACTTTAAAATTCCTTTATAATCTATTATTACTCGTCATTTTAATTTTCATATTTTAATTATATTAACACATTTAATTGATTTTATTTTTGTTCACATCGCAGTGTTTGAAAACAACTAAATATGCTAGGGCTGGGTAAACAACAACAATAACAACAACAAAAAACGATTTTTCAATTGTAATAGATTCTCATTTTAATTAACCAATATTGATTCTTAAATCCTAATTGATCTTTTGGTCTATGCTGTTTTCAGTTGATGAATAGTGCGTAAACAGTACATAGTGCGCCTTCCTTCCAATAAATAGGATAGGCTTTGTGTTACTTTTGATATGAAGCAAAGTCTCAGATTGCAAACTCTGTCCATTTCACTAGGAAATTCAAGCAATACATACCGTTTTGGCACTCCTTAATGTCGCGTGACAGAACGTTGTAA
Organism: Labeo catla; assembly: GCA_012976165.1. Classification (NCBI taxonomy): domain Eukaryota; kingdom Metazoa; phylum Chordata; class Actinopteri; order Cypriniformes; family Cyprinidae; genus Labeo; species Labeo catla. The sequence continues at coordinate 156,980 of VONZ01000158.1, read as the reverse complement.
TTTCTGTGTACTCGCCTGTGCGCAATCAAACGCATACGAAAACATTTGTGACAGTTTTGTTTTTGTTCTGTATCTCGTGCTCTGCTGCCCCACTGGAGCGCACTCGCCACCAGCTGGACAGGGGTGTGAATTACAGCTACAGTTTACATTAGATCACCCTTAGTGTAATCTATCAAAGTGACGGACGGCCTTCAGATTTTCCGTCACTGATAAAAGAATTCTGTCAATGACAGACAATTTTCGGTTAACACAACCTCTGCTATAAATATACCTGTGCTACTTAAGACTGGCTTTGTGGTCCAGGGTCACATTTAGTCCTTTAGTATCTATTATTTATGCATCAGCATCAATACTTTTTTACGTTCTTCTGCACAAATTAATTTGAGGCTGAATGCCCAAAATTTCCTGCCAAATCAAACCAACAGCTCTGAATATAAATCATTGCTGTAGGCTTTCTCTAGTGACTTGAGGTAAGGCAAAAGCGAACTAATTTCGTCATGTACTGGCTCAGTAATTCACTTCTATTGAAAAATAATATATAAAATCCTCCATAGTGTGCCTGTAAGCACTAGCAAACGTTATAATGCGAATAACAGGGTGTAAGACAGCTGACTTGAAAATTCAGTGTGTGTGGCATAAAGACCAACTATTACACGAGGAACTTTCACTCACATTGACTTGGCTTTGAATAGATTATTGAAACCGACAAGGCGAGAAATGAAACTACTTTACTTCCAAATGTTTCCCCTGCTCTGGTTCTTGTAATGATTCTCAAACATGCTACATATTGTTCCGGATGTCCCATTTACATCTTGAGGTTTTAGTGTCGACCAGCTTCAACAGCTCGATCAGATTCAACACTGATTCAGATATCAAAGCAAATACATCCAGTGCACTGGGCTAAACCTGTTTCTCTAAACAGAGATGCTATCTCACGTCCTCTGCTTTACTCGTTGAAATGCATGGAGATTGCCAGAGTCTTTCATATTCATTGCCTTGCTATTTTCCAGCATTGATGCGGAATGGAACTTGGACGAGCTCCGATTGTGCCGGAAGCATCATTTATGTGTGTCATATGTGGGAGGAGAAGCTCAGATACCATCTATGTCCCTGCTGTCGTGGTCCGGGTTTTTTGCCCGTCTCTCCCTGTTTTTTTTTTTATTTTATTTTTGGCTGCTGGCTGCTTGTTGTCTTGTCTTGTTTGTTGTTGTTTTTTTATTTTGTAAAGTATGCATTTTCTGTTTGTTCAACCATGAATTGTTTGCAACAAGGATTTAAAGCTGTTTGCGCAGTGCCAGCTCCGATTTGTCTTTTGTCTAATGAGAGCTGCACTTTTCAAACCAGCTACAGCCTAGCACTGTGTAATGGCCTGAAAAGTCTGTTTTATATATACATCAGTATTCTCTACTCTTTAAAGTTTTTTTATATATATATTAATAGAGTAAGGATGCAATTGATTAAAAGTGACAATAAAGATATTTAAAATGTTACAAAATATTTCTGTTTTAAAGATCTTTCCACTTATTTTGTACTTTCTATTTATCAGTGAATTCTGAAAAAAAGTATCATGATTTCCACAGAAATATTACGCAGTGCAACACTGATTCAACACTGATAATACTCATTTTCTTGAGCACTAAATCAGTATATTAGAATGATTTCTGAAGAATAATGCGACACAATAAATTCAGCTATCACTTATTTTAAAACATGTAAGTTATATGAAAATGAACTATATATAAAATCAAATATAAAAAATATACACTATACACTACCTGTCAAAAGTTTTTGAACAGTAAGATTTTAAATGTTTTTAAAGAAGTCTCTTCTGCTCACCAAGCCTGCATTTATTTGATCCAGTACAGCAAAAACTATAAAATTTTAAAATATTTTTATTTAAAATAACTATTTTCTTTTTGAATATATTTTAAAATGTAATTTATTCCTGCAATTTCAAAGCAGAATTTTAGCATCAACTCCAGTCACACGATCCTTCAGAAATCGTTCTAATATTCTGATTTGCTACTCAAAAAAACATTTATTATGTTGAAAACAGAGTAGTTTTTTTTTTTTTTCAGGTTTCCTTGATGAATAGAACGTTCAAAAGAACAACATTTATCTAAAATAGAAATATTTTGTTACATTATAAATGTCACTTTATCATCACAAAAGCTTTTTACAGATAAATGTTAGTCTCTGGATCTTTCTATTCATCAAAGAATCCTGAGAAAATGTACTCAACTGTTAAATATTGATGATAATGCTAATAATAATAACAATAATAATACAATTCTTGAACAGCAAATCAGCATATCAGAATGATTTCCGAAGGATCATGTGACTCTGAAGACTGGAGTAATGATGGTGAAAATGTAGCTTTGATAACAAAAATTACATTTTAAAATATATATTCAAAAAATATTTCACAATATTACTGCTTTTGCTGTATTTTGTATTAAATAAATGCAGGCTTAGTACGCAAAGGGAATTCTTAAAAATTAAAAATCATTAAAAATCTTACTGTTCAAAAACTTTTGATTGGTAGTGTATATAAATTTAAATTAAAATATATTAATTTAGAAACCAGTTATTAATTGTTATAATATTTTGCAATATTATTATTTTGCAGTATTTTGGTGAAATAAATGTTTGTTGCTCATGTTGAGATTTATATTTCTTTAAAATAAATAAAGAAAGAAAGAAATGTAAAAAACAAAAAAGTATATTATATAATATAATAAAAATATATTTATATTTAGTACAAATATGTTTTTTATAAATATCTAACTTTTTTTTTAAATATATATACAAATCAGGGTTTTATCTTCTTTATTATTCATCTTTTCAGAAATGAAATGTCAGCAGGGCTGCAAAAATGTCCAAACCTCATATAAAATTAATTGAAAATGAAACAACTCATTTAATATTTAGTTTGACCTCCTGAGGTTGACAGTGTACATTTTCTGAAAGTTAAGCATCTCTTTACATCTAGCATTTGCTGAAAAGTATAATAAAAGTTCCAGGCAATAGAAATGAAAAGTTTCAGAAGCAGAGATGCATTCACAAAGCAAAACAAGTACGACTGAACTATTCTAACCACAATCCAAAGATTCAGGAGACTCAGATCTTCTCGTCTCTCATGAGGCTGTGCATATTAAAAGCAAATATTCTTTACTGTCTCTTTCGCAAGACTGCTGATCAAAGACTCAAGGTGTTTAGCTCATCTGATTCTTTCTTTGGAGATGTTTCAGTATTGCGCCAAAGTCACGATGCTAATTAAAGATGCATCAAAGCCTCTCCTCCTTCTCCGACTTCCCACCTTTAAACAGTCTACCAGCGAAAGAGAAATCTTAAGCCGGACATAAAATTTCACTTTGGCACTTCGGATTGAGGACAAATGGGGGAGGACAAAGGGGAAAAGTGCTTTATTTGATTTAACAACCCCCTCTTCTCCAATTGCTTCCCCTGTGAGTCTCCCTCAGCAGCGGGGTTGTCATGTCTGACAGCAGTCGGGTTGCTCTGCCGACGTATAGAATCGTTCCGGCACCCCTAGTGGTTCCCATGCAAAGCGCAACTCCCACTCACTGCGTTCAGGCAGTTGGATGGAGTGGAAATTAGCCTGGGCATTCTGGGACCTCAGCTCAGTCGGCTGCATGAGCTCCTTCATGAATAATTATGCTCCGTCCCAAAGCTTTAGCAAGGTCTTAAGAGCTTTCTTCTCAAAAAGTGATATAACAGTCTGGCAGATTGCCTCTGATAAGCCTTAGAAATGGCAGGCTGGACGCTTTCAGGATGTGCCGATCGATGATCCAACATGCTTGTCTGATGAAGCCCTGCGCTTAGTTCCCCAAAGTCATTTGTAGCCATGCGCGCTGTCACATCTCAAACGAAAGGCCATTGTTTTAGAAAATGACATAAAGGACGGGGCTTCGGTGATGTGAGCTGTCTAACGTACTCATATTCAATATGAGCGGAATAGAGTTTATAATTAACAATTAAAACAACACTAATAGGAAGAGTAATTAGAAACATCACCACTCAATGAGAAATAGGATCATCTGCTGTTAATGCACTGCATTACTTGACAATCAAAACGCTGGTTATCTCGCAGCGTTCCCGAACGTCCCTCCTGGGTCTCTGAAATATGCTTTACCAGTTAATTAACCAGCAGGATTAATTGGAAGCCATTTTTTTTTTCTTCTTTTTGAATTGTAATGAAAGTAGAAGTGCTTGGCTGTCAGCTCTGCCATGTTCAGCCATAAAACGAGGGGATTTAGTGGACCGTAGAGATCCACGGCAATGCTCATAAGGGAAGGCATGATGAAACTAGAGGAAACGATGTTGCCTCAAGACATAACGCTCCATTGCGGGTCCCGTAATGTGGCAAAATGCTTTCTGCTCCAGATCCAAGACTTATCAAAATTAGATGACAGTGAGAAAAACGTATAAAGGTTGCAATGAACTCTCAAAAACAAGTTTTGCTTTCTTTCTTTTTTTTTTTGGCAGAAAAGCTTTGCTGATTAAACTGGGCTGTATTTTGCTCTTCATGCAGAGAAGCCATCTTTTTATGTGGAAATCTATTTAGATCCTCCTGGTTGACAAACAAGCACAAGCTGAGATTTGAGACTCTCATGGATAATTTGGATGTGTTGGCATTACAGATTTTTTGTTATTCCTTAAAGGCTTAGAAATGGGAGAGACAGATTGAAAGCGAGAATATGAAGACAAAATGCCCCAAGCAGCAGTTCCATTCAAGCAGATCGAAAGAAATCAGCTGTTGCGGTGGAGCCATGTGTGGTGTCATGAGAGGACGCCTGACGCTACTGTGACATCCTGAGAAACTCACAAGTCAAAAGTTGAGGCAGTGGAGTTGAAGCAAATGTTTGTGCGATTATCCACATTAAAGGGATAGTTCACCCAAAAATGAAAAATCTAAAAATTGTGTCATGAGTTACTCACCCTCATGTCGTTCTAAACACGTAAGACCTTTGTTCATCTTTGGAACACAAATTAAAATATCTTTGATGAAATCCAAGAGCTTTCTGACCCTGCATAGACTACAATGGTACTACCCCATTCAAGGCCTAGAAAGGTAGTAACATTGATTAAAAAAAAAAAAAAGCATGCGTCAAAGACTGACAAGGAAGAAATTGTTGAATGAAATTGTTATTTTTGTTTTCTTTTTTCACAATAAGCATTCTCATAGCTTCATAACATTACGGTTGAACCACTGATGTCACATGGACTATTTTAATGATGTCCTTACTACATTTCTGGGCCTTGAACGTATCGGTTGCATTGCTGTCTATGCAGGGTCAGAAAGCTCTTGGATTTTATCAAAAATGTCTTAATTTGTATTCCGAAGATTAACGGCGGTCTTATGTGTTATGACATGAGGGTGAGTAATGACAGAATTTTCATTTTTGGGTGAACTATCCCTTTAGGGTCGTTTTTGCATACTAAAACAAAAAGGAAACTTATAAAATGAAATAAAACAATGAATGCAAAATTAAAAGAAAAAACAAGTGTTTAACAAAACAAACTGTCGGCGGCAATAGCCTCATGGTTAGTACGTCGACATATAGCGCAACTGGCGCTCATGGCTAACCGAGTTCAACCCCGTCACGGGGTCCTTTGCCGGTCCCTTCTCTCCTCCCAGGAGCTAAAAGCTAAACAATAACAAAAAAATAATAATAAAATGAAATAATAAACAACCAAACTAAATAATTGTTTACAATGTCAATGATCCGCACACAGCGAAATAATAGAATCAGTGATTTTCAAACTTTGGGACCCCTAAATATTATGATTCCCTTCTATATTTGCATGTATACAAAGCAATTTATACAGTAAAAATCTAAATATTACAAATATGTACACTACCGCTCAGAAGTTTGGGATCAGTAAGACTAATGTTTTAAAAAGAAGTCTCTTAAGCTCATCAAGATCAAAAATAAAGAAAAAACAATAATACTGCAAAATGTTATTACAATATAAAATAATGTTTTTATTATTATTATTATTATTTTAATATACTTCAAAAGATATTTTATTCCTGTGAGGCAAAGCTGAATTTGTGTGTTGCTGATTTTTTTGAAACCTGTGACACTTTTTTCAGGATTCTTTTCTAACAATATCCACTACTGTTCAAAAGTTTGGGGTCAGTAAATTTTTAATTTGTTTTTTATCTTTTTTTTTTTTTTTTTGAAAGAAATTAATATTTTTATTCACTAAGGATGTGTTAAATTAATAAAAAGTGATAGCATAGATTTACATTGTTAAAAAAAGATTTGTATTTTGAATAAATGCTGTTTTTTTTAACTTGTTATTCATCAAATAATCCTCGAAAAAGGATCACGTTCCAAAAAAAAATATTTGGCAGCACGACTGTTTCCAACATTGATAATTCTAATAATAAATCAGCATATTAGAATGATTTCTGAAGGATCATGTGACACTTAAGACTGGAATAACAGCTGATGAAAATTCAGCTTTGAGGAATCAATTATATTTTAAAGTATATTAAAATGAAAATGATTATTTTATATTGTAATAACATTTTGCAGTATTATTGTTATTTTTCTGTATTTTTGATCAAATAAATGCAGTCTTGATGAGCATAAGAGACATTACAAGTCTTACTGATCCCAAACTTTTGGGCAGTAGTGTATATGTCACTTAAAAAACAGCAATAAAATATCCCCGCTTTGTCCCTGAGCTCTTATAGCTTTCGTTCAGTAAATAAAATTCTTTCATTGTCATGACAATCAGCATGCATCTTCTCTCAGCTTCTGCTTGAGAATCTAGAATCAACAAGCTACAGATGCATTGAGCTTCCCGCAGTCGTGATTCCTGTTTAACACATTTAAATGTAGCACATTTAAACACATTTAAATGTGTTATACAATACAAGACTCTACTGTGGCTCCTTCGCAGTCAAAAAAGGCCTTCAGCTGAAATGATTTCACTTTTTTTTAGATGAGTACAACTCAGATTTATGCATAATGTAACAATATTATCTTTATCCCTCATCTTAGTTAAGTATAATTCAACCTAAAACAACTGAAAAAGAAATATAAAATGAACAAAACTAATACAATTCTACAATAAAAAAAACTACAAAACACTAAAACTTAAAGGATTAGCTCAGATTCAGAACAAACATTTACAGATAATCTACTCACCCCCTTGTCATCCAAGATGTTCATGTCTTTCTTTCTTCAGTCATAAAGAAATTACGTTTTTTGAGAAAAACATTTCAGGAATTTTCTCCATATAGTGGATTTCTATGGTGCCCGTGAGTTTGAGCTTCCAAAATGCAGTTTAAATGCAGCTTCAAACAGCTCTAAATGATCCCAGCTGAGAAAGAAGGGCCTTATCTAGTGAATGGATCAGTTATTTTCTAAAAAAAAAAAAAAAAAGTACAATTTATACACTTTTTAACCACAAATGCTGCGATGCACATGCAGCTCCCATTTCATTTTCTCCTCTAACCTTAAAATCGTCCTTCATCGCTATTTTACCTTTTTTTGTAAAGGGCGTTTGACTTTCTATTCAAGTTCAAGTTCAATTCGAAACACAGAGTCGGTACTTCTGCAGCGATGTAGGATGATTTCGAAGTTGGAGGAGAAAATGAGATGGGAGTTTCTCGACATACCCTAACTGCCTTGAACTGGAATGCACAGCGTACGCATGCACATCGCAGAGCTAGACAAGATGAGCATTTGAGGTTAAAGAGTAAATAAACTGTAATTTTTTTTAGAAAATAAACAATCATTTCACTAGATAAGACCGTTCTTTCTCGGCTGGGATCGTTTAGAGCCCTTTGAAGCTGCATTTTAACTGCATTTTGGAAGTTCAAACTCGCAGGCACCATAGAAGTCCACTATGTTTAGAGAAATCCTGAAATGTTTTCCTCAAAAACATAATTTCTTTACAACTGAAGAAAGAAAGACATGAACATTTTGGATGACGGGGGGTGAGTACATTATCTGTACATTTTTGTTCTGGAAGTGAACTGAATTAAAATGAAAAAAACATTTTTCTACATTTAAAAATCCAAAATACAGTAAAATCCTTTGTATTTTTTTATATTATAAACATAATAAATACATACTAACTGAAAAGTAAAACTGAAAATTCAATTGATTTGAAAATGCAAAATCACTATAATCCTGATCCATATGATGCTGGAATAATCTTCAGCAGTGTGATTTTTATGAATAATTAAACGCAACACTTCAGATTCTGCCTCTTTTAATATTAAGCCATCAGAGGCTGTATCTAATAAGCATTAAAATACCACATTACACTGTAGCAAAGCAAAAAGATCAAGAGAGCATCCAGCAGCCCTCTATGGATTTCTGGGTAAAAGAGCATCAAACAGCAGGCCACAACACTTGCACCCTCAGGTCAGACACAGAACTCAGCAAGGCCGTCCGTCTGGTGTCAGAACGTGTTTGTCATCGTGTAATTGTGTGGAAGTTTTTGTCTGCAGAAGCGTGACAGATGCTGGGTGTGTCTGCAACAGGAAATTAGAGCTTGTCCGTTATTCAGAAGGATTCTATCTTCGGCCCAGGATAATCGTCATCTCGTACACAAACAAGAGGTTCTCGCCAAGAGGCAAATCAGATCATGATTATGGATTTCTCAAGAATGCAAACAAGAGGAAATGCAGGTAAACATGGTTAAATGCATGCGCGTTCAAGTAATACACCTCGTGCACACGCAAAAATTGAAACAGATTACCACTGTGGATTTTGTAGAAATGCAAATAACACCCTCGCAAAACAGCTGCAAATCGCACAAGCTAATAAAAATATTAACTTCCTCCTCTGCGTTCCTGTTGGATAATAAATATGCTTGCATCTTATCTCCCTGTTTTCATTTTTATACTTATTTAAAAGTGTTTATCCTTCCTGATCTCGGCGGTGTCACACTGATGCACTGCTTAGCACCTGGAGAGGCCATCCATAACAACAAAAGACAAGAATGTGCCAGAGAAAAAGGATTAGACTGTAACATAGTCAAGTATCTGAACACAAAGGCTTCCAGTCGCACAAGTTTAATTTTGTGTCATTGTGTTTCAAAATGTGTCAGACCACAAATCATTAATCAGATAAGAAGAAAAGATTTTGAATACTGGCTCTTTCTGCAGGTTACACTAGTAGGTGGTGAAAAGTGCCTTTTTATTCAAAATAAGGATTTATTATTATTTTTTTTTTCTTTGAGATTGGTATTTTGGACTTTGTCCACCTTTATTATATATATAACAAATCTTAAACTTATTTTATTTCAGCTACTGTAATTATCAGTGCAACAACAAAAATAACCAAAACACACTTTAATGACTAAAACCTTAACTAAAATTACCATTAACAACTAAAATGAATTAAAACAGAACACAAAATATTACCAAGGTAACATTTCTTATTTTAGTTTAACTTAGCTTACTAAAATAACAAAATATAAAACTGAAATAAAATGCATTAAAAAAATAACCAAAACACGCACCAAAATGACTAAAACCTCAACTAAAATTAAAATGAAAACAGGAAAAACACAAAAAATGTTCAAAGCAACATTTCTCATTTTATTATAGATTAACTTAACTTAGTAAAATAACTAAATCTAAAACTGAAATAAAAATTAACAAAAAATAACCAAAACACAAAACAAAATTCCTAAAAACTTACCTAAAAATTAAAATGAAAAAAAACCCCACAAAATATTACCAAAACAACATTTCTCTTTTTTATTTTAGTTTAACTTAACTAAAAATAACTGAATCTAAAACTGACATTAAAAAATAAAGAAATCAATCAAAAGACACAACAAAATTCTTAAAAACTTGAATAAAATTAAAATGAAAACAAGAAAAGCAAAACATATTACCAAAGCAACATTTCTTATTTTATTAGATTAACTTATCTTACTAAAACAAATAAATCTAAAACTGAAATAAATATTAATTAAAAAAAATGAATAATAACTAAAACACATTATTAAAACCTTAACTAAAATCTAAATGAAAACAGGAAAAACACAAAATAATAAAAATAAAAACTATAAATTATCTAAATGCTACTAAATTAACACTAACATAAATGTTACAACGAGTGCAGACATTAAGCAGGTTCAACGCATTAATTAATGCATCTGTACATAAAGGGATATATAGTTGACGCAAAAATGAAAAATCTAATATAATTTACTTTCAAGGTAGAACACAAAAGATGTTTTTGAAGAACATTGATTTTCACTGAATAAAAAGCAAAGACAAACAAACAAAAGCACTCAGAATGTTTTTTTAGACATCTTTCGTGTTCCACAGAAGAAAGGAAGTCATACGGGTTTCCAATGACATGAGAGAATTTTCATTTTTGGGTGAACTTTTCCTCTAAGTATGGGCCAGATGCAATATGACAGGCAATTTCTCTGTCCACACTGTCCACATCACTGCTGTGCAGTGTGACACAATCTCAGCCAATCAGAAGTTATTTGATGTTAATGCACAGTTATGTGGAATGGTATTTCGGTTGCTACTTAGGACACAGTGTCCTAAGAAAAAACAAAAAAAGGGACAGGACTCCAACAACAGAGCTGGAATGCTACGTGTGTGCTCACAGTGGTTCCTATTGAAAGAAAAGGTGTTAAAACAGTCACAACAGCTGGACAAACAAGCAGGAGTGGGAATCCAGGTCAGTAATATGATGTGGTGTCACAGTGCATAAATCTCTACTGGGTAGAGATGGAAGGCGAGCGGGGAGGAGGAGCGGAGCTGGAGAGAGGTGCAGTGGTGGGCCTCAGCTGCACTTTCACTTGTTAAGCTTGTTTGCTTTGCATTGCATTGCCTGCCCTGGGGCCACTGCCTTCACATGGGCTGCCTACGCCTCTCTCCCTCTCCAAAGCCATCTTTATATGCCATGCATGGCACTCCACCTCAACTAAAACAAAAGAAAAAATAATAACACGAATAGAGGCCAACAAGGGGCATATGCCATGCAAATGAGAATGCTCAATATATCTTCAGCGGAGCTGAGAATTTTGTCTTTGAGTTACAACAATAAAAGATGAGAAAAAAAAATCTTGTGGCTTCCCAGCCCAACTTCTGATGGTAAATTGTCCACTGAGATAAAGAGACTGATTTTTCATTATTAGGCGCTTTGAATCTCTTTGATTTGATTCTCTCACTCTGCTTACGTCAGCGAGAGGCAGACTAACGTCCTTTATGATCACGGTTGCAAAATTAACACAGGACTCCAGCCAAATACGGGTATTTTTTCACACCAGACTGTCTCCGATTGTAATAAGGTTCTTATGTTGCAGCAAGTCATTGATTTTGATTATGCTTTTCAGAAAAAGATGAAAGAAAAACACATTTCATTGGCTTTTAGTCCCCATCTTTAGTGTCACTTATGCAAGCACCGCAAACGCACGTCCGTTACTTTATTTTTTCTCAATCGCCAATAGTTTTGAATGTTATATGTTCGAATCAATAAGTAAGCACACTGGAATGGTTGTACACATCCAGTCGCCTATAAATGAAGAAACGGATCATTTGTTTTATTCTGTGCTGATAAATAAATAAATAAGGTAACTGTGACTTCAAATATCAAAATTCAGACTTTCTTCCCCTCAGATTTGCAGGTTTATGTCTTCCAATTGTTTTTTCTCAAAATAGTGAGGAAAAAAGTCTGAACTGTGATAACGGATTTATAATTTATTTTTTATTATTTTTTATTATTGCTTTACAGTTCAACAACAAACAAAATTGGTAGTTCAGGAACTAGTCAGCATTTTTTAAAGAATTAGGTTGAATTAATATGCAATTATTTACTTGTTCATGCATATAGCTTGTTATTTCTTTCTGAATGAATCAGCAATTTTGTTGAGTGATTCAATTCGCTCAGAGAGAGCCACATGAATGAATCATTTTTAATGAATCAGTTGAACAACTGATTCAATCATAATGATTGTATCGATGTAACTTACAGAAAAAGTCACTGAGCAAAAGCTTTTCACTTTTTGTACTATTTATGTATTAATATTTTAAGTTTAAAGTTATTTAAAGAATGTAGGTTGACGTTTTTTTTTGTTTTAATTAGAATAAATGCTAACACTTCATAATTTTTCATTTGTTATCATTAGTTAATGTATTAACTAACATGAACAAACAATGAACAATACATTTATTACAGTATTTATTAATCTTTGTTAACATTAGTTAATTAAAAAATGCAGTGGTTCATTGTTAGTTCATGCTAGTTCACAGTGCATTAACTAATGTTAACAAACACAACTTTTTATTTTAATAATGCATTAGTAAATGCTGAAATTATTATTAGATTAATATTAGATATAAGATTAATAAATGCTGTAAAAGTATTGTTCATTTTTAGTTCATGTTATCTTAAGTAGTTAACTACTGTTAACTAATGAAACCTTATCATAAAGTGTGTAAAGTGGATGGCTGGTAAATATTCAGCAAAAGAGTTCATTTCACACCTGCTTATCATGATGTTAAGCAATATGCAATGTCTAAAAGGGCACGGTAACATATTTACTCATCAACCACTTTTTATTAGTATCTGGCACTCGCAGAGTGGTAATTTTGGACCCTGACAAAAAAAAAGTGATCCGGAATTTACAACGACCGACACTACAACTCTGCCCGTGGTGAGGAATGTGAGTGGAACACATTTGATTAATGAAATATGGATCTCCTGCAGGCATGATCATCACTGGGACATAAATCAAACCCCAGGACAGATCAGTGGGCGCTCGCTGCCTGCATGCTTGTAGTAAAACACAACGTGAAGAAATTACAGGAGTCCTTGATGTTACACTTTTCCAACCTGAGGTGCTACAATATGCAGACTTTCATATCAATTAATAACAAATCAAAGTAGAACTCTAGTGCGTTTATATGACTTGTTATGATTAAAATTGGAATACATATGGTTATGGTTCCCCAGCGAGGTCACATTGTTTTCTGACAAAGAAAATATGGCAGAGCTTTGTCTAGAACCTCATCTGTTAACAGCTGTTTCTCAGCATGCCTTTGGAAACTCCCTGAAGCACCCATTGATGCGACGGCTTAAATTACAGAGCCAGAAAAAAAAAGACAAAAAGAAAAAAAGAAAGAACACCATTTTCTCTAGAGTCCACTGAGGAGATTTCCTCTAATGTGTTCTTTTCACTGGTTGCTATGTGAACCAAAGGGACCACAAATCTCATCTCCTCATCGCAATGTGGATCAATAATGAGAAACCAAGCAGGCGGCACATATTTTGGGAAAAGAGGGTCCCATTGTTCTACATTAGACATTTAGTCACAGATGAGGCTGTCTGATTACACTTGCTAGATTTAAATAGATTGCTCCTGTCTCGGAGAACGTTTCTCGCGGGGCCGTGTTTGATATAACACCCATTGCCACATTTTCCATATTGCTTTCTTGCAGAACGCCAGTGTGAATAGATATGACAGATATTAAAAGCAGATATTAAAATTTTGTTGCCTTACACAGAAATTAGGTATAGCTCTGACAGAGATATATGATAGTGAAACACCTACAGGAAGAATATTTAAGTGGCTAGTTGGTTAAAAAATAAATAAAATACTTTTATTTAATTAAAATGTGGTCACACTTTACTTAAGGTCCAATTCTCGCTATTAAAGGAGAAGTCCACTTCCAGAACAAAAATTTACAGATAATGTACTCACCCTCTTGTCATCCAAGATGTTCATGTCTTTCTTTCTTCAGTCGTAAATAAATTGTGTTTTTTGAGGAAAACATTTCAGGATTTTTCTCCATATAATGGACGGATACGGTTTGAACGTCCAAAATGCAGTTTAAATGCGGCTTCAAACGATCCCAAATGCAGTTGTAAAAGATCCCAGCCGAGGAAGAAGGGTCTTATCTAGCGAAACGATTGGTTGTTTTCATTTAAAAAATACAATTTAAATACTTTTTTATGTCAAATGCTTGTCTTGTGTTCAAGACAGTTAGGCTGTTGAAACACTCCAAACTTATTTTCTCCCTCAGCTTCAAAATCATTTCAAAATCATCCTACATCGCTGCAGAAGTACCGACCCAGTCTTTGCAAAAGTGAACATGCAAAGAAGATTAAACACCCTTAACAATAAAGGTAAAACAGCGATATAGGACGATTTTGAAGTTGAGGGAAAACGTGAGACCGGAGTTTTTCAACATATACTAATTGTCATGAATTGTCATGAGTTCAGGCAGAGCAAGACAAGACGAGCATTTGATATTGACAAGTATATAAATTGTATTATTTTTATGAAAATAACCAATCGCTTCGCTAGATAAGACCCTTTTTCCTTGGCTGGGATCGTTTACAATCGCATTTGGGATCGTCTAAAACCACATTTAAACTGAATTTTGGAAGTTCAAACTCGGGGGACCATAGAAGTCCACTACATGGAGAAAAACGCTGAAATGTCTTCCTCAAAAAACAGCGTTTCTTTATGACTGAAGAAAGAAGGACATGAACATCTTGGATGACAAGGGGGTGAGTACATTATCTGTACATTTTTGTTCTGGAAGTGGACTTCTCCTTTAACAAACCATTAACTATGACTTCTGCCTCAATAAACTACTAATTTGCTGCTTATTAGTCGTTAGTAAGGTAGTTGTTAAGTTTAGGTATTGGGTATGATTTGGGATGAAGAATATGGCCATGCAATATGTGCTTTATAAGTACTAATAAATAGCCAATATGTTATGAATAGGCATGCTAATAAACAACTAGTTAATAGTGAGAATTGTTCTCTATACTAAAATGTTCCCTACAATGTATGCAATTCAGTTTCATTTAATTATTTTTTTATTTGTGTTCTTTGGGAAATAAATTTTAGAATAAAGGCCCGGAACAATACAAGAGTGAGTTAAAAATGACAGTATTTTAATTTGGGGGTAAACTATCTTTTTAAATGAGCATCATTTAAAGATTTACAATCAGAAAATACTAAATTATAGCTTTGAGTGGGACTTAGGATAGTAATATGAAGCCTTCAGGAAGTTCAGCCCCATTGGGTAACTAATTAATTACTTAATTATCCTGAAGGCATCCTGAAAAAGTCTGTGTACATGCATGGATATACACTTTTAACAATTTTAATGATTTAGCCCAGTAAATTAAAGGCTTTTTTACTTTTACCACATGAGTGCCTTGGAGTATTTCATGCTCTTAATTAATTTATGCATTTTTTAATTAATTTTTTCTGTAATTTGTGTTCTTTTAAATTTAAATGTAAAAAATTATATTTTTTTTTTTTTTACTTTTTTTTTGGTTTGCCCTTGTTCATTGGGAAATAAATAGCTTTTGAAACAACATGAGGCTGAGTAAATAATGACAGTATTTTCATTTTGGGCAGTACTATCTCTTTAAACAGACATCATTGATGAATTACGTGCAAAACTGATGAATTTATAACTCTGTGTGGGTCTGAGGATGGTAATATGAAGCCTACAGAAAGCTGAGCCTCATTTGGATGAAGGGGTGAGAGTACTGTACGGCCATGCGATATGAAAACTTCAGTGAGTTAGCAGTCGTGAGATGTGGGCGAGAGATCCCTTTGCCTCTGAGACACTAAGCACAGAATGAGATTAGAAAGAAAGATTACACCTCTCCTTCTGCCTCATTTCAGCAGGGACCATCATCACCAGAAAATAGCACTTAGCTTGACACATAGTACAATCAGAGTCATGCACACCATAAAGACTCTCCATTGAGCAGAGATAAGACTACGAAATATTAAAAAATGAGTCTGTCTGTTTAACATGTTCATTTAATACAATTAATTGTATAAAAACAAAAACATAAGAAATAATTAACACATTTAATAAGGGATTTTCCACTAATCATCCTACAAAAAAAACACGTCTGTGACCGCTCTAATGAAAATATTGAATTGCAGCTATTTCTGTGAAAGGGCTGGACAAGGGCTTAATGGCTTGGGAAGAGTTTTGGTATATTTTTGAAACAAGGAATGAAGAAAGGAGGGAAGAAAGAAAAAAAGGCAGTGACAGAGATGGAGAAAAAAGAAAGATAGATTGTCCTTGACAGCTTGGTGTCTGTCATGCATTTTTCTTTGTCTCATGTCAGAGAGAAACTGCAAAATGTTCTCTGCTTTCTGCTGTTGCCTGACATGCCAGAGCTTGAGAAAGATAATTCAGCTGGTTCTGAGACCTTCACTGGTCAGAATGCCACAGCTTATTAAGGGTTTCAAATATTTGCAATACTGCACACAGCTGCTCTTGAATAACCATTTAGACCATCATTGCACATCGCAATGAAAGTAATTTAATATTAGTCTGTAAATTGAATGTACACTGAAAGATTTTTCAATGTGGACTTTCGTATATGCCGATCCAGAGCTTCCCAAACATGCTCAATGGGTGACATGTCTGGTGAGTATGCTGGCCATGCAAGAACTGGGATGTTTTCAGCTTCCAGGAACTGTGTACAGATCCTTGCAACATGGGGCCGTGCATTATCATGCTGCAACATGAGGTGATGGTCGTGGATGATTGGCACAACAATGGGCTTCAGGATCTCATCACGGTATCTCTGTGCATTCAAAATGCCATCAATAAAATGCACCTGTGTTCGTTGTCCCTAAAATACACCTGCCCATACCATAACCCCACCGCCACCATGGGCCACTCGATCCACAACGTTATCAGCAAACCGCTCACCCACACGACGCCATACACGCTGTCTGCCATCTGCCCTGTACAGTGAAAACCAGGATTCATCCATGAAGAGAACACCTCTCCAAAGTGCCAGACGCCATCAAATGTGAGCATTTGCCCACTCAAGTTGGTTACGATGACGAACTACAGTCAGGTCAAGACCCCGATGAGGCTGACGAGCATGCAGATGAGCTTCCCTGAGATGGTTTCTGACAGTTTGTGCAGAAATTCTTTGGTTATGCAAACCGACTGTTGCAGCAGCTGTCCGGGTGGCTGGTCTCAGATGATCTTGGAGGTGAAGATGCTGGATGTGGAGGTCCTGGGCTGGTGTGGTTACACGTGGTCTGCGGTTGTGAGGCTGGTTGGATGTACTGCCAAATTCTCTGAAACGCCTTTGGAGACGGCTTATGGTAGAGAAATGAACATTCAATTCATGGGCAACAGCTCTGGTGGACATTCCTGCAGTCAGCATGCCAATTGCACGCTCCCTCAAAACTTGCGACATCTGTGGCATTGTGCTGTGTGATAAAACTGCACATTTTAGAGTGGCCTTTTATTGTGGCCAGCCTAAGGCACACCTGTGCAATAATCATGCTGTCTAATCAGCATCTTGATATGCCACACCTGTGAGGTGGATGGATTATCTCGGCAAAGGAGAAGTGCTCACTAACACAGATTTAGACAGATTTGTGAACAATATTTGAGAGAAATAGGCCTTTTGTGTACATAGAAAAAGTCTTAGATCTTTGAGTTCAGCTCATGAAAAATAGGGGCAAAAACAAAAGTGTTGTGTTTATAATTTTGGTCAGTGTAATTTATGTATAGCGGGATCCAAACGTCTGAAATAGCTACTTTTTTCCCTTCTTTTTTCTAATATCATTTTATGTCTTCTGATACTTCTGTTAAATTAAATGTTGGTCACACTTTATTTTAAGGTCCAGTTCTCGCTATCAACAAACCATATAACCTACTGCTTTTGTCTCAGTAAACCCATAACCCATAACTTATTAATAGTTAGTAAGGTAGTTGCTAAGTTCAGGTATTAATAAACAGCCAATATGTTAATGAAATGCTAATAAGTAACTAATTAATAGTGAGAATTGTTCCCTATACTAAAGTTTTACCAATGTTTAATCCCAGATTTTAAGTGTGGACTATTATTATTATTATTTTTATTATTAAAGAATATAGACAAAAGTGGTTAAAGCATAGCAAAATAAAGCCATGCACCAAAATAGCAAATGTTCATATTAATATTCTAGATTGCGATACTATCAGTGTGAAATAGTGTTATTTGAGACAGCCATCTTATTTTTTATACAAAGACATAAAGATCAAACATAAAATGTGACTATAAAAGAGCATTTTAGTAGTCAAATAGTCATTCCAAGCTCTAAGATGGCAGTAAAATTAAATTAGGGAAACATGTTTTCATTTGTAAATCATAAATATGTTTTTTGTTTTGTTTTGTTTTGTTTTGTTTTTTTTTTATTAAATTAAATGTCAGCATATCAACGAGAAACAAAAGAAAGTTTGGCCATTTTTAAATATATAACAACAAAGTTGGAGTGAAATAAGTCTTTATACAGCTTGCCAAACACTGTGGCTGGTCTTTTATCTCCAGGAGTTAATTTTAGTGCTAGTGCTCCTGCTGACAGAGCAGAATGGATACGGACCCAATCTTGCTCCTCGTTTTATACTATATTAGAAAGAAAAACACACACACACACACATACAAAGAAATGTATGAGGCAATGCAGGCAAGGTCTTTCCTTCTCTTTATAAATACGCCTAAGCTAAACAGGCAAGTGATATTCAGCACCATGGAGAGCGATACTCTCTCACATGCCACATGCTGAGCTGAATTCACAACAGTTGTACCGCTTCTGCAGTCAAAACCTGCATCATTCACCAACCGCGGATATCCAGTTTAAAGGAATGCTTCAGAATGAGAGTCCAAACAGCTGATAAAAACATCACAATAACTCCCAAGTGATCCACACAACTCCAGTCCATCAATTAACATCTTGTGATAAGAAAAAGCTGTGTGTTTGTAAGAAACACATCCATCATCAAGACATTTTTAACTTCAAATTGTTGCCTATGGCTAAAATAGGCCTTGTATTCATAATATTATTTTATCCAACAAAACAGTCACCTTGTCTGAATCAGGAGTGAAATATGCACATATCAAGCACCATTTTCATGTGAAAACACAAAAGCTGTTCTAAACAAATATGTCTGTGGGTTTTAGGGATGTAAGGATATTATCAATTTTGCTATCTCCATATTATCGTGGTCACATGACGATATGAAATTATAGGTCTTCCGGGCAAAAAGTGTAGTTTTTAAAATATTTTTAACTTCTTATTCTAACATAAAAGGTCTTTAAAGTTGTGTTTTAAATTATGCTTTGACACAGTATATGAAAACCGAGTAGTAGCCTCGTTTATTGCATGTGCGGCCACCAGTTATTTATTTATTTATTTATTTTATTTTATTTTATTTTTTTTTTTTGACAGCCACCAGTTATGATTAATTTTCGCAGCAGACGATTACAGCATTGTAGTGAGACTTCAAAATAAAAGCTCTCCTGCCATTTCCGTCAAAATAAAAGCTTAAAAACTGCAGTTTAAATTGCTGACAGCTAGCAGTGTAGATGTGTACGTTACTGCAGTCCAAATTCAAAATATATATTTTTCAAGTGTAGAAATTAGGAAAGAAGTATTGTAATTTGTAATTTTGTAAAGCAAAAATAATGTACCTATGTACCTAAAAATAATGTACCTATTAGATCATCATATCGTGAGATTTTAATATGGTTACATCCCTAGTTTTGATGTGTGAGGACAACTTTGTGCCCGAATAGCGAATCCATATTCGGAAAGCCGTGAAAAACGAATAATACTTTAGGCGGAGCCACTCAAGGGACATGGTTAGCCGTTTGCTAGGGGTAGCCTGTTACTTTACAGTACATAAAATTTTACTTACCACATAAACGGAGTAAGGAGAGATGACTGATGGGATGATGGCAAATGATTTCCAGATCGTAAGCACCACTGACAAATATCTAATCTTGTTAAATGTGTTAAAGTCCAAAGTGAAAGTAAAAAGGAAAGGCCTGTTCTAGGTGCTATTGACCCGAATATATTGACACTGATTATAAAACGACCCAACAATCAACAATCATGTGATTGTTGGTACATAAAAATGTGTTGGCTTTTAACTCGCGACGTTCTAACATTACAACAGTACATTATGTATTTCTTGACACACTCGTTTTACGCGTATTTGGCGCCACCTATTGTTGTGGGTGTCGTATTGACATGTCAAAGTCTAGACCCTGAATATAAGACGACCGGGTTTTTATAGATGCATTTCCAAAAAAAAAAAAAAAACTTATACTCGGGTCAATACGGTAATAGCGGCTCCGCAATTTATATACAGTATAATTACCCAACGTTATAATTGGAAGAGAAATGAACATGGTATTCGGATCCCTTCAAGTGTTATAATGGACAGCTAAAGGACAAAACGTCTTAATGATGAATTTGTTTATTGTGAACATGCAGATTTTCACTTCACAGGACGTTTACATTTAATATTTATATGTTATATATGATATTTTTATCAGCTGTGTGGACTCTGATGGCACCCGTTCACCGCAAAGGGACCAAATCTTTTCAGACGAAGAAAAAAAAATCATCTACATCTTGAATGGTGTGAGGGTGAGTACATTTTCTGGCAAATTCCCTATTCCTACTCCTAACTAGTCGCTAATTATGCATCAAGTACAAATAAAATGTACTAATAGTACACATAATTTCATCATATAAGCACTGAACATGTAAGAAAAGCTCAATGAAGTACCATGCACATTTAATTTCCTTAGCTCATTTGCCGACACATAGCGGCATTCCATTCGCACGAGCAGGTGTTCGCCCCACCTCTGGAGATGCCTCGATAAAGGCAGATGATGATGATGAAAAAGAGTCCTTTGCTCTAATGAAAGCCACAGTGCTCTAATGTCTAAAACAGGTTGGAGGGTAAGTAAGGATCATGCACCCTGTGGAGCCCAACACAGCGCCGGTAAATACTTTCCCAGCCCTCGCATTATTGTTCTCGGGGTGAGCCTGGGCTAATGTTGATTGGCTCTGTTTGTGCTGATGTGCCATTTCCCAGCTGGCTAGCCTTGTTTCCCAGCTCACTTTGATGGTGAGCCAACAATGACGGGGGCCTGCGTTCTCTCGCGCCTGGAAGAGCACGTTTTGAAAACCGGGCCAAGACGCTGTGCGTCTCGAGCCACCTTCATTGTTTAGATTCTGATATATTTGTGTGCTGTAAAATCGCATCAGCACGACGGCAGTAATGCTCATTGACTAGGATTACGACGGATGCTTTCCTGAAAAACACAGTGACCGCTCAAACACTCCAAATGTGACTATGAAAAATGTCACTTTCAAATGAGTTTTCCATGTTTGCTGTAAACAAACATTTTTTGTTGAGAGCAACAGCAGGCCTTATGTGTTTGGAGTGTGTTTGTGCCGTATGTGGCTGTTCTAATTTTAAACGCTCTCTAAACTGTGCCTGTGATGTTACTCGAGGCAAAACAGAGAAGCAACTGAAGCTCAAAAGTGTAAGGGAAGGTGAAACATGAACATTTGTGTGAAAAACACAGGATGGAAATAATCAGAAAAAAATATTAGTTCTATATAACCTCTCAGGGTTTTACAAAATGCAAACTTGAAAAGCACAGCATGATGTAAGGTTATAAGCACATTGCACAAAAACAATAACTTAAGAGAGGAAAAACACGCACACACGCACAAAGCACACACTTTCTCTGTCACACACACTGGCTGGAGGCGTTGATAGGACTTTAGGACTTCAGGGAAGCATGGCGGAAGAATGAATGTGAAAGAGAGCAATGCTTATCGCTGAACTGCAGCACCTCTCAGAAGGAACTCAAGGAATGTTCCAGAAGCACAAGTGCAAAGTGACTTTGGAGGAAATGGAGGAAAGCAGACAGCTGAACTGATGAAAGTGTCCTATTACAGCATAGCTCTGCCTTTCCATTTCCTGGACCTTCAACATGTAACATTATTCTATCTTTCTTTTCATTAATAAGCTAAATAAATTGTTATTTCAAACATACATAATATAAAAAATCTATAAGATATATCTATTATAGAATAATGTTTCTGATTGCACATATCAAATTTTAGATATTTCAAAATGCAATTATAGTCGTATTTCTGCCCTGCATCCATTTTTATGAGAAGTTCACTTCCAGAACAAAAATTTACAGATAATTTATTTACCTCTTTGTCATCCAAGATGTTCATGTCTTTCTTTCTTCAGTCGGTAAGAAATTATGTTTCTTGAGGAAACATTTCAGGAATCATCTCCATATAGTGGACTTCAATGGTGCCCTGAAGTTTGAACTTCCAAAATGCAGTTTAAATGCAGCTTTAAATGGCTCTAAACGAATGTTCACTTTTGTAAACACTGGGTCGGTACTTCTGCAGCGATGTACGATGATTTTAAAGTTGGGGAAGAAAACGAGATGAGAGTTTTTCGACATCCTAACTGTACTGACGTGTAAAACGTTCATAAAACAGTTCATGCAGACATAGACAAGACGAGCAATTGAGGTTAAAAGTATATAAACTGTCAATTTGTTTTAAAAATAACCAATCGTTTGGCTAGATAAGACTCTTCTTCCTCAGCTGGGATCATTTAAAGCCTTTTGAAGCTGCATTTAAACTGCATTTTGGAAGTTCAAACATGGGGGACCATTGAAGTCCACTATACGGAGATGATTCCTGAAATGTTTACCTCAAGAAACATAATTTCTTATTCTTGAGAAGGAAAGACATGAACATCTTGGATGACAAGTGGGTGAGTAAAGTGAACTTCTCCTTTAAATGGTCAGCAAACGCAGTCTTGAAGCCCGAGACGTTTGCACCCAAATGCACCAAGGAGGACTGTGAAAAGCCTCTTAATTCTGAACAAAAGACCGTCTGTGTGTGTCTCTCGGTCCTAGAGAGAATAAATAAAATCCAAAAATGATTAAGAATGTAACAGTCGGAATAAAGCATTCTCATTTAAGCTATAATGTATAAAAGATTTGATGGCACAAAGAGCCTGCGCGTTTGCAATCTGCTGATAGATGCAGACGGCCAAATAGTTTCTGAGTATAATAGTTTTGTCGATGCAGAAAAATATTGAGTCCTGAGGCTTTGAAGACTGTATGAACTTTGTCCTCAAGGACTTCTCTCAGTCCATTAGAAGAAAGGCTATGAAAGAGTATTTGTTGATGCTAGAGTACTAACAGACCCATTTTCAGTCATTCTCTTTTAAATGCATCCACTGAAACGTTTGTGTACAGTCAGCCTTTTCCTCTCCTACTGGACTGAATAAACTGTTGAACATGTGAACAATAACTGACCTCTTGAAATTGGTGCCCAAACTACCTTGAAATCACTTTCATGTTTTTTTAAATCAATCAAGATAATTTGTTAGAGTATGTCTGATGATATACAATCACTGTGCATTTTTGTTCTTCATCTCCTCTCTAGGCCTGCCTCAGCAATTTGAGTTTACCTCCGCCTTAAACCTATGATTCCACGAAGACCACTATCTCCATCAGTTTATTGACAATCCACAAACTGAATACAAATGAAGGTCTTAAGTGTCCCTCATTATGGTTACATGGAACCTGTGCTCCTTAGGAAGTTTGCTTAAAGTTCAAGTACTGCATTCTCCTTATCAACAGCACCAGTGGGTTCTACTCATCCGCTCCTGTTGCAGGATAGTGCGCCATTCAGAGAATGCTTTTTATATTTCAATTTAATACTTGAATTTGAACTGATACAGCTGAAACCTAATGTGAGTCATATGTAAGCATACACACAGCATATTTCCAAAAACATTTGATATCAATTTATATGCACTACTGTTTCAAAAGTTTGTTTTTTGAATACCAATAATACAAATTTTCAGTTTATTTATTTATTTATGAAACTAATAAATACTTTAGGATGCATTACATTACTTTATGTTACAAAAGAGTCATATTTCAAATAAATGCTGTTTAACAAAAACAACTGTTTTCAATATGGATAATAATAAGAAATGTTTCTTGAGCACCAAAACAGCATATTAGAATGATTTCTGTAGAATGACAACTGGAGTAATGGCTCCAAAAAAATAAAAGCAAAATAATAATAATAATCATGGGAATAAAACACATTTTAAATACATTATATAACAGTGTTAATATATTAATAAAAATATTGGTTTTGATCCAAGAAATTCCAATATCCAATCCAATAATTCTATCAAAAATATAAAAAATACATTTAATTATTTGTTAATTGTTTTTGTTTGTCTGTTTTTGTTTAGCTTTTTTTTTGCAATACAGCTAGTAAAATGAGATGTTCTGCCACCCTATTCTATAACTTGAAATGTTCAAATTCAAATTTCATTAAAATATCCTGCAAAACACTACACTGCCAGTACAAATCATTTTATGTAGAGAAAATAACAAATTCTTGCCCAAATTGTGAGTGTCCTAACTAAATGCATTCTAAAGGTCAAAGGTCATTATAGCAACTATCATTTTACATTAGACAACTTAACTTTGTTAATTACTGACAGATGTTAAAGCCTAAAATGCTATCCAAGCCTAAAAGGCTGTTCAATCTATAAAAATACATGTTTGAATTAGATTTTCCAGTTAAATTTAATTGTACCAAATGTCAGTTTACACACATAATACAATTAAAAAGGAACCAATATACAGATATTTGTGTTTTTCAAGCAGAACTCTTGTTAAAAATTTCTTGCAAAATTCAAAAAGTTATTTCTCACTTACAATAAAATAAAAATAACACCAATGTCTCCTTTAAAAAAAGCACATACTGTGTGATGACAGGTCCAGGAACTTCACAACAAACCTCTCAGGATAAAGTCTACACCGGTAAACTTGACACTAAAGTGACTGTCACACTATTTTAGCTTTCCAACAGCTCATTAAATAAACATGAGTGTCTGACTCAAAACAGGGCATATTTGGGCTATAATTCCACATGGTAGTCTGAGTGTAAGTGATTATTTATATTGTTATTGCCACCCTTACCATAGCTTTGGCTTCTGAAGTACACTGTTGCAGAAATCCTTTAATTAATGTATCGGGGGCTTTGGAAATACAGGGATGTCTGACTCAAAGAGGCAAATTAAAAGCAACGAAGTGCAGAAGGCATGTAGCGTCTGACATTAAAGCCATGCAGCATGGATGTCATTACATATGGAGACTAGATCAATACAAGAGAAGATGAAAAAAAGAAAACCCTTCAAGTATGGCAAACAACTGGTGAGCGTTCGCACAGTATTTCAGCAACCTGTTTGTGTGTGTATGTGTGTGTCAGTGAATGAGCTCTACTACTGAGAACTGCTGTACGTATGAAAGCAATCGCACTGTTGGAATGCATCGGCCTTATACTGCGACGGCAGGGAGCGGAGTCAAGGTGGAAGAGAAGAGGGGAGAAAAGAGGCAAATATACAGTGGAATGACAGAGGCCGAAAAGCAGGGGGCAACATCTCGAAGGCCATTGTGCGCCATCTCCAGCTGGAGCACTTGACATTTAAACTAGGGTCTGGAAATCCCAAAGGAAAAGCTCAACATATCTTCAGATTTGTATAAGGGGGCTTGAATGAAAACATCAGCATGACTCAACATTAAGTGTGCAGCCTCTGCAGGGCTGACATTTGCGTTTAAAGACATAAGTAATCCCTGATACTCACAGAGATATTTCTCATCCCTACAATCAAGCACACGCGGAGATGTGAAAGATGCCACATTTGATAATGGAGGAAAAAAGGTCTATTCTACTCAATTTTCAGCACAAAAGCACGCACAACAACATATCTAATCAAAGAGCATAAAATATCAAACTGCAAGGTGTCATTGTTTAATTCAGAGGTTAGGTTTATATCTTTAAATGATTCTGATTCTAATGGTAAACTATTCATTTAGCTATATAAACTTTGTAACATTTAACAATAAGCAATATAAAAATAACTAGCATTATTTAACATGAATAGAAAGAGAGAGGGAAAGAAAGGTGCTGTTCTCTTTAATGAGTAAACGATGAAATGACTCATTGATAAAAATGTGTTTCCATTACAAAATTGCGCCAAACCTTTGCAATAGTTTATAAATGCTGGTAAAAAACCTATTGTGATAAGTAATGGCAACGGCTCTGGGTAGGTTTACGTCAACCATTAATTATAGCCATTATTATTATTAATTATTTGAAGAAGACTTATGCGTTTATCTTTAGCGAAGCAGCATGGAGAGATGCTTCTGGGACACTTCCAAAATGTAACACAACCAGAGTGGCCGCAATCAGCACTGGTTGCCATGTCAGAGCCGTAATGCAGTGTAAATAAGACAACATAGGCTCACTGGAAATACGTGCCTCTATATACATTTCTGAAAAACTGAAAAACCTTACCCAAGTTGAAATGAACTCTACAGGCAGTAAAACTATTCCTTTTCACAGAAAGTATGATTTACAGGTAGAGAGTTTAGATTAATAAAGCCTATTTTTCACAGTTACTTGCAGAATATTATTTAAAATTATTTAAAAATGGATACCTTTGAACGTTGCTGTCACGTATACAGCTTCATATGCATGCATTTTTCTTATTCGGTAGCTTTGCTCAGTAGCTCACACGATACGCCATTGCACTTGAGTGATGAAGAGTTCTGGTACGAACCCCGTGAAACTACGGTAATAAAACGTAATAACAATGCGTCACGGTAACGTATTAAACGTGTGTTTTAGTGCCACTCTGTGGACATTTCACTTTGAAACTGCCGTGAAACATACAGTAAGGTACATAATTATGGTGCTTATAAGCCCCTTATACTTGAGTGCAGCCACGTATGAGATGTTTCTTGGAGGTTAATAGTTCAATAAAGAATGATCATGTGACTTTTACATATGACCTGTAAATGCAAAAAAAAAAAAAAAATTCCATTGCAGTTTTGCGATATATTCCTTTTTCGAATTGCCTGAAAAATCACCTGTAAGTGTAAACACTTTTTGGCGATATATGGGAGTTTTTTTTGCGAAATTTTGCGAATTGGCAATTTCAATTTGAAGCATAATGGAAACGCAGCTAGTGTTGAGTTATTAAATGTTTAAGTGATTTGAATAAATTGGTTGCGTGTATAATTGAGTCACTCAAAAAATTCACTCATTCTTCTGTCTTTGAATGTTGAATGAATCGCTCAATGATTTCATAAAGACGGTCACTTTTCGCCACCTACTGTTGCAACAATATTCTAAAATTCATTGTTACCTAAAACGTCAAATAGATACTCAACAATGTATACTCAACAATATCTGCATTTCCATTATAGATTTGCGCAAAACTTTTGCAATTTTTTATAAATGTTGAAAAAAAGAACTATTGCGAAATCACTAAATTATGTTACATTAGTTATGTGACTAAAACTGAATTTTTTTTCTCCTGCGATAAGTCATATTGACAGATGTTAGTAGGTCTACATATATAACGCAGCCAACACATTAGCCATTGTTTTTAATTGTAAGAGACGTGGGCTTCTGGGACACTTTTGAAACGTGCTGCAATCAGCTCCGGTTGCAGTGGCAGAGCCGTAATGTGTTGCAGACGAGTGCAGTGTAAATAAAGGGTTCTCCTAGCACTAATGGCACGGAAAGCCCCTTATACTTGA
Organism: Labeo catla; assembly: GCA_012976165.1. Taxonomy (NCBI): domain Eukaryota; kingdom Metazoa; phylum Chordata; class Actinopteri; order Cypriniformes; family Cyprinidae; genus Labeo; species Labeo catla. Next base: position 129,486 of record VONZ01000158.1, on the reverse strand, counting down.
TATCACGTATGTGGTGTTTCTTAGATGTTATAGCACATTAAAGAATAACTATGTGACATCTTATGTACGCCAGATGACCTGTAAATGTGAAAAAAACTGCTTCCATTGCAGTTTTGTGAAATATTTCTGTTTTGAATTGCCTGAAAAACCACCTCATGTGAATGTAAAAACTTTTTTGCAAAAGTTTTTGCAAAATTGATTGTTCCATTAGGAGTATTTTCAATTTGCAATTTGAGGAGTAATGGAAACACAGCTAATGACAAGTCTGTCATCATTTACTCAAACATATTAAGGAAGTAATTGGGAACCAAAACATTTTTCAAAATCTTCTTCCTTGATTCACAGAAAAAAGGTTTGTAATGACATGAGGATGAGTAAATGGTGACAGAATTTCATTTTTGGCTGGAGATCATTCAGGTTTTTCATTCAATACAAGTATTATTCTGCAAACTGGATAAAAAATCTAAAATTCCCTTATCATTTTTTTCCCTCTTTAGCTTAATGTGTTTATGACTGGATTTAAATTTGGATGTGGTTAGATTTTAATTTATATTTTGTGTTGGACTTGGTTTCGAAAAGGCTTTAATGTTACCAGCTAAAGTCAGTTCCTCATTCAATATACATTTTATATCTGACATTAAGATCTAGTTAATGTTTGTATAGATCCAATTAAGCAGTATCAATCGCTACTTTGTGCACAGATTATAATTATGCCACGAGAAGCTACAATGAGCAGCTGCGCACCCCTGTTTAATATATACACAATAGATAATAACAGCCTGTGGAGTCTCAGTGGTGGTGTGAAGCAACTAAACACACAGACTTGGGAAAAGTCACAAATTGATGTAAATAATGGGTCAAATTACACCTTGCACCTCACACGTGTAATTTCCAGAACAAACTCATTTCTGCAAGTGTGAGAAACAAGGGTGACAATGTAAAGCGTAGGAGGACAGACAGATCCTCGGCATCTTGAAAAGGGCCTGATCTGAGAAAACTTTAATGAGACCACAGATGTGACTTTGTCTCACTGCTAGAAATCAAATTATTACAGAAATCTATGCACGGTCATGGCCACCGCCATACTGATGTAGGATGGCGATTTTTTTTTGACAGGTTTTAAGAGGTGAGCCAGTAGTTCCTGTCAGCACTCTCTCAAAACTGCACTGCAACGAAAAGCCAATTAGCCAAGGAGCCTCTTTGAAAATGAAAAAGGACTGTTTTTCATTCCTAATTATTGGTCGTATCAGCAAAGTAATTTAAGAAATGCCAAATGTCACCACAGGACAGCTGGGAAAAAAAAGGTGACGGTGTGAGTTCTGGGCTACTAGAATAGAGAAAAGTTTATCCCTTATTACAAAAAATACTTACAGTGCAGCCCTTTACTTTATGCAACCACCAGCGATAATTACGCCTGCCAAATCTCTGGAACTTCTGAAAAATGTCAAACGCTCTCTTGGTAATTAGAGGGATTTGCGTCTTACCGCAAACTAGCAGCGAAACCCTTTTATTCCTTCAGACGTTCACACATGCTCGTGTTGGTGTGTAATTTCTTTATTGTTGTTATGCGATGCAGATACTGAGCTCTTATTGTTTGCTTCATCTTTGATTTTACTACTAGATTTATTATGTTATCAAACACAGCAGTGTTCCTGCCTGTCTGCTGGCATTACACCAACTGACAGGGGTGTAAAGTTGGTGCACACTGTGCGATTTGTTGTCCTTTGCGATTGTTGCCTGTCAGATTATACAATACCATCCCAATGTGATCTTGGAGAAAAGCAAAGACAGAATGTGTGACATCAATGGTTTTGTATGTCAGATTATACAGTATATTGATATTCATGAAACAGTACCACACAAACCCAGCCGAGGCTTTGTGCTTATGTTAGTGACGTTATGATTGAAATAATTAGTGGTAATTTGCACAATGTGCATTTTTTATTGTATTTAAAACATCAAGCACAGAGCAATGGAATGGAAAAAAATATCAAAGTTTAGAGATATGTTTTTTTTAAAGTTGAACTTTTAACTTAAGCAATGCATCTTTACAACTACACTGTAAAAAATAAAAAACACAATTTGTTGAGTCAGCTTAAAATAATTTGTTACCCTGCTGCCTTAAAATTTTAAGTTCAGTCAACTAAAATAAGTTTAGTCAGCTTGAAATGTTAAGTTGTACTAAGTAACAACTTAGATATTTGTGTTTGCTAAACTTAACAGATGGGTAAGTAACCCAGCTGCCTTAAAATTTTGATTCAACTCAAATATCTAAGTTGATACTTACTATAACATTTCAAGTTGAATAAACTTTGAGTTGACTGAACTTAAAATTTTAAGGCAGCCAGGTTACAAATTATTTTAGGTTGATTCAACAAATTGTTTTTTACAGTGTATGTACGAGACACTGAAATGATGTGAAACATAAGCGCAATGGTCAAAGGCAGTTTTTTCAACTGCAAATATAAATATGCACATTAAAAAATTAGCAGAAAATCATGCATTAAAGAATTCATAAAATACACAACGTCTACCCTGATAGCATACATACATCATGGAGATGTCTATTTGATGTCTGCATTTACATCTGCAAGACATTATTTAGAGTGTTTGCTCATCTGCAATAGGCCTATAGGACGTCTCCTATCAGATGTCAAATAGACGTCTATTAGATGTCTATAAGATGTTTATGGTTTAGAATGCATATAAAACTGACATCTTACAGACATCTGTCAGATGTTTGTACACAGCAGATGCTTTCCAGATCAAGTAATCTTTAACAGATATCTTGCAGACGTACGTGTGCTAAATCCGAAAGTCTCAGAACTGCTTCTTGACTGCGCTGCAGTGAAAGACAAAATACATTTACTTACACATATTTGAGAACGGGAATATCAGATCTATTAACAGGATGCGTCACTGTCGAAATAGGAATACAGTTTATTCTAAAATAGTTCACTTTAAAATATATACGCATATATATGTAGGGATGTAGGCAAGTAACCATATACTCTAATGAAATATTTTTTGCAAGCAACATATTGCCTATATCAGTCAAGTATTTCATGATAAAGTAGATATTTTATGACTGACAGATTTTTTTTTTTTTTCTAAAGAGCTCTAAAAAGCGTGAAATGGAGTTTTTTTTCCTGTCTGCTGCCTTTGACGTCACAGCTCATATGCTGGAAAGATAGTCACTGAGGGTTTGGAACTTGGCATGTTATTGTGGAAATATTGAATTTAATAAAGCATGAAAAATAATCTATTTACATAATGTTAATGGAAAACATATCTAACCAGTAAACACAAGTTTTTGTTAATCCAGTACGACAATGTTAAAATAAAAAGAAATAATCTCCAAGTTTCACATTATTATTATTATTCAATAACCTCCATCTTGACAAAGGCCTAGAGTCTGGAAGCTGACTGACGTCTGGCTCTGTGGCTCTGCAGACAAATGTATCTCGCAGATGAGAGTGATTGTGTTTCAGACACCTGCTGCTGACATCATAATTACAACTCAACCTGCTCATCCTTTCCCCGTATTAGCTATTGACTGGCCTTCATAGTTGAAACACATGTATTCTGGTTTGTTCTGGCGAAAACACAGAGCCACAGTAATTAAAGCACTGAAAGTGCATTAGCCTTTTAACAAGACCAATAATATTATTTATAAAACCTCACTTATTTAAACAGATAATACAGTAGCTTTCTGAGCACTAGCTCAGCCAGACAATAATAATAAATCATAGTGCAATTACACGTAGTCATTATAATTCTCTCCCTCAGCCATTCTTTGGCCTTTTGAAGCCTGTTGAAGCATATAAATTCTGATGAGAGCTTGTTCTTTCCTCTGCGGTGCGAAAGTGTTTCCAAAAACTTTCCAGCCTCATTAGATTTGCAGCCCTCTGCAGGTACAGAACAGCAAACAGCTGGAACAAAGTCATCCTCGTCTAAGATCGTTCAAGGCATGAAGCCAAGCCTTTCACAAGAATGCTATAAAAAGTCCCCATTCGACTGAAGTAATATTTTAAAAGGCCACATGAGATCACATTAGCCTTCAGCATTGTGAACTACTGCTAAATCATGTGACACCGACCATGTGACATGGATGGTTAAGCATTCTGGGTGAAAAATAACTGAAATATGCATTGTGATAATGAATCTTAATTACAAAGGTGATAATCTTGCCTAACATCAGCATTCGCAGCACGCGCTGTCAACCAGATGAAGTGAAGGGCCGTAACTCAAAATTTGGTTTTAAATCTTCCTGGACTAGAACAAATGATCTCAAGGTGACTTTGACCCAGGTAAAACTGATGAAGTTGCATTCTGCATATCTCAAACCGTGTGGAAACGCTCCCAAAATAGCTCACGCTAATTTAAAATGTTTGCCATTTTAATTAGATTGTGCTCTGAGATTGCGTTATCAGATGAACTTACGGGGGCGTTGTGATTCAGTGACATTTGAGCCGGAACAGAGTTGAAAAGCATTACATAACAAACTTTGTTTCGCACAACTAGTTTAAATAGGTTATCGTGGTGATTCAATTCAGATGAATGGCACCTGAAACTTGGAATAGCAACACTACAAAGCAGCCCGCTCAGCTAGGAGCTCTTCATGCTTTATTAAATAAGAGAGTAGGAGATACATTTCTAAGAATTACACTTTGCTTGGGGCATGTAGTATTTTAAATGTAGCTAAATATATTGGCTTCTGTTGACTGTAAGTCATAGTCACAAGCACTTTATGATATTAATATTGTAACGAAAGGAATTCTGGGAAAAGCTGGGTTTATTAATTTATGGAATCATCTAATATGACAATCCGGCAAGCAGCTGTATCCTCCGCCGAAGCCAGAAGCCTGGGAACAAAAGGTCTAGAGGTCAAGCTAGTCCAGATCTCCGTCCAGCTGTGTCCTCTAGCCGACGACAGGTATCCGTGTCATTCTTCCTTCATTAACAAAAATATCACTCCACAGCGAGCTCAAAGAGATATTATTTATATCTGCTGTCTATGAAAGGGAAACAACATATGTGAGGGGAACTGGAGGGAGAAAAGAGTAAATGAGCTTTGAGGAAATTGGCAGAGAGGCTCAGCATGAGGCAGCCCGGATTCAAGGGAACCCAGATCGTACTGACAGCTATTTTCCCCTCAAACAAGAGGCCCACCATGAGAAGCGGTCACGAACAAGCCTCCCTTGTGAAACAATGAGACCGCAAATATATCACTGACTGTATTAAACGCATCTCGGCTGAAAACAATGAGGCAGAACGAATCAGACGAGAGCCTCCGTGCATAAGACCTGCTCATGAATTCTTAGGCTAAAGGTCAAATGTATAACGCCGCACGCTCCCGCCTCCTCTGAATCGCCCCCATTGGCTGTCATTGAGGGATGGCGACTCCTCTCTGTCACTTCAGAATGGACTTTGATGTCATTTCTTCATTCACAGAAGCTGACCCATAAAAGCCTGGCTCTGCACTGTGGTCATGGACATTCTGATGAGGGCAGAGGTCTTGGTCCAACACGTCTAGGAAATTCGCCAGTCTTCTGGTAAAAATAGCAGTGCACAGGCACACACAAGCATGCATATGCATTCAGTGGATCTAATTATGGTATATCACCCCAATTCTTTTGAATATATTTTTTTTCTTTCAAATTATGATACGGCGTCCTGACATTGCACAACCCTGGTAAGAATATTATGTTTTTAAAGTAACAGTTTTCCAAAATGAAAATAGAGTACAGGTCATAAAGTAAATTACTGGAGTAAAAATACCTAAAAATACCTTCCTTGAATTTTGCATGTCTCGAATGCAAGTAGCTACTGAATACTGCAGCAGTACAGATGTATTCCAGCACGATGAAAACAAACAGCTTTTTCTCTCTTTTTTTTGACACTGCGGCTCCACAGTAGCAGTTTGTAAATGTGTTTGTGAATGTTTATAGGTGAGTATGGACTGAGCAACTCTGTCACAACAGGTAGTGGTGAGAATGAGTTGCAAAAACAGACAGCTCCACGCCTCTGCACCTGATCCTTCCTGACAGACACAGGGCTCCAATCAGACCATGTTTCCAACACAGCTGTCACCCTGGAAGCCTTTCACTTCTTTGAGGTCAGAAAAATGCTTCAGTATGACTGCATATGCTGCAACAACGCTTCGTTTATTTTTGTAGAAGATCTACTGAAATGGATTCAGTCTTTGCTGAGAGACAGCAAAATTGCTTTGATACAACATTTAATAGCCTCTGTTGAAGAAAATTTGTTCTTGTGGGTTAAAATAAAATCAGTGTATAAATCACCGTGCATTTGTGCTTCATGCACTGAAAGCCCTTTACGAGTAATGAGGTCGTGACTCACCCATCACTCATGTAGGCTACCATTGTGTGACAGTACTCTAAACATCATCTAGTATCTGGACAGTGCCTTTTGTTATTCCCTTCCTTGATGCTCAGTTACAAGCTATGGCTGAAAAGGTAGTAAACGGGACCATAGATCACACTGATGAAATAGTTAGTGCCCCCTGCTGGCTCTCACCGACCAACACCAACCCTACCACAGACGTGACTTACAGTACAAGGCTGGCATGAATGCTGATGGTTTGATGATTTATATATAGACATGTAATATTCATTGCACATCCAAACTCATTTTGGTTGTTACAGCACTGAAATGCAGCATATGGTAAATAATGCCTAGGGTGGTTAAGAACAGTTAACAATATATGACAATCCCATGCATAATTCAGTTTCTAATGAAATACATGGGAATTCTGTGCTTGAAGCAGCCTTAATTGTGTATCCCAGAATGTTGTTTTCTGCAGTTTCACCTTTAGGGATTTCAGGTTATTTCCCTAGACACATAATAATTAAAATGCAAAGTGAGGTTGGGTATATATGCTTGTAAACATTCCAATAAAATGGCTGGTAATTTTACAAGGAAATTCAACATAATTTTTAATTCTGTTGAATATTACAGAGACACCAGAAGTCTGTGTGAAATATCTATAGTTTTTTTCTTTAGGTAACCATATAATGACACGTTTGTGGAATATTTTGTTGAGACACAATACTGGCCATTATATTGAGTAATTTTTATCCATCAATGAAGTTACAAACAAGCTCACAGCAATTAGTTTTCCATCTCCGAGCAATACGATAGCCTTCCCGAATGAATCAGTGAATAATTCAGTGACTCACTTGTTTCATTTCAGTATGAATCAGTGATTTTAAATAAATTGTTTAAAGGAATGATTCAATGAGTCACTCATTTTACAGTCACTTGTCGCCACCTACTGGTTTATCCAGCCTGATCACACGGCAATTCGTACATATTTTACAAGGTGGCTAATTCGTATGACCTCACTCGTACAAATTTATATGATTTTAGCTAAAACATACATATTTTATGAGTTGCACGGTACTTATGAATTCGTACGAATGACCTACACCTAACCCCGCCCCTAAACCTACCCGTCACTGAAATCGTACAAAGCACAATTTAGCCACCTTGTACTAATTACAAGGTACGAATTGGTCGTGAGATTGCGTTGGTTTATCGTCTTAACTGACAGAAAATAAGTGTTTTTATTTAAATATATTACAATTTGTAAGACACAAATAATGCGAAACAGTTTCATATCGCTAAAGAATATTTATGGTCAGTAAATTAACTCAAAGTTAGCAGATTTCACATTATAATAACAATTTTCAATAAAGATAATGCAAAATACAATGTCATAGCAGTAATGAAGCATCTATGGTATGTACTTTTACTCAGCTAATTAAGCTGAAATGATGTTAATTATTATTTCCAACAAGAATGATGAAAAATTCTATTCACTCCATTCAAGGTAAAATGTTACATTTTTGGCATCTGATTACACTGCATATTTTAGTTTTTTTAAATAACCACAAAGCCCGAAATCACAGCTTCGGTCACACTTTATTTTAAGCTCCACTTCTCGCTATTAACAAACCATTAACTACCGTTTTGCCTTTGATAAACTCCTAATTTGGTGCTTATTAATAGTTAGTAAGGTAGTTGTTACGTTCAGGTATTGGGTAGAATTACGGATGTAGAATAATAAAGACCCTCAAAGGGACAACTTGTATTCCAACTACCTCTTCTCTTGTCCACTAATTTAAAACATCATCCCTTCTGAAAAGCCATCCATCTGTCAGTGTTTTTGCGTGTTTTGCACTACAAGCTGTTTAGCACTTCAGATGTAGTCAAGTACAAGTCAAGAGACCAAAATGGGTGTGAGTATTTGTGCATGACTCATGCAACGTTGATCATCAGGAGCTGTTAAGGAGAAGAACGAAAGATAAGTCCAGGGAAAACTATAGGTGATCCACTGAGCGTTCATGCAAAGCTTTGCTACTGCACGAGGTTCACTCCATCTCCCGATCGATTCTCCTCAGGGCGGGAGAAAAGGTGATGAATATCCAAGCGGCAACAGCATGGTCTGCAGCAGAAGCACACATCTTCAATCCGACGTAACCTTTCCTTCAGAAGAGGTATTCACGTCCCTTTATGCCCTATTCATGTGTCCACCAAAAAAACAGAAACCATCTAATTGGATCCATTTTATCGAGGCTGCTCAATTTCCCACGAGACGTAATTCCAACCTGAGGGCAGTGTGCTATTTGTCAATTGATAGGAAACACTACAGAACATGTTACACGACAAGCCTCACGCACACAAACGGCTGCTAGAAATCATCCTGTAGGAGGTGCATATTCACACAAACATCCCTAAACATGCTAAACATTTTGTAAAAGAGGAGTTCCTAAAATCTATTTGACTGCAGACATCTGGGGACTTTAATGACCCTGCTCTGCACCTGGCTCTTCAACAGCCATGCTTTGCTCATGGAGATTAAAAGCCTCTTTCAGGCGTGCCAGAGAAGAGGCAGTGTTACACAGCGGCAAACTGTAACATGCTGGATTTTACACTTGTAAGATAGGGCACTGATCCCAAGTATGATGCCTCTTCCAGCTATTAATCCATCCCCTCAGGACTTGTCCTCAGTTGGGTCCGTATGTGCACCAGTGAGTAGGCATATTCGGCTTCTAGCTGGTGATCTGTGGTCAGTTTATAGCAACTAATTTGAAGCAAGTGAGATTAAAGAGGCTTTTGATAAAGCCAGACAAACTAGATTTGTGATAGGCCAGGTTAACCATAGCAGCCTTAGACTAATATATTAGTTTTCCCGTAAATTTTGATTTATTAAGCAGCCTTTCAGAATAAACAACTTAAAGAACCCTGCTGTTTTGTGAAATTAGATACAGCATAACTTAAGGAAATAAACTTTGAAACTAGACTTTTCTGCTCTATTAATGAGGACAAATGATTCTATTATTTGACAGTCAGTCCATTTATTTTCACTTCATGTGGCTTAAGCAGCAAACAACAAAGTTTAGGCTGTCGTTGGCGGACCCTAAAACACAAAAATTGTCTATACAGAATTTGAATTATATAATTAATCTCCCATATGTGACCCTGGACCACAAAACCTGTCTTAGCACGGGTATATTTGTAGCAATAGCCAAAAATACATTATATGGGTCAAAATGATTGATTTTTCTTTATTTTAAGTAAAGATCATGTTCCATGAAGATATTTTGTAAATTTCCTACCGTAAATATATCAAAACTTATTTTTTGATTAGTAATCTGCATTGCTAAGAACTTCATGTGGACAACTTTAAAGGTGATTTTCTAAATATTTTTATTTTTCTTTTGCAACCTCAGATTCCAGATTTTCAAGTAGTTGTATCTCGGCCAAATATTGTCCTATCCTAACCACACATCAACGGAAAGCCTATTTATTCAGCATTCAGATTCATTTAAACAAATTTAAAACAAATTGACCCTTATGACTGGTTTTCTCAAGGCCTCTTATTGCCCCATTATGTCAAACTGTTTCATGTGAATAATGCATACTAAAACATAAACACTGGACTGTTGAACTTCAAAGCTGTAGCTCACATTTTTATACTACTATAACAAAATCAACAAACTCTTTTTCTCCAATCAATTTTGAAATGATCTCACAATGTCCTCACATTCCAGTTACGCACTGCTGGTTTTCCTTATTTCAGAAAATGTGCCTTTGCTGCAAGAAATTAGTAGAGATGAACCTGGTTTATATAAAAATCTACCACCTGCAGAACTACCCTCCAGAACAGTGATTTTTTTAATTCAGCAGCAGTAGAAATAATGTTCATAATTAAGTTTTGTCCAAAGGCCTGCTGATCTTAAAGCACGAAGCGTATATCTACTGACCACATCCCTGCTGGGGGGTTAAAAAATGCTTAAACTAGCCTAAAATGGTCTCGCAGGCTGGTCTTGCCGGATGAGTTTTTATGGTTTAAAATGAGTTAAACCAGTTAAATACCATCTTGGCCAGGCTGAGAGATCAAGCAAGACTATGTTAAACCACCTCAGACCAGCCAACCATCTTAGGCTGGTTGTATGAATTAAAGTCTAATATATGTTCATACCAAGAGTTTATGTATTTATTTAAGTACATGAAACAACTGCCCGTCAGAATGACTCATTGAATAACGCGCGGTCTCTCTATCTAGCAGTAAGGCAGTGATGTGAGGTCTAGATCGCATTAATTATCCTCGGGATCTCGTCACACTGCCACCACGCGACGGGTTATCAGCCAACAAGACTGCATCTCTCGCACTTTACGGACACCGGTACTGCTGTTTATCCATATCTCTCCAGTCCAACTAGGAAACACATCAAGCCTTTTCAGTATTCAATCCGCGTAACGACATACTTAATGCGCTAAGCGTCTAATCAAGATTATAGAAAAATAATCAAACTAAAAATAGCTTATTTGTTTATATTTATACAATAATGACCCGAGAATGAATAGATCTGATTTGAGCTGGCGGTACTGTTCTTATAAACCGTTTAGCATCAGATGAATCAGCTCTGATGCAAATTAAAATGCTAGGCAGGTGGTAATGACCAAGATACATCAGGCAGAAGTGCTGCCCAGGGGTTTGCCTCCACCCCACTAAATTCAATCAAACTACAAAGGTTTTTTGAAACCAGAAACCTAACAATTTGCACATTTCCAAAACTTCGCTTCGAAAAGCCTTGTATATTCCATATCACAAAGATGAAAGCTCACACCAAGACTCTTTCAAAAAAGAAAAACCCTCTGAAAACGCCGAGGATGTTTCAAACCTATATGTGATCGTGTTATGCTGTATATGGAGACGGCGTGCAACAGTTAAATCCTCCAAATCAAGACTGATCGATAGGCGTCCAGACGCGTCAATTCCATCGCGAGATGCTGGGTGAGATGGTACCCTGACAAGTGTAAGGTCGAAATCTTACGTGCCACACGTTATCCAGCATGTTCTAGACTACTTATAGACTACCACATGTGTTAATGGTGCATTTTGGTGGCTGGTGGAATCGTGCTTCGCTTTCCATCTCCAAACCATATCGAGCTGCGTTACCCGAAAATAAGCACTCATAACACGCGTTTGATTGAGATTCCCCACATCTACAGTAATTAGCCGTTTCCTAACAGTGGTTATTTGAAACCACCCTGCGTGCTGTTAGTATGTAAAACAGCTCGGATAAAATCTCTCTACGCCCTTATATTACTTTGTGATCCATCACTTAATGACCACAAGCAACTCACGTATCCGCTCGAGCATACTGCAAGAATATTTATTGAGTCCTCGCTCAATGCCTGCATTGAGTAAATGCGCTTCTATTCTCAAGCATTTGCTGCACGGTTGGCTCTCCTCTCCCTACATCCACTCCGAGCTCGTTCCCATCCGTATACACTGATGCAAAACCCCCGAATAACTCCTCGAGACTGGTGACTTACCTCGCACGCATGTGACCATCATAAAAAATATCAGATTCCAAAATGTAACTCCAGTTTTAATCCCCATTTTCTTTGCTTGGGAGTCCACCGGACCACATCTAATACATCCTCTCTTGAAAACGGTCAGGAATCCCGTTGATCTGACGTTGTGCCCCTCTGTGTCATCTATGTTCATATTCACATGAAGGTAGTTGTTCTTTCCCTCAGCCAGAAGCGGAGCGGATCGCGGTGTGGCTCGAAGTGAACGGTGATGCTGGGATCCCACAGCAACCTTGACGAGGACTCAACCATCTCGCCAAAAGGGGCCAAACTCTCTGCGCTGTGATCTCGCTCACCGACTCCTATTCACTTGCTATTCTGTGGATTAACTATGTGATCTCAATGTTTCATAATTGCTCAAATAAAAGATTTTGTGCATTTATGAGTAAATAAATGAATGAAACACTGCTGCTGAGGGGGGAGGAAACAAAAACAGTCTGAGCTGGTTTACTGGTCCGCTGATCTAGGCAAGCTGGTCTACTAGATGATCTTATCCAGAGGTGTTTTTGACCAGATGAATTAGATGTAAACCAGCACTGTTAGACTGGGAGACTAATTTAAACCATCTAAGACCAGAAATCAGCTCAGGCTGGGGTTTTTTGTTTTCCCAGCAGGTATAAAATTAAATGAATAAAAACAAAAACAGTCATTTTGAAATAGAGCATACATATGCAAATGCTTCATTTGCATGCCTTATTATTGACCATTTGGGATTCTTAATACAAAATGTGTTGCTTGTTTTAATCCATTGGCCATGCATATATATATACACATAACAGTAAATTTAACATGATGGAAACACCATTTAAAGACTGCATTGTAAAAACTATCCCATGTTTAATTCAGTCAAACATGCTGTAGATGTATTAACAATTTAATTTATTTGAGTTTTGGAGTCCTCATGTAAATAACTATTTACTTAGAATCTTGAGGCTAACGTAATCTTTACAATTCTAGCATTAATTTTATAATAATTTCCTACGAAAGGCATCTTTGTATGAAGTTGAGAACGTGAGATCTAAGACTGGCTGATTGCACTGTAGAAGGACACTCCTGCCATCTACAGGCTAAACACCCAGTCAAATTTCATCCTCACAAGTATGCAGACACCCGGCATTCCCTCTCTGTCCACCAACCCCCTCATATTCCCCTCATATTACACACCCTCTCTCTCTCTCTCTCTCTCTCTCTCTCTCACACACACACACACACACACACACACACTCTGAACAACTTGACAGATATGATAGAAAACAAAGTTCCAAGGGATTTCATTTACCTTAAATAGTCTCACCATCACCCAAACCAACCCTTCAGTCATAACAAGTACTCATTTTCACCACTTTTTAGTTATCAACAAGACATTCTCAGTAATTTGGAACCAATATGTAGCACATAATTTCTGAAAATGAATGATAGATATATCATTAAAAAGATATTTTCATATTTCTCAAGTGTTCTGGGTTACTTTATATGGTATTTTTAAATAAAAAAGACAGCCTGAGAATTCCCACATGCCTGAAACACAACACATACCCTCTCCCTCAAACACACACACACACACACACACACACACACACACACACGCACGCACACTTTAAACAACTAGACAGATATGATAGAAAACAAAGAGGTTTCAAAAGATATCATTCATCAAGCAGTCATCTCACCATCACCCAAACCAACCCTTCAGTCATAACTAGTACTCATTTTCACCCCTTTTAATTATTAACAAGTCATTCTCAATAATTTGGAGCCTAATACCAATATGTAGCACATAATTTCTGAAAATTAAAAATGAAATTGAAATGACCACCTTTTTATACATAATCATAATACTGTCCAAGGTGCTGAAATCTCTGGTGCAGCACATTTGAACAGAGAGAGATATTTTCATATTTCTAAAGTGTTCTAGGTTATTTTATATGGTATTTTTAAATAAAAATAGACAGCCTGAGAATTCCCACATGCCTGAAACACAACACACACCCTCTCTCTCTCACACACACACACACACTTTAAACAACTAGACAGATATGATAGAAAACAAAGAGGTTTCAAAGGATTTCATTTACCTCAGACAGTAATCTCACCATCACCCAAACCAACGTTTACTTATTTTTTACCACTTTTGAGTTATTACCAAGTCATTCTCAATAATTTGGAACCTAAGACCAATATTTAGCACATAATTTCTGAAAATTAAAACTGGAAATTAAAATGACCACCTTTTTACATACATACAGTAATCATAAAACTGTCCAAGGTGCTGAAATCTCTGATGCAGCACATTTGAACAGATAGATAGACAGATATTTTCATATTTCTAAGGTGTTCTAGGTGATCTTGTATGGTATTTTTAAATAAAGAAGAGAGCTTGAGAATTCCCACATGTCTGAAACACAACACGCCCTCTTTCACACACACACTTTGAAAAACTAGACAGATATAATGGAAAACAAAGACGTTTCAAGGGACCCATCCCTTCAGTCATACAGTTCTCATTTTTCACCACTTTTGAGTTATTACCAAGTTATTCTCAATAATTTGGAACCTAACACCAATATGTAGCACATCATTTCTGAAAATTAAGAATGGAATTGAAATGACCACCTTTTTCCATACATACAGTAATCATAAAACTGTCCAAGGTGCTGAAATCTGTAATGCAGCACATTTGAACAGATAGATGGATAGATATTTTCATATTTCTAAGGTGTTCTAGGTTGTATTATATGGTATTTTTAAATAAAAAAGAGAACTTGAGAATTCCCACATCTCTGAAATACAACACACACACACACACACTTCAAATAACTAGACAGATATAATAGAAAACAAAGAAGTTTCAAGGGATTTCACTTTCCTCAAAGAGTCTTCTTACCACACCCAAACCAACCCTTTAGTCACAACTAGTACTCATTTTTCACCACTTTTTAATGATTAACAAGTCATTCTCAACCTAAGACCAATATGTAGCACATAATTTCCAAAAATTAAGAATCAAACTGAAATGACCACTGTTCTCCATACATAATCATACAACTGTCCAAGGTGCTGAAATCTATGATGCAGCACATTTAAACAGACAGATAGACAGATATTTTCATATTTCTAAGGTGTTTTAGGTTCTTATATAGTATTTTTAAATAAAGAAGAAAGCCTGAGAATTCAAACGTGCATAAAACACAACTCTCTCTCTCTCTCTCTCTCTCTCTCTCTCTCATACACACACACTTTGAACAAAGATATAATAGAAAACAAAGTTTCTAGGGATTCCATTTACCTCAAACAGTCATCTCACCATCACCCAAACCAACACTTCAGTCATACAGCAACTTTTTAATGATTAACAAGTCATTCTCAAAACATTGGAACCTAAGACCAATATGTAGCACATCATTTCCGAAAATTAAGAATGAAACTGAAATGACCACCTTTTTCCATACATAATCATAAAACTGTCCAAGGTGCTGAAATCTCTGATGCAGAGATTTTTATATTTCTAAGGTGTTCTAGGTTGTCTTATATGGTATTTTTAAATAAAGAAGAGAGCTTGATAATTACCACGTGCATGAAACACAACACTCACACTCTTTCTCACACACACACACTTTGAAGAACTAGACAGATATAATAGAAAACAAAGACGTTTCAAAGGATTTCAATTACCTCAAACAGTCATCTATCACCCAAACCAACACTTCAGTCATAACTAGTACTCATTTTTCACCACTTTTTAGTTATTAACGAGTCATTTCTAATAATTCGGAACCCAAGATCAATATGCAGCACATCATTTCTGAAAATTAAGAAAGAAATTCAAATGACCACCTTTTTCCATACATACAGTAATCATAAAACTGTCCAAGGTGCTGAAATCTCTGATGCAGCACATTTGAACAGATAGATAGATAGTGTATAAATACTGTATAAACCTTATAAATACTGTATAAATGATTATTTTCATATTTCTAAGGCTCTAGGTTATCTTATATGATGGTATTTTTCAATAAAGAAGAGAGCCTGAGCCGTATGAATAGCCGAAATGTCGAGTTAGGGAAACATTCACCAAAGTCATTCATCCAATTTTTTAGCCACTACATGCTCTCAAGCACTAATTAGATAGTGGAATTCCGTCCTCATTAGTTCTGCAGATCCACACCCCTCTGAACAAAGGAAAGGGCAATAAATCATATAGTCATAGGCATAAGCATATATAACCTTTACTCATCGCAGTCTCTCAGTGACAGGATCAGGAGAGAGAGGAAGATGGTGGAAAATCCACCAGAGAATGAATCATGACTGCACCTCATCAAATCCACATTTCTCCTCTGCTTGGAGTACAAGAGAGTAACCTTCTTCTCCCTCCTTCCTCCAACACACCAAATTAAAATCCAGTTAAGGTCCCTTAAATATTAGATTGGCTCAGTGCAACTGGACATTTGGGGAATGATATCTCTGCACTCCAAAGCCATTCACTTAGAACTCATAAACAGTTTTAATGTGTGTTGTTTGCCAGTCTTCAAATACCAAGTTCATACTGTACAGTAAATGAGAATGGTATGTATTAGCCTTGGCAATATTAGAAGCACTATATGATTAGTTACATGTCATTTAGCCGAAAAGTTTAATTCAAAGTCACTTAGCGTATACTAATTGTTCTCCCTGGAGCGCTAGATCAAGGACACAATTGAGACTCATTGTAACTTTCCAGTTTACAGGTTTGCTTGGATCAAACTTACACAATTTGCTTGATAAACCTTCATCTTTAGGTTGTAGGATATATCTGATTTTTTTCATTTTAAAAATAAAAAATCCTGGTTGAAATAAAATAGCTTGAATTACTATATAAACATACGCAAGTTTCAAAACTGAAAACTGAAATGCTCTCTCATCCAAAAAGACCATCTGTTGAAATTAAGCTGGAAGATTCAATCCAAAGTAATTGGATTTCTGTTTTCAGAGAGATGAATGCATAACATATGACAATGACACCTATTCAATGTCCAGCAACTTGGGCCAGTCTCAAGGAAAGAAGTACAACAGATTCTATAATTACAAAACACAGAAATAAGATGTTATTATTCCAGTTAACTAGAAGTTGGCCAAACATTGTGTTGTTTTTGGCTCAGAGTGGATGTTTATTTTTAACAAGTACTGATCATTTCAGTCCAGCCTTTAACAGTTTCTGCAGCACATTTCAGCACATATTGTTCTGTGAACCTGCAAAGAGGCTGTTACTGAAGAATGGGGTCGCAACAACTATACTAGACCTGACAGAAAACGTATAACCCATAAGCATTGTTTCTATTTTACATGCAAAGAGGTGAGCCAATCATAGAAGAGGGCATTTACAAAGAAGCTTTAAAGGTAAAGTACCAATAAAATAAAATAATAAAATAAATCAAATCAAATCAAATAAAAGCTAATAAGAATGTACTGATTTCACAGAGTAATCTCATGTTTGACCCAAAAAATAAATAAATAAATGCAAATAGGGATTGTTGATGCTCTAAAATGGCAAAATGTAGCAAATATGCAGCCACTGAAACTGATCATTTTTACTGATTTTATATCAAAAGTTCACAAGACAAGTTTAGCTGTAAGTCAACAAAATACATACACACCCAAGTTTTTCCTTTTGCGCAGCCGTTTGCATGGTTATCAAAAGACACTGATAAGAAATAAAAGTAGAAGATCAGTCAGTGCCAGTCTTCAAAGTATCACCCTTGATTTCTTTCTGTGCATTGCTTGCTCTCAAAGCATCACACCAGAGCAAAACAAGTTTCAAGGGCATTGAGCAATGAGATACAGAAACATCTGCTTTAAAAAAGCTCATGGTCATTTGAGGAGATGCAATGCATCAATCCAGCCCTGAGGCTCAAGATGGGTTATTCTTATGAGTAGAAAAGTGACCTCATTTGCACACTTCATTAAGTCACGAGCACAGCTCGCCTTCGAGGTGTTCGAGAGTTTCTCAGCTTGTTATTTATTGTATGTCGTCACTCCCCGTGGCCCCCCACCCAGCTCTTTGAATTTACTGCTGGGCGAAAGCAACGAGCGCACCCGTCTGAAGCACTGTTGAGCTTCAGGCCCTTCAAGCTCTTATCCATCATAACTGGGGGACGCGTGCATTATGGAGGGCATCAGCTTTGTCGCACCTGCCATTCAGATTCATTAGCAGTAGACGGAAGCTGAACATGGCAACCTTGTTTGCTGAAAAACAAAACAGTGTGAATTTGCAGTTAGCCCTGTATTTAAATAAAATGATAAATGTGATTTCAGTGCAAATGGGACCTAGGTTGCAGCCCCTGGATTGCATTGTGGTCACTTTTATTTAATGCCATTTTTTATTGATTTTATATATTTTATATGTGATCATTCCTATAACTTATGTTTTATAACATTGTACATACATAATATAAAAAATATAAAATCTATAAATATAATATATATATAAATATGTAAATGTATAAAAATATAAAAATGTATCCTAAAAATATATATGTATAATATAATATATAATATAATGTGTAATATAAAATATCTTAAACATTTAGATATCATAATAAAACTATATATATATATATATATATATAATTAAATATACCTATTTATTTATTTATTCATTTTTATTTATTTTAATGAAATTTTAAAATAGTTGTTCTGTATTTTTAACCATTGCTATTTATTTATTTATTTATTTATTTATTTATAGTAGATTTTACTTCAATTTACATATTGTTTAAAATGATAAAGTAAGTCTAGTAAATGCAAATCCACTTAAATGTAGAAATCATTTTCATAAATCAAATAATGTGTGGTCTTGGTTTGGAGAATTTCATTTTGTTTTCACAGTTTTGTTTTCATAGTAAAACTCTGAATATAGTATTTCCTTTTTTTTGACTAATTTGATTGTATTTTTACCTGTAAGTGTCAACTTAAAAAATATTTTACTTTAAATAATCGGGAAAAAACAGAAAATATATATATATATATAATTTCACTCAGAGATTGCTAGTAAATTTCACAAATAATGCGATAAAAAATGATTACAAATGAATCAAAATAATGAATTAAATATGAAATTTTGTGGTAAAAAAAATTAGAACTGTATTTTCTTGCAAAACATAACCCAATAATCTTTATTTACAATTTTGAAAGAAAGAAGAAAAGAAGGAAAGAAAGAAAGAAAGAAAGAAAGAAAGAAAGAAAGAAAGAAAGAAAAAGTGAATTATGGCTTCATTACTGGTCATTAGTAAGCATGTGGTCATTCAATAGGAAAAAGCAGATTTTAACTTTACCATTAGGTTGTCTATCACAATTCTGTGTATAATGGCTTGAATTGCAAGCACAATATTTTAGATTGAATCATAAAGCCGGCATGCAAGGAATATGAATGAAGTTATTGATTCACCATAAATGAAATGACATTCTTCTGGTGTGTTGTCCTAATGTTCACTATCAGAATAAAAGACACAGAAAGAGAAGACGTGAGATAAAAGGAAAGAGCATGAGGACAAAGGTGGGTGTCATTCTTCATGGCCAACACTAAATGCTGTGTTGTTCCATGTTTAGAAACTCACAGATTTGCAGGCTGGTAGCAGTAGTTGACAATGATGTGTGGCACTGTAAGATCTGCTGAGGCACAGCACTGTTTCTAGATCAGCAGATCTACACGGTCTCTCCCTCCACTCCATAGAAAAGGGCTCTAAGAAGAAGTAATGATGGCAGTCTGGGGTGAGTTCACTGCCTGACTAATGTCTTATTGAATGCCTAAAAGTGTCAGAGCTTTAACATCACACCCATCAATTCTTTCTCAACCTCCTGTGGCAAAAGCCATAGATCCGCCACTGTTAGGAGAGACAACGGCATGAAAAGCCAGACGTGATAGACAGGAGAAGAGGAAAGAATTGTCCGACTTTGACAGAATAAAAAAGAAATTGACCCTCCCTGAGCCCTGACTTAAAACATTGCTTACCAGTCCTACCTTAGAAACTGTAGCCATGCATAATATTACCAGACAAGCTTTTTTCTTTTCTAATGGTAGATAGATAGACGCGTTTTAACAGACCCCCTAAAGTGTGGCAAGGCCTCCTTCACGATATGATTGGATATGACTGGTTATGTTAAGCTGTGATTGGTTCATGCGATAAATCCCGCTTCTTGTGAATCAGTCTGAATGAGCAATAACAGCGTTAATGGAAGACTAATTTTAAAAAGTACGTAAACAACTCTTACCACTTTGTCACATCAAAATCAAACTTCAAATGGCCTGAAAATATGATCTGTTTTTTTTTTTTTTTTGAGTAATCAGCTTGGTGAAATTAATCTCAGCGTCTGTTACCAGTGTTTACCAAGCTGTGATGACTGATGATCTGAAAATAAGTTTATTATGAAAAAAGAAAAGCTAAACATCAGTACATACATTAAATATATAACTGATTAAATAAAATATATTGTTTAAATTGTTACTACCTTGAGTTTATTTTTGAATGAATGTAAAATGCTTACAAACACTAAACAGATGAGAATTAAACTTGGTTTTTAAAAATATAATAGTATATTAATTACATTGTTAATTTAAAATTATAATATAGATTTTTTAGTGTAAGTAATGTTTGTTTGTTTGCTTTGCTTTGCTTTCATTTGTTTGATTTTTAACTGAGAAAATGTGACTGGGACATGAATTTACATTTAATTTAAACATAAATACATAAATGTATGGATAGATAGATAGATAGATAGATAGATAGATAGATAGATAGATAGATAGATAGATAGATGTTTTATTGAATTTTATTGTTTATTTATTAAGTATAGAATATTTAATTTACTGTCATTAAACAGCATTTTTGCATATTTTTAAAAATCTTAATTTTTTTTAAAACTTTTATTAAGTTTTTTACTTTATTTTTTTATTTATTTGGAAATATAATTCAATATTATATAATTACATGATTGTGGTTAAACAGCATTTCTGCATATCTTATTGCATATTACAATCCAAAATGACTCTGTAAAAAAGAAAAAAAAAAGTTGATGCTGTCCACTTCGCATCGCCAGCCAGAAGTTATTATATGTTCCCAATCCATAATTAATTTGAATATGTCAATTAAAGAAAATTGCCCCTTAATTACCCATGTGCTGGTGAGAAAACCAGTGCCTCAGCAATCAGAAAGAAACCTAAATATACCCCAGACCCTTTGGGCTTGTCAAATTGATGGAATAATTATATCTGGAGTGGAAGGAAAGGCTAACTCCAACAGAGTCTACAGTAGCTTTCGCGACACACATCGAGCTGTGGGTGTGAAAAGTTTCACTTCAAAAATGAGGGCCTGCATTCAAGGAAATTGCTCTCTGATCAAGAGGTAAATTTTGATTCCGCCGCTTCTGCATCTGGGCCCCCATTTTAAATAAAACAAACGGAGTGTTGAGTATTTCACATTACAGCCACCAGACGAGAAATCATTTTTCATCAAAGAGTTTGTTTTATCTTTTTTCCTCCGGGCCTATTTTTTTTTATTTATAAAGCTTGGCTGATACGACAAGTCTCACTGCTCCCGAGACCTTGACTGACCCTGCGCAAGAAATCAAATTTAGAGGCGTATCGGCATCTGTTTGAGAATACGACGGTACGCGACCAGGTCATCACAGCCCCACAGTAAACAGAAGCACATTGCAACGTGAAATGAGTGCACGAATGCAGTCCCTGATATCGCAAACAACACCACCGCTGTTGTATTAATCTTTGATGAATGTCAAATAATACGATGCTGCTGAAAACGCACTTTGGAAAGCCTTGAACCGTTTATTCCTCGTCTGTGTCGACTGCAGACGGAAACTTCTGATAAATGACCGAAGTTCCTTTGTTAATGGTGGAACTGGGCCGTACAAGATCCACGTGCTATTGTGTCTCCAACAGTCAGAGTCAGTGTTTCACTGCACAGAGAGGAATTATGGAGGCTTTGCAAACCGGTTTAGGGATGTTTTGGTCTCTAAGAAGCTTTTCATTTGGGCCGACCGTGTCTTTCTTCAACTAGCCATTGACCTATTGATGGGACTAAACAGCGTTTCCGCTAAAGGATTCAAATGTCATATGGAATCAATCATAATTACACAGTGACTTTCACCAGTGCCTATGCTTTGATTTTACAAGAAAGGGTATTAAACCGATATTAAAAAGATTCATCAAAGTCAATGGACTGCATTACAGCGGAGAGAGTTAATGCTAAGTATTCTTTAACAGGGTGTGAAGCGCAGCTCAAACATTAAAAGTAACAGTTTACTGGGGTTAGGCGATATTACCACATTAACCTATGGTGCAGCGCTCTACTAGGATTTCATTTTTTTTAACATTTCCATTTGCCTTTTCACACACATTCACACTCAATGCATTTTGCATGTATCAGGTAAGTGGTTTAACCTGAATGATGCCCAGCACCCAGTGTATCACAATCAGCATGTTTACATGCACAATTCTAATTGAGCTAAAGTGGGTTTTTGCATAGCCAAGCTGTAGTCTTAATTTTTTGTCTAAATATACATAAACATATTAAAAGATGAACTGTTGTTTATTCCACATAATGAAAATGATTAAATATTGTTTATTTGAACATAAAATGGCATGCAAAAGTTTGCGAACCCCTTGCAGAATCTGTCAAAATGTGAATAATTTTAACAAAATAAGAGAGATCATACAAAACACGTTAATTTTTATTTAGTACTGTCCTGAGAAAGATATTTTACATAAAAGATGTTTACATATAGTCTACAAGACAAAAATAGCTGGAATTATTAATGTAACCCCCTTCAAAATTTTGGGAACCCTTGGTTCTTAATACTGTGTGTGATTACCTGGATGATCTACAACATTTTTTTTTTTGTTTGTGATGGTTGTTCATGAGACCTTTGTTTGTTCTGAAAAGTTAAACTGAGCACTGTTCTTAGTTTTCCAGCATCTTTTGTATATTTGAACCCTTTCCAGCAGTGACTGTATGATTTTGAGATCCATCTTTTCACACTGAGGACAATTGAGGGACTCAAACACAACTATTAAAAAAGGTTCAAACATTCACTGATGCTCCAGAAGGAAACGTAATGCATTAAGAGCTGGGGGGTGAATACTTTTTGAATTTGAAGATTAAGGTATTTCAGCAAAATAAGAAAAATTTGGACATCTTCATACTGTTCAAAAGTGTTCACCCCCCGGCTCTTAATGCATTGTGTTTCCTTCTGGAGCATTACTAAACGTTTGAACCTTTTTTAATAGCTGTGTTTGAGTTGTGTTTTGCATAAAATATCTTACTCAGGACAGTACTAAATGAAATCTAACATGCATTTTGTACGATCTCTCTTATTTTGTTAAAATTATTCACATTTTCACAGATTCTGTAAGTGGTTCCCAATCTTTCACATGCCACTGTACAGTACGTTGCACCAAATCAGCATATTAGAATCATTTCTGAAGGATCATGTGACACTGAAGACTGAAGTAATGTCTGCTGAAAGTTCAGCTTTGACAACGCAGAAATGAATTGCTTTAAAAATTCAGTAATATTTGACAATATTACTTTTTACTGTGTTTTTGGAAAAAAAAAACGTTAGTGAGCATAAGAGTCATTATTCAAAAATATTTTTAAATATATTACGACACAACTTTTAAACCACAGTACTGTACACATGTACTCTCGCAAATGAAGTACGGGTACGGTCTTTATGTGTCAACGCTGAAATTTCTCTGGGCAGCTGCTCAGAGGCCTTAGAGGCCTGGAACAGTCGTTGTTTATATGCTTTAGGTTCCTATTGTTACTAGTAAAATTGGTCCCAACAGATCACATTCTACATTCTTGTGCACCCACAGCTCCTTGCAGCCTTTTTATTTGTTTGCTATTATTTCAGTTTTGCCATTGTTACCAAGGAGACTTGGCTATTGTTCAGTGTGTTTAAATCCTTCCAAACTCTCAGTACAGCTGAGACACTGTTACTGTCCCTCTACGCTGGTTACCACAAGGCAAGATACAACAAAAAGCAATGCTTGTTAGATAAGGAACAATGCACCCATTTACTCACCCTGTCATCTCAAACATCTACAACTTTCTATATAAAAAGTAAACAGAATGAATGAGGAATAAGGAATGAAAGAAGAGCTATCAAACTCCAAAAATGACAATAAAAGTGGTATAAAAGTAATCCATGACTTGCACTACTTTCTCCCTAAGGGGTGTTATTTTCCAAAATCATCTGTATGAGAAACAAGCCAAAGTTGTTACAAGTTGTATTTTAGTCTTTTCCTCACACAAACCTTGAAAGCCTAAAAGGTCTAGTACCCATTTACTGTACCAGTATGGAAAAAAGAGCAGCAAACACATTATTTAGTTTATCATTTTGTGTTTTATAGAAGACAGCATGGTTCCTGCTTCCAGCTTGAGATGTTGGGATAGTCTCCAGCATCACTGAGACCACAGGACAAGCAGTTTGGAAAATGCAAGAATGGATGAAGAATGAAGTTTGGAGTTGTTTTGGAATGACATGAGCCTAAGAAAATGATGACAGAATTAATGAACTATTATTTAAAAAAGATGAATACCTGAATGACAGAACTCCTACCAGAGAGTTTATTGAGGCAGTTCACAAGCATGAGCGACCACAGTTTATGTAGATTCATCTGCGTGACATCAGTCATGCTGGCCAAGCCTCGCAAGCTGTTAAACAACTTGGCTTTGTCTTTTCATTCTCAGCAATGAGGGTGTAACAGCCAGAACTGGACGGAGAGCCAGAAAGAGTGTTTGAATATTCATTAAACTGGTCATTAGAGAGCTGGCTTGGCTTCTAACGAACCAATCAGACCTAATGAATTTGATGTGCAAAGCCTCAGTCTTCAAGAAGGCCCCACACCATGAGGGAGGAGACTCCAAGCGGAGGAGATTATACAAGGCTGAATGAGAGCAATTGAGAGTGAAAGGAGAATGAGTTAAATTGCAGTAGACTATGTTGTATAAATGAAAAGATTAACATGCTCACCGCTTGAATCATGCAACAAACAAATTGTAGAATAATGAATGGGAACATTAAACAGCGCAAAATCGGTGGTTTCGAACAGCATGTGAATTCAAAACAAGTGTGGTTATATAAGCTATATATAGATCTGTTCGATTTGCAATCCAGCCAACTTGATGCTGCTATTCTAGAGATCCTAACTGCATTGGTGGCATATAACTGTCACTGTGTAAAACATGGCTTCGGCAAAATTATAGAACGTTGCTTCTTGCACGTCTGGCATCACTTTCAATTTGAAATATCCAGTGAGTGGCGCTAAAAGCACATTTGGCTTTGACCATTAATCGAGTAATTGGATAATTTATATATATATATATATATATATATATATATATGTATACATTATAAAAAAAGACCCAAACGAACAATAGGCTTTACAGTTACTTAATAGCAATGAAGCAATAATAATTAGTTCAAATAAAGTATCAAAAGCAAGTAATCAAATGGTTTTGTTGAACAAAACTGTTCAAACACATAACATATTATAAACAACTATAAACTAATGTAACTTACATTACAATAAATACCTGCAGAGGGCGCCAACGACCTGACGATTGTTTTTACACTAAACAGCATGATCTAGTCATTGTTTAATATTGATTAAACAACATTTAATTAAAGTGTCCACGCAATCTTTAATATTAGGCCAATTCTTACGACAAAAAATACTGTAGCTATTGTAGTTTCTCGAATATGTGGAAATCAAAACGTGTAACTCAGAGTAAGAGTTTGAGCTTTTATTTTGAAATTGCGATAAACATCTTAATGAGAAAGATTTTAAAAATGATTTACCTTAATCTGCTGAAATGGCGTTACCATATATATATATATAAACTCACAGCAAGCTAATGGAGTTTGATAGGCTCCAAACATGTAAATAATAACAGTTTGTGTGCAGCAGCAACTACTGTAAAGGTGTAACCTACACACATGTAAATAATTAAAGCGCATATATTAAACATGCATCGTATATATTTATTTAATTGAATCGTAGCGTTTGTGAATTCACAATAGCATTATGCTTTATTGTGATTTTTAAATGAATTTATATCATGCAGCCTTGGAAAACGGTCTAATAATGCTGCATGTATGTGCCACTTCCGGTATTTTGCCGGTTAGTCGACACAGGCAAATTACAGCAGATTTTAAAAATCAAGAACTTGAATTAAATCGAGGAATCATGACAGCCCTACTCTGTTGCGTTTGAAATGATGAACCACCTACAGGACGCCCTACCTTAAACCTAACTGTTAGTGTTGAGATATGAAAAAAAAAAGCTGGATTACAGTTCCAACATGTCACCCAATGAAAGTTTTGTTTGTAGTCGATTCAATCAGTAATACATTTTGTAAATCACAGTTATGGTACTATGAGTCAGGGAAGGAGTCATTTGTGAACTCATTAATGTCTCACACTGACCGAGCGAGTCTTAGATTTTTGAAGTACATAACAGTTTCAAAAGACTAAGTTATGACTATGTGTAATTTATGTTCTGGACAAAATGTTCACCGCATACCTTTATTTTTATAAATCCAAAAGCATTATTGGAAAATCTTGAGAGAACCCAATGGTCATTTAGACTTTTAGGTCAGGAAACAGACTTCCGCCCTGTACAGGTCTAATTACTAGCAAAAAGCAGAATTAAATCTGAAGAGGATGAGATCGAATTAAAGGAACGGAAGGATAAAAACAGAAAGCAAGACCACAAGGCTCTTAAGTCTTCATATTAGCTCTTACTCACTTTTTGTTTGGTATATATCTGGACATGCCAATCTTAGCAGACAAGGACACTGTTAAAATTGACCAGTGATGCAACATTGGTACTCTTCACTCGATACTGGTAACGCATGTTGCCAAAAGGGGAGAGGGAATAGCACAAGAAGCTGAGGAAAGACAGATCTGGAGCTTTCAGTCACTAGACATATCATTGATTGAGTCTCTCTCTCTCTCTCTCTCTCCTCTCTAACACATTCACACAGAAGAACACATGGTGTCTACCACATCAGATGAATCCCTCTTCTCACTCCTCTGTCTCTCGGTTGACCTTATTTACACTTTAGGAGAAACTCAGACGGACAACAAAGAAAGCCTATTCCAAGCTCTGAAGTACATCTGATTCATATCGGTGGCCGTAGTGGTAAAAGTTGATCTAGGCATTACAAAAACATGACACTCAAGAAGTAACACATCTCTCCTTTCGCCTTGGCAAGGATGTAGGTGAGGTTTGAAAGTTAGTAGCAGTTTTCTTATTGTCACGCTTCTGATATTTGAAAAATGCTGGGGAAAAAATAAATGGAAAATTAGAAATGGTGCCATGGCAACCAACTAAAATAAGCTTAAGAACTAAAGTATCTTTAAGTACTAAAGGTCTAAAATTAAAATAAAAGACGAACAGAAATATTAAAAACAAAAGCTAATAAAGACAAAAACATAATATTGTTACAGCTTTAACAAAAATTAAAATGAAAATTAAATAAGTAAAAAAGAGGTGATTCTACTATAATAGTATATAAATAATGTGATTGCAAATATGTTCTCAGTGAAGGAATTTAGCTAAAAAATGGTGTCTTAAAGGGGTAGCTCACCAAAAAATAAATAAGTAAATAAATAAATAAGACAGACAGATAGATAGATAGATGGATTACAATGAGTGTGCTACAATTATTTTCTCAGTAATGCAATTCTGCCTAAAAATTTGGCTAAAACAATTAATCTTAAAAAGGACAGATAGGGCACGACAATAAGCAGTGCACGATGGCCCGGGGCCAGAGTGAAAGACACTCGGGACAGTTGCCGAATTTGTCACTGTCGCGTCGTCACGAAAGTTTATCATTTGTTTATTATTGTTTTTAAGCCTTGTTAATTTAAAATTTTAAGCGACCACAGAGAGACGTGTCTGTGACGGACAAATAGCCTACAAAAGTATGTTAAAATACTCGTCTTGACTATTAGTTTTGTAGCTTTAACAATGATCAATCCATAATTAATTAATAAAGTGGAGTAGATGCACCGATCGACCGGACGTATTTCAAACGATCTCTGTTCCGGGTTTGCACACAAACTGCATGCAATCATTTTTCAAAATGAAATATTACGAACTCTTTAAACATCCGTAAACAGAGGTCAGAGACGCTGAAGATGAACGCAGTGAGAAAAAAAAAAAACACTGTAGCAGGCAGAGCAAGATCACAGCTCACAATGCGTAAAAATGTTGGAAATATTTTCCTAAATATTGAAACGGGGATTTATATGAATGTATGAGAAGAACTGGCTGTTTTAAGAAAGGTTTACGTGGCGTTTTCTTTGAATTTACCCATGTATGATACATTTAAAGTAGCGTTTATAAGCACGGCTCTGCTTTGTTTACAGCGGTAACCAACGAAACGTAATATCATTGTTGTTCCGTAAGCACCACCTGCTGGCAGAGACTGAGATTTGCGCTTTTCCGTCTGTGCTGTTTTTCCCTAAAGCATCTTTTCATTTGTAATAAAATATTAATAATAAAATAATTTTTGAACAAACAAATAATATTTGAACTTTAGTTAGGCTAGTAGGTATTGAAATTGGAATTGAGAATTGTATAATTTAATTGGTATGTAAAATTTTGGTCTCAAATAAGCTTGTTTATTAAAATAAACCATAACATGAGTCAAAAACTATGATAACAGCAAATATTTCATTAATTAATTCTTTTTGTGGCAGGGCCAGTACAAATTTGAACCACTGGCCCGACCAGGCCATAAAAAAAATCCTTGAGCCCTGACAAATAACCCAAAAATTTAAATTATAGCATAATTTACTCACCCCCACACAAAAGAAAAACAGCAGTTAAAAAATCCACATCGCTTCATACATATTTTGGAATATGCGGGCACCATTATTTCAGTTACGTGAAATGGTTGCCCTCTGTGCTATTTTCACCGCAACACAACTTGGAATACACAACTCTGAAAATAAAATATGATAAAATGACTGAAGCTACTGACAGATTTTACAGATGGTGATGGATAAAAGCGTAGTCTTAAACCAAATGTCGAACTATCAATTTTTCACCACAAGGAGTCTGAACGCATTTAGTAGACCATGTAATGTAGTCTACTAAAAGCCTCAAAGACAACCGGGCTAAAGTGGCGAGAACAAAGAGGCGGGACTTTAGAAAGTTTTATTTTGTCCACAGGCATCTTCCCATTCTTTTCTCCTCTTCTCATTGCTAGGAAAGTAGTGAAGACTTACATCACTTCTCTTGCTATCCTTCGACTTAAAATTACAACCAAAATCCACACAATGTGGCATCTATATATTTTCTGGGTTGATTATTTCCGAGTTGTGTCACGGTAAAAATAGCAACAGGTAGCAGCAGTAGCTCACAGAGTGCAACCATTTGATGTCATCGAAATAGCACCCCCATAGTCCAAAATAAGTAGAAAACTGTGATTTTTTAAATAACGTAAATCTTTCATGGGTTTTCTACTACATATTTTAGTAAGAGACAAGAGACATTTACATTATCTTAAGGCATACATGTTTTAATAACCGGGGTTGCCTTTAAAAAGCAGAATTAAGTTGCCTACCTTTTGTAAAAGACTCCAGGCCAGGAGTGCTCTTATGATTCCCTCCCAGTAGTTGACTGGATTTTTGAAACAAAGCAAAAATGTAAGTACAGTGTGGTGCAATCACAGTTTCTATGGAAGAGATAAAGAGAAAGGGGGCAAGTTCTGCCTAGCATACTTTTGATGATATGATTGTACTTGACAAGGCTAAATGTGAGCAGGTGTCATAGATACTCATAGGTTGCATTGGCGACGCCAAGGGTGTGTTCTTCAAAATGTCTTCCCCCCTGCACATCCTTGAGTCTCATTGGACGTGGCAAGTACTCTAGAAACACTTGACAAGTGTGTCAAACTAGCGCAGTATCAAAGCTACGGGTCATGGCTTTGGGTAGTGTCGAAAGACGGGTCTTTGTGACCTTCATCACCAGTATAATGATAATATAGAAGATAGATCCGAATTGGATATTGTAGAGAATATAATTCAGCTCTTTCGCTCATCTCAAAGCTGTCATATCATTTGAAAGTCAAAATGCCCAAAATGTCATAGAAAGAAAATGATTCAACAGTTAGTTCCTCTAATAATTTGATTAATTTTGTGTTCCAAATATAAAGCAACAGTTAATTCTGATTTGGCTTTGTTTGGACTTCAGATTCGGAATTAAAAAAAAAAAAAATCTTATTCTCTCCATAGGGGAATAGAATTTTAATTATAACTTCGCAATAAACCC
This sequence comes from Labeo catla, assembly GCA_012976165.1. Lineage (NCBI taxonomy): Eukaryota > Metazoa > Chordata > Actinopteri > Cypriniformes > Cyprinidae > Labeo > Labeo catla. Next base: position 99,236 of record VONZ01000158.1, on the reverse strand, counting down.
CTAAAGACAAACCCACTGTGAGCTCTAGGGGTTGTTTAACAAAGGCGTATGATTCTGTTAATACCATCAGTCAGAGTTATTTCAAATTAATTAGTAAAAATTGTGTGTAACAGCATAATTCCTGTTGAAGAACTACACTACTCCCAGTGGATTGAACTATATCACATATCTCCTATTGCAAATCCTTCGCAACAGATCCAAGCCTCGATAGAGATTGTCTTTACACATAGTTCAAGGTTTGAGTTCTTTGAGTCTATTTTCATTTCTGTTCCTAGCAGCAGGCTTTTCTATGCTCTATCCTGTCATGAATGAGCATGCCCAGGGGGATTGTGGGAATTGTATTCCAGGTGGAGGAGAGGCCCTTAAGTGGTCGGCAGCAGGTGCTCACTTATTTAGACGAGTGACTGGATAATTACCAACACCTGTGTGCTTATTGGAGAGCTGTTTCACTGCTTCGGAAACAGGCTGAGGATTCAACTAAAGGGACAGTTACTCCCAAGGGGGTTGGAGTGGAAACTGTGCCAAAAGAACAATTGAACAGTACCACTACAACCATAATAGTAAACTAGGATAGCATCCAGCTGTGTGTCACATGGTAAACACATATTCTATAATATGGGGAGAAATAGAACAAGATCATATGAAAAAGAGCTGCATTAGTTCTGGAAGTCATATTCAGAGATTCTCAGACAGATGCAATCTATTGGATTCACTTTGAAATTAACATTGAGAGTGTTAAGCGTCTTATCCTTCTTATCTGTCTGCCTCAGGGCCGAAAATGCAGAAAAATAAATAAATAAATAAATAAATAATAAATATAGGCTTAAAGAAACTGTTCATCCCAAAATTTTGTCATCATTTACTCAACCTCATGCTGTTCCAAATGTTCATTCTTCTGTGGAGCACCAAAGGTGAAATTGTAAAGAATGGCTGTTCTTTTCAATTTAAAGAAAGTAAATAAGCACTAGGACTGTCAAGCTTTAAAATGACAAAAAGCACTATAAAAGTGGTATGTTACAGTGACATGTTTTCATTAGTTTTAAGTGAGAAACATACGGTGCCCTACAAATGAAGAAAACATCATCAATTTAACAACACACACACTGCAAATACTCACAACACAATTAAATACAGAAACGTGCTGCTAAACAGAAACGCGTTGCAAACGCTCAAAACACAAATTAACTCTGCAAATACAACAGAAATAGCACCACAACAAAATTACCCCAACAATACGAAAATTAACCATGTTTCTTTTTTCTTTTCTTTCTTTTTTTTGGTGCATTGATTACCATGTTACCATGTTTCTGTTTTGCAGTGCATTTCTTCATTTGTTTGTATTGTGAGTATTTGCAGTGAGTTTCTGCTTTTGCAGTGTGTTTCTTGATTTGTTTGTGTTGTGAGTATTTGCAGTGAGTTTGTTTTTGCAGCTCAGTTCCTTGTGTTGTAAGTATTTGCAACACGTTTCTGTTTTGCAGTGTTTCTTTATTTGTTTGTGTTGCATTTGCAACACGTTTCTGTTTTTGCAGCGTGTTTATTTGTTTGTGTTGTGAGCACTTGCAGTGCATTTCTTTATTTGTGTTGTATTTGTAGCGCATTTCTGTTTTGCAGGGCATTTCATAGTTTGTGTTGTATTTGCAGCATGTTTGTTTGTATTGTGAGTATTTGCAGTGTTTCTGTTTTTTCAGTGCATTTCTTTGTTTGTGTTGTGAGTATTTGCAGTGCGTTTCTGTTTTTGCTGCTCAGTTCTTTGTGTTGTAAGTATTTGCAACACGTTTCTGTTTTGCAGTGTTTCTTTATTTGTTTGTGTTGTATTTGCAATGTTTCTGTTTTTGCAGTGTGTTTGCTTGTGCTGTGTTTGCAGCACGTTTCTGTTTTTGCAGCGTGTTTATTTGTTTGTATTGTGAGCACTTTTAGTGCATTTCTTTATTTGTGTTGTATTTGGGGCGTGTTACTTTGTTTGTGTTGTGAGTTTTTTGCATTTTTTTTTTTTTCTTATTTGCAACACCCCGTAGAAAAAAAACAGCAAATGCTGGTTAGGTAGGTTTTGATGCTGGGATGCTAGTTTTAGCTGGTCCTTAGCTGGTTTAAGCTGGTCCTGGATGTGACCAGCAAAGGACCAGCATAAACCAGCTAAAAACAGCATCCCAGCATCAAAACCTACCTATCCTAGCATATGCTTATTTTTTCAACAGGGCATGTTTCTGTTTTGCAGTGTGTTTCTTTATTTGTTTGTGTAGTGAACACTTGCAGCTAATTTTTTTGTGTTGTATTTGTAGCACGTTTCTTTTTTTTTGCAGCGTGTTTCTTTGTTTGTGTTGTATTTGCAGAGTGTCACTTTGTGTTGTATTTACAGCACGTTTCTTTGTGTTGTGAGTATTTGTAGCATGTTTCTGTTTAGCAGCACTTTTCTTTATTTCTTTGTGTTGTATTTGCAGCGTATTTCTGTTTTGCTCTGTTTTTGGTTGTGTTGTGAGCATCTGCAGCATGTGTGTTGTCAAATTGATGATGATGTTGCACATTGAGCTCTCTCGGCACCGTAGAAACAGGCCAAATTGAGAGTTAATACTGATCATATTTATTCATTCAAATCTTTTTAGTGAATCAGTTGATTCCAAATCTACCCTGAATGGTTTGTTCATGAATTGAACTGATTCAATATGTCAATGAATCATCCTTTTGAGTTAGATCTTTAAACGACTGGTTCAGTTCATAAAAAAAGGCCTGAATGATTTGTTCACAAATCTGGAGTTCAGGGGTTAAAGTCTTACAAGATGGCAAGATTTTAATCTTTTTTCTCAGACAAAGCTAACATATGGCTTCAGAAGACTTGAAATGCAGCACACAAATCATACAGCATAGACCACTGTATGCTAATTTTATGGTGCTTTTGTCTTCATTATTCATTGTATAATAGCATGGAAAACAGTCTTCAGAATCTCCCATGAAAGAATGTGATGCAAGTTTGGAATGACGTTTTGGTTTTAGGTAAACTATGCCTTTAAGTAAAAATGCAGAGTACAGAAAGCAATATATAACATTTAGTGCATAACATTTCATTAGCAAGGCCTCTTAATCGAGCACTTAAGTGTGCCCCAATAAGATAATTTAATAAAGTGCTTAACCAAAGAGCATAAATTAACAATATTCCTCCTCACAGTTGCACATTAAGACAACAATCTTCAATGATGAAATGCCTTGAAAACTAAATTCACAATGAGGGTAAAAAGGCGATAAACCTTCTATATGCACAACAAATCAAAGCACAAGCACTTACTGTAGTGTTTGTGAAAAGTCTGCTAATCGTGTCCAATTTGATTTATTTAAGATGATGTAGACAACCCTCTACAATGACAAAGCACTAGAGAGATACTGAGTGAACGCCCAACATAGAAATCTTTACATTATTGAGCAGAAGTAATCCTGTTATTCACTTCCAGCCTTCAATACTAGAGATACACTGATAAACTTTTTGAAGAGCCGAGAAAGATATGATCGCCATGGTCGTGATAGCACAATCAATAATTTATGATTCCAGGGACTGAGGCTATATTGAGCTAAAAGGAGAAATGGAAAGAAAAAAAAAGAACATACGGCACATTATTTGAAGAATCAGACTTTGGAAAAAAATGATTTTGTATGCACCTGCTGGATCAACTTGGTGTTAATTCCCATGCTTCCCTATGAACAGCCTCGAAGCCTATCCTGGAATCTGTGAGAACTATAAACAATAAAATAAAATAAATTAAATTAAAATGAACAGCCTTTATATTTAAATCAGAACATACAAACTGTATTTATATTCCCAGACAATGCCGAACAGATAAACAGCATCTTCTGGCATGATAATTCTCCGTGTTTTCTGAGCAAATAATAATTTTCACTACAGCATTTTCTCTCTGAGAGAAAATGTGAGATGTCATCTTAATATGCACACCACAAATTCATGTTATATTTTGTCAGTTTGCATAGAACCACAGAGGCTTCGTTGACAGTAACACTGACTTTCAATCTCTATTCTGCTCGCCAGCGACATGTGGAGAAGGTTTGCATTTTGAAGGGTGCTGTGCAGATGAGATGGCCGACAGTTGGATATAATTTGCCTTTGGAGGACTCAATATAACAACCCACTCTGCTTCCTTAAATTTGAGATTACACTCTTATTGGAAATACAAGGACAGCAGTTTTAGATAAATTGGTTGTTTAAACAGGTTTCTCACATGAATGTGAACAAAAATAAAACTCCAAACCCACAATATCACCACTGAAGCATTACGATAAAGTGCTTTACCGGAAGCGAAAAAGATGGGAACTGGAAATAAGTTAAGCTATGTGTCCAGCTTATGTGTCATCTTAAAGGAGTCCACTCATTTGAAAAAGTCCACTTTCAGAACAACAATTTACAGATAATGTACTATTTTTATTTTCATAAAAATAATACAATATATATACTTCTTAATGTCAAACGCTCGTGTTGTCTTGTTCTTCCCAAACTGCTTTTTTTCCAGTTCATGACAGTTAGGGTATGTCGAAAAACTCCCATCTCATGTTCTCCCTCAACTTCGAAATCGTCATGTATCTTTGTTTTATCTCTTTTGTTAAGGGTGTTCGATCTTCTTTGCATGTTCACTTTGAATAGACTGGGTCGGAACTTCTGCAGCGATGTAGGAAGATTTTGAAATAATTTTTGAAGTTGAGAAAACAGAATAAAATAAAATTCGAGTTTTTCAACATACCCTAACTGTCTTGAGCCAGAATACACAGAGTTCATGCAGAGCAAGACAAGACGAGCGTTTGACATTAAAAAGTATATAAAACGTATTATTTTTATGAAAATAACCATTCGTTTCGCGAGATAAGACCCTTCTTCCTCGGCTGGGATCGTTTATAACCACATTTGGGATCGTTTGAAGCCACATTTAAACTGCATTTTGGAAGTTCAAACTCAGGGCGCCATAGCAGTCCATTATATGGAGGAAAAACCCTGAAATGTTTTCCTCAAAAAACAGAATTTCTTTACGACTGAAGAAAGAAAGACATGAACATCTTGGATGAAAGGGGTAAGTACATTATCTGTAAATTGTTGTTCTGGAAGTGGACTTCTCCTTTAATTAATTAAAAAAAAAGCATCAACTTAACCAATTCAGTTGTGTTTGGTGCATGACCAATTGCTTGACCAATCATTGATGAAGGAAATGGGAAATTACACTCATTTTCTTTAATACAGAAAATAAACAGAAGGATTTAGCATAAGTTATAAAAACAGTGCAATCAACCAATAAGGCACAAAAAAAAATCAATGCTGAATGTAAAATACTAGTAAAACTGTACAGTAAATACTGTATAGATCCCAGCGGAATGACTTTGTTGGCCGTCTTCAATGCATGCTGTATTTAGATCCCAGTGGGGAATATCACAGTGTTGGCTAAAATATTCTGGAATCTTATTTCACGTCGTGGCTCGCTGTAGTTGCGTAGAATCGGAAAGAGTCAGGTATTGATCAGACAGAATCAGATTTCCCCTGACAACTGAAACAGCTGATTGATTTCCTTGCTGCGCTCTGCAACGCACCAGAGACGCCGATAGACTTGAGGTGGCCAATGCTCATACATACTGCTTCACAAGTGACTGCTGCTGAGGGATGACAGATTGACCAAAACAGTGGTGGCAATCGAAGGACAATGCTTCAAGGGTGGTCAATCATGGTGATTAGTCTCCCGTGGTGAAAAGTGGAGCTGGTCTTTTTGTTGAAGCCCTAAGAGTCCATCAGCTTGGCAAGACTAAAGACTGCGCCTGCGATACAAATGCATTAATACAGCTTGTGGTTGCGGAAGTCTTTGCCGACAATTAATGGCTGCCCTTTTGAAATGCAACACTGACATTTTTCTAGACAACACCATGAGAGCAGCCTGCTATTCTGTGTTTGTGAGGCTCACTTTTCTATGTCTTTCAGGCCAAAGACTCAATTTAATGGGTGACTAGATTAGATCTAACAAACAATGGGTGGATATTGCTCACCGGAACAGCAGCGTTGAAGGAGATACTTTATAAGTGTAGCGAATATATAAATATAAAAATTAGGGCTGATGATTTAAAGTGTTAATCTTAAAGGGGTCATCGGATGCCCATTTTCCACAAGTTGATATGATTCTTTAGGGTCGTAATGAAAAGTCTATAATATACTTTGGTTAAAAATTCTCAATGTTAGTGTAAAACAGCACCCTTTTACCTTGCCAAAATTAGCTCTGCAAAAATCATCCTGTTCTGGTCGAGGCTGCTTTAAATGTTAATAAGCTCTGCTCGCTCCACCCCTCTCTTTTCTCTGTAGAAAAGAGAAAATGGGAGTGACAGTTAAAGGGTTAATGCACCTGGATTTTCCATAGCTGGGTTTCCATTCAAAGTTGTCAATTTTAGGGATAGTTCCCCCAAAAATGAAAATTAGCCCATTATCCCTCCAGGCATCCTAGGTGTATATGACTTCCTTCTTTCAGACGATTCCAATCTGAGAAAAGGCCTCCTGTAGCATATCAATGCATTTTTGTATGAAAAACATACATATTCAAAACGTAATAATCACTTTAATCTAGATTGCGCCAACTGGTCGTACACAGAAGCCTTTCCAGGCAGATGACGCAGGACGTCGACATTGTGCATGCGCTGCTCAGAAGGGACGATCACGCCATGGAGAGAGGTAAACACAGCACCGGTCACAAATTAGAAGTACAAAATGAGGATTTGTAAAGAAAATTTCAGAGGATTTCAATATAAGAAAAGATGCGAAAGTAAGGAAACTTTGCTTCCTTTGCTCCTGTAAACAAACGCTGGTTTGTGCGAGACTCACCAGCACATGTGCACGGAAAGGCTTCCGTGTACAACCAGTTGGCGCAAGCTAGATTAAAGTGATTATTACATTTTGAATATGGATATTTTTTTTACAAAAACGTATTGATTCACTATCGGAGGCCTTTATTCACGAAACACAATAAATGCGGTCATTGCTTTTGAAGATGGATACCTGCTCTTTGGGACTGTGGTCGTGTAAGACAATTCTGAGAGGCAATTATACAGAAATACTTTGATGACAGACTTCGCTCAGGAATTTAAGAATGATAACAATAACATTTCAGATGCTGTGCAACAACATCGGTCGGCTGGTTAGTTAGGTTAAGCAGACTTACATAGCACAAATTCACATGACATTTTTTATGCGCATGAAGGAATTTATTCTGCAAATGTGTTTCCATCTCCCATTATTTGCATTAACCCTTCTTCACACAAGTCAAAAACCACCTCAAGCGAGTGTAAAAACATTTTTGGGAATTAAGGGATTTTTTATTTTTATTGGTGTTTCCTTCACTCGTTTCTGATGCGATACTTCAAAATGAACATGAAAACAGGGTAATGAAAACATAGCTAATGACTAAATTTTAAAGCTACTTTTTGTAATGTCTGTTTCGTGTTCTTTTTACATAACAACAACAATAACATTAAATTATCTTTTGGGGGTGATTTCTTGGTCAAATTTGATTAAAGGAGTAGTTCACTTCCAGAACATTTAAAGATAATTTACTCACCCCCTTGTCATCCGATGTTCATGTCTTTCTTTCTCCAGTCGTAAAGAAATTATGTTTCTTGAGGAAAACATTCCAGAATTTTCTCCATATAGTGGATTTCTAAGGTGCCCGCGAAATTGAACTTCCAAAACGCAGTTTAAAGACAGCTTCAAAGGGCTCTAAACGATCCCAGCCAAGGAAGAAGGGTCTTATCTAGTGAAACAATTGAGTATTTTCTAAACAAATTTACAATTCATATACTTTTAAATACTTCAAAATTGTCCTACATCGCTGGATAAGCACCGATCCAGTGTTTACAAAGTAAACATGAAATAAAGATCAAATGCCCTTTACAAAAAAAAAAGGTAAAACAGCAATGTAGGATGATTTTGAAGTTGGAGGAGAAAATGAGATGGGAGTTTTTTGACCTACCCTAACTTTACTGATCCGGATTACATAGAGTTCGCATGCGTGTCGCAGAGCTAGACAAGATGAACATTTGAGGTTAAAAAGTATATAAATTGTAAATTTTTTGGAAAATAATCTATCTTTCTCTAGATAAGACACTGCTTCCTCAGATGGGATTGTTTAGAGCTCTTTGAAGCTGTATTGAAACTGTATTTTGGAAGTTTAAACTCGGGGGCACCATAGAAGTCCACTATATGGAGAAAAATTCTGGAATGTTTTCCTCAAGAAACAGAATTTCTTTATGACTGAAGAAAGAAAGACACGAACATCTTGGATGACAAGGGGGTGAGTACATTATCTGTCAATTTTTGTTCTGGAAGTGAACTTAAGTAGACAGTCTACTAATACTGTAATGAGAAGTAGTTGACATATGGGCGCAACGTTACTTATTGTCAACAGAATATTCAAAAGGGACCATCAAAATAAAGTGTTACCGCAAATTCTTCATATGAGAGAAAGCCATTTTAAGAGAGCAGGTTTTACGGATTAATTTAATTCGGCTGTGGTTACAAAATTTCACGAAAAGCAGTGTAACACTTACTGGACCAAACATCTTTTTACTGAAAAACATTATTTTGACAGCTGAGCTACCATCATGCTACTGGAAAAAAAAAAATGTAGTTCAGTCAGTGGCTCCACCACTTTCAGTTAATTGCTCCCCATAGTGATAATCAAATAAAGATAACAGATTTGATATTTAGAGGTCAGTTACATTATGAACAAACCTCAAATTTGAATAGCGTATATGATAAAAAGTATGATAAATGAGACCATTATACTGTTTGGCTAGTGCTGGCTTGGTATCCATTTGCAAGTACATGAATATTAGCCTCTGTGTAACATACATCAATATGTTAAAAGCACTACAAAAAAAAGCAGATGGTGTGGATTATGTTCCTGGCAACCCCACAAATCTCAAATGACTGCACCATCTAAATGAAAGTCCGTCTGCGTTTGGTTAAAGTCATGCCCTTCAGAAATATGTCATCGCCTTTGATATCACAGCCTTTATCAATGCCACATTAAGCGGAAATGTCTACTTGCTCGAATCTCATAATGACCACCCCATTTGACTTCTTGACCCAAATCCCCACTTCAAAAGCTCTAGATCAGAGGTGAACATTTTCAAGGCCCATAATGAGCAGACTCTTGAACTGAAATGCACCACAGAAGCCGCTGAATATGCAACAGACAGTTTTTCTCTGTGCACAGTTACGTTTGAGGTTGTTTTACTCATCTTTTCTTTAAAATAAACAGATCAGCAAGGGGGATCCGATGATATGGAGATGTCATACATTAGGGTAATTATTTGTGCATTTGATACTACCCACCTTCTCACACAGCTCACATTACTTGGCTTGTTAATTGACCCCAGACACAATGTTGTATAAATTCATGATCAGCTCTGCACCTTGGCTCAGCAGCTGAGTGCTTCCCCGGCGTGATTCAGGACGGCCTGTCGGCTGAGAGGTCGCAGGTAACACTGTGAACGCAGCAGATGGCCAAAATACTCAGCATTTTGAAGGAGGCATGTGTATCATTTTGGTACAATTATCTCAGCTTCTGTTCCTTCATCGATGCATGTAACATATTCCACAGTTAAAGCCAGGCATACGGACCATGCCATCTGTGTTCAGAAATAGAGGCCGGGACATTTAGTTTGTTTAGAAACAAATTCCCTCAAACTGTTATTTTAGACGGCTTCTCCTTCTTTGCCAATATTAAAAATGTAATAAAAATATGCCGGATTGGCTGATTCTGTAGTTTTCGATTTATATAAATTCAATGTATTTAATAAAATGAATTTTTTATAAAATGAATAAAATATCCATTTCAAATCATGCACAAATTCGCAGCTACATACAGAAATATTTAGAAAAAATTATTACAGTCTGAAAGATTTATTTAATTTTAAAAGCAGTTTTTGTACCTTGTCTTTTTGACATTTGACATGCAGTTAGATAAAAGGGAATTAGTTTCTGTTTCTTAAGCAACTTCTCGAGCTTTACACAGATATAAATTACAAATATTTTCACTGTCAGCTATTAATTACCATCTGTACAATCCTACGTTTAAACCAAGAAGCCAAGCTTTATATTTCAAAATAGATGTTTTAATAAACTTGGCTCCAGGTTTCACACTGACATTCATTGTTTAAAATTGGTTTTGAGGATAATTTATCAAAAGTAAATGCAAGCCAACAGGAGTCTTCCCTCCTCCGCTGCACTGTGCCGTGAGAATTCACATTTCCACCATATATTGTCTAATAATGAAGTAATGTGGTTACCATGGGCAACAAAATAGAAAAAATATATTCTGGGGCAGCCAGTTCTGAACTCTTTCATATGCCATTAACGATGTTGTTGTTATTCTGAGGTGAGACATACACATTGCTCCCAATACACCTAGTAAAACTGTATTTTAAAGGAAGGGTTCATCCGGAAAATGAAAAGGGGAAACATAAATGCTCACTCGTGTATCACCGCATTTCTATATGATTTTGTTTCTTCTCTGAAACATCTAAAAAGAGGTTTATCAGAACGGAGAGCTGTGCTTTTCCATACAATGAAAGTGAATGGTGACCATAGGCTGTGAAGATACAGGAGGTAAAAAAAAAAAGCACAATAAAAGTATCATAAAGGGATAGTTCACCTAAAAATTATAATTCTTTCATTAATTACTCACCCTTATGTTGTTCCAAAATCCTTAGATCATTGTTCATCTTCAGAAGACAAATCTTTCTGACCCTGCATTGACAGCAACACAACTGACACATGTTAAAATAGACCATGTGACATCAGTGGTTCAACCATAATGTTATGAAACTATGAGAATACTTTTCTGTGAATAAAGACAACAAAAATAACAACTTTTTTCAACTATTTCTTCTCTTTTGTGTCAGTCATGGTACTGAACGAACATCGAAGACTGACAGGGAAGAGAAGAAATTGTTAAACAAAGTCTTTTTTTTTTTTCTTTGCACACAAAAGCATTCTCGTAGCTTCATAAAACTACAGTTGAACCACTGATGTCAGACCATTTTACTGATATCCTTACTACCTTTTTGGACCTTGATCATGGTAGTTGTGTTACTGTCTATGCAGGGTCAGAAAGCTCTCGAATTTCATCAAAAATATCTTAAATTTGTGTTCTGAAGATGAACAAAGGTCTTGCGGGTTTGGATCAACCAATGCGATATTCAGTATCGGTATCGTTCGGATCGGGGTATTGGTCAGACAAGGCCGATCCAAATCCGATATTGTGCGTATACCATTCTGTGTTACTGTTAAGCCCCACAAAACCACAAACACATTATAAACCACCACACCATAAAGTTGTCATTTGAGGAAATTTAAAAGAAATGTCTCAATAAACTATTGCACAGATTTAATATACTACGCATTAATATCTCTGTACTTTAAAATTTTGTATGCAGAGCATGTGACTCTGTGTTGCTTCAAGCGCAACATTCTGTGCACGGGATGCGCAAAAGTGCTTTGTGACGCTCTGTATTTGGAGCCTTTCATATCAATAATTTTGCACAATGAAATATGATAAATAGCCCTTCTTGTTTATCTCATCTGTCATACGGTGCTGCCTCATTACTCTGCTATACATTTAAAAGAAATCTCTTTTAATATTACAGCATATATATATATATATATATATATATATATATATAATACTTGTTTTTTATGAAATGTATTTCACAAAAATACAAAGAGCAATGTGTATCATTTTATCAGATTTAGTCCTACACATATTGACACATATTGACTTTTATTTGTTCCCCACTAAGTAATGTTTTTTTTTTCAGTAATTCCAGATTTTATAAAATTGTGCACTCATGATATTTCTAGAGTAATTTTTGCTACTGAATTATCCACTAACCTAGTTTATAATAGTATTTTTGTCATATATTATAATTATATATTTGTTCATTTGTTGTTTTACTTTACAGTAAAGTTGTCTATATTTAGTAGATGTTGTGTAACGCAAAAGAGTGATGATCAGGTCAACACATATTGGGGTACAGAAATTCAATACTGATTAAAAAAAAACTGTGCTGGTATCGGATCGATATTGGTATCGGCAGGTACTCAGAATTTTTGGAATCGGCTTGGGATTGGTTCTAAAAAAAAAATCATATCAGGTCAACCCTAGTAATTAATGACAGAACTTTCCTTTTTGGGAGAACTATCCTTTTAATATGAACAATGCACTATTCCAAGTCATATGCAGCCATATTATATTTTCTCAAAATTGCTTTGAAAATCTTTCTTGAACACATTTACTTTCTTTCTACGGAAAACAGCAGCTCATTCTGCTATAAATATCTCCTTTTATGCTTCACAGAAGAAAAATTTCAGCTTTTAAAAAACAAGGATTAGTTAATAACAGAATTTATATTTTTAGGTGAACTGTACCTTTAAGTAAGCTTCATTTCCTTTTTATACTTTTTATAAGCAACACATAAGTAATGATTTATATATTATGGTGATTTATGCTTTTGCAAATTTTACTTAATGAATATTCAAACAGTTTTTATTTGGCTCTGTAGTAAGAAAAGCAAGGCAGTTGTACAGTTTGATTATACATGTATTTTAACAGACATAGTGAACAGTAATACGACTTGTCACAGCAGGAGTTTGCTGTCTTTAATGCACGCCGCCCGCTCTCAGCAATGTCATGATCACACACTGCTGTCAGACTCGCTGCAAGACCACACACACACACACACACACACACACAGCACCAAGAGAATGTCACTGCCTTACTGTGTGCCTTCCTTCCCTGCCACCACACCACTGCGCTCCATGTCAGTGAGGAACTGAATGTGCTAAATGTTCCCATTTGGCTAATTGGTGGAGAATATTGTTGACACTCGCAGTTGTTTAACTCAGTTCTTTTGAATTCCACTCTGATGTTTTGATCAGGGAGAATCAAACTGAACATGATGTTCATGATTTTGAATTTGGAGCTTTTGCTCAGTCTGCAAAGACAAGCTCGATGGATAATGAGCCCTTCGAAAGCCTTCATACAGGCTTCCGATTCATTTTATTCAGGTAATGATGGTTAATGAAAGTAGCTGGAAACAAGTGCAACCCGCTTTTAATTACCCACAGATAAACAGGAATTAGGCTGCTAACAGCTTAATTGGGGTGGCAAATGCTTCCTAAAGGAGTTATCAGTCATTTCATCAGGGGGGCTTTGTTGTGATTTATGACACAGCCGGCGAGTTTGTCCTCGATAAGACTAGCAGTGTTATTTCAACTCTCTAGTCTACACAACAGCACGTTGACCAGTTTTTAATCAATAAAAGAATAAGTGGAATTATTAATATTGGTTTTCAGCCAAGTAGTAGTATGTGGCATTTTTGGCTCAAAAGTTTGGAAACTAAAGTAACAGCCATCAGAATTATCGAATTATAGAAAAACACAGAATTTATATTAAACTATATTAAAATAGAAAACAGTTATTTTAGATTGTAACAATACTTCATATTATTGTATCTACCATATTCTTTAAAATGCATTTCAACTGCAATGCTTCTGGAAGATGTACAATGTTCCCAAAATATTTAAAAAAAAGCATACACTACCAGTCAAAAGTTTTTGAACAGTCCGATTTTTAATGCTTTTGAAATAATTCTCTTCTGCTCACCAAGCCTGCATACAGCAAAAGCAGTAATATTGTGAAATATGTTTACTATTTAAAATAACGTCCTTCTATTGGAATATATTTTAAAATGTAATTTATTTCTGTGATCAAAGCTAATTTTTGAACATCATTACTCCAGTCTTCAGTGTCCAAGATCTTTCAGAAATCATAATATGCTGATTTGCTGTTCAAGAAACATTTATTATTTATTATTATTTATATTATTTAAACTGTCTTTATTTTTTTTTTTTTAGGATTTTTTGATGAATAAAAAGATCAGCATTTATTTGAAATAAAAAGCTTTTGTAATTATGCAATTATATATATATATATATATATATATATATATAATTTTGGGATTATAGAAATTAATAATTTTATTTAGCAAGGATGCTTTAAATTGATGATAATGAATTTATTTCTATTTCAGATAAATGCTGTTCTTCTGAACCTTCTATTCATCAAAGAAAGTTCTACTCACTATGTTTTCAACATAATAATAATAAATGTTTTTTAGCAGCAAATCAGAATGTTACAATGATGAAGGATCATGTGACTGGAGTAATGATGCTAAAAATTCAGCTATAATCACAGGAATAAATTACATTTTAAAATATTCTAATAGAAAACAGTTATTTTAAATAGTACAAATATTTCAAAATGTTACTGTTTTGCTGTACTTTGGATTGAATAAATGCAGGCTTAGCATAAAAGACTTCTTAAAAAAAAAAAAAAAAAACATTTAAAATCTTACTGTTCAAAAACTTATGACTGGTAGTATACTTCAAAGAATAGATCAAACCAAAGTGTCAACTGCCAAGAAATCTCTGCCTATATTTTGAATAGTAAATCTGTCAAACAATTATTTTACTTGAAAAGAGTGCTATTTATTTTGAAATAAATGCCACTTCCTTTAGTATTTTATCTAATGCAATAGCATGTTTAAGGGTGATGAACCACTATAAAAACCATGCAAAATAGCATATCAACAATAAAACATTTACGTACATTTTAAATCTGAAAAAGAAATGAAAGCATTAAAGATTTTATACTTATTCATAGTCTTGACAACAGAAATGCATGGAATGCATGAAAAAATACAATCACAGAGCAGCGTTTTATGTACTTTGTCATTGATTCGTCTAGATCCCATGTATTAATCCATTAAGCACCAAGAGAGAACGATGAACACAAAAGCAGAATGTTACATAAAGGAAGCTCTACAGAACAAACAGCTGCCATTCAGGAAAATGACGACAGCGAACAGGTGAAACTTGGCTTTAAAAAGCTGAAAAGATAAAATATGTGTTACTGTTGTTAAATGTTACTGTTTTTGCTGTATTTTGGATTAAATAAATGCAGGCTTGGCATAAAAGACTTCTTAAAAAAAAAACAAAAAACAAAAAACATTTAAAATCTTACTGTTCAAAAACTTATGACTGGTAGTGTACTTCAAAGAATAGATAAATTATCAAACCAAAGTGTCAACTGCCAAGAAATCTCTGCCTTTATTTTAAATAGTAGATCTGTCAAACAATTATTTTACTTGAAAAGAGTGCTATTTATTTTTAAATAAATGCCACTTCCTTTAGTATTTTATCTAATGCAATAGCATATTTAAGGGAGCTCTACAGAACAAACAGTTGCCATTCAGGAAAATGACGACAGCAAATAGGTGAAACTTGGCTTTATAAAGCTGAAAAGGTAAAATATGTGTCCAAATTTTGAGTAAAAGAATCAAATACATGACAGAACAAACTAATTACAATGCTGCAGCTTATTTCAGAGGACAAGGTGTAATATTTAAACAAGTAATGCATCCTTGAAAATGTAAATTCAACAAAAGGAAAGAACGCTGTGCTGAAAGACTCAAGTAAATTGGGTAATTCTGTTTATGTGAAAAAAACCCAGCATGCATTGTTTCAAGAAATGCTAATTTCTAAACTTTCACTTTTTCCCTCATTATCAGAGACACCAGAAAGTGTCTTAGCTGACAACATAGAGACCTTTGAGGCACCTTTAATGAAGCGCATCTCAGCCAACCTCCGCAATTAAATTAATGTTAATTCAAGGGTGAATCTCTATGAATGTGACTTCAAAGCTTCATCAAATGTAGCTTTTATGAAATCATGAATAATATTCAAACTCCAGATGTCACATTCCAAGCACGGGGAACAAGATGTCATCTTTTACTCTGATTCAAAGTGAAAGATTAGCAGGTTAAGAATTATATAACCCATTCTGCGGGTGTCAGAGATTTACTCCCAGCTCACACAAACAAATTCTCTGAGTAGATGTTCGTCAGTAAACTCATGCCTTTGACTCTGCTAGTCACTTTTGCCTTTAGTTATTAAGCCATTCATTTGACTAATTTATGTGATTCTGCCATCTGGCCTTGCCTCTACAGAGACAGTCAGTCAGTCATACTGACTTCATCTACAGCACACAAGAACACATCAAATTTTGGTGGAAGGTTAGAGGAGAAACAGTGTATATCCAATAAAACATGAAAATGTCAAATGAGCAAAATGTAATACCTGTTTTAGCATTACATTTTGCGATGTAATACCAAAACCTATGAATCTGTCTCGTGAAACTACAATAATTCATTCAAATTGTAATATAAAAATAGCAGTGCATTACAAAACATTAATCTAACCTACAATCTGAGTGACGTAGAACCCAGATGTGCTGCGCATTGCTTACAAGCAGAAGGTGGCGCACAGTCTTAATAAACATGTCTGAATATTTTGACAGAGAGGATGACTTGCAATTTTTAGCCCAGCCTTACTTATTTGAACCAGGATATACAGACGATAAACTAAGAGAGACAGACGTTCTGCGTCAGAACGCAGGCTCCTGCATCAGCAGCATCACAAGCATGCAAAAGAGACGAGAAGAAATTGTTGAATAAAGCTGTTTTGTTTTCTTTGCACACAAAAAGTGTGTCATAACATTACGATTGAACCACTGATGTCACATGACTATTTTAGCAATGTCCTTACTACCTTTCTTTGCCTTGAACGTGTCACTTGTGTCTAGCTGTCTATGCAGAGTCAAAAAGCTCTCGGATTTCATCAGAAATATCTTAATTTGTGTTCTGAAGATAAAGGTCTTATGTGTTTGGAGTGACATGCGGGTGAGTAATTAATGACAGAATTTTCATTTTTGGGTGAACTATCCCTTTAAGTAACTTACATTTTACATGGTTCGTACAGATATTGTAAAATGAAATTCCAGGATTTTCAAGGACTTTTCAAGCACTGTTTTTTTATTTTCATGGACTTCAGAGATCTCACTTATCAAACAATGTCTTATCTTTCAAATTCTAAAAAAAAAAAATCAAATGATTCACAATCTGTGCTCTGAAGGTCCGACCTAAAGCAAATGATTCATGAACTGCGCCGAAGTTCCGATCTATATCAAATAATTCGCGATGTGTTCGAAGTTCCGATCTGAAGCAAAGGATTCGCGATCTGCGCTCCAAACTCCCAATCTGAATAATGATTTGTGAACCATCATTTCAGACTTGGAGCACGGATTGTGAATCATTTATTCACAGAATGATTTATAAACTTGCTCCGGAGTCCCAATCTGAATCAAATGATTCGCGATATGCGATTCGATTGGTGCACTCTGAGACAAAATGGTTTAAATGATTAAGAGTTTCAAAAAGCTCCTTGAAAATCTTTAAAAGCAATGTCGAAGTTCAAAAATGAACACTATCAGTACTACTACTGGTTTAGCTCACTACTTTTATGACAATAACTGAAATAAGTTGGGGGAAAAAGTATGGTTTTTTTAAACTGTGTGAATTTTGCGTGAAAGATATGTGCTTATTGAAAAAGTTAAACACTTATTTCATAGATAGATTGTGTTTCAATGATACAATCACTTTTCAAGTACCTCTACAGGAATATTGCTTTCAAGAGTTTTCCAGGCCTTAAATTTCAAAAAGTCAAGAGTTTCTAGCACTTTAAGCACCTTGTATGAACCCTGATTTTAGACACAGTATTGACAGTTTCCTTGTCTGTTTTTGTGTGCAATGATCTGTATCTGTTTTATAATAATTAATAAATGATACATATGAATTAGATTTCATATGTGAGAGAGAAGGCATAAATACTGAAGCAGTTAATAATGGTGTCACTGTTGTTTCTGTGGTCTAGTGCCATTGTTCTGCTATTCAGTGGTACTGTATTATAATAGCTGAATTACCAAAATTGCAAGAATTAAATGGTTTGTCACCCATTTGCTGCCCTTTTAAGATTCAGAGCACTTGCATCGACAAAACCGGCACTCCTTATCCTTCTTAATTGAAAAGGTTACATCAGGGCCAACACAACTCCATTTTCTGTGTTTACAGTGGATTTTAAGGAACAGTAAGGTTCAGTTTAATCACTCCACCTTTCAGTGATTCATATCGATAAGACACAGTATTTACAACCAAGAGGGGAAAATGTTACTGCTTGCCTGTGCAGGTTTAACACAAAGACTAAACACTAAATCTCAAATGCTATCATTCTGAGCTACGATCACACATGTTCTCCGCACATGAACCTGTATCCTATTTAGCCTTCTGATATATAAAGACAGAATGGCCTACGTGAGGAAAAAAAGGTGTTAAGTGAAAAATGGGACTCCTGGGGTCAAACCCCTCTCCCTGTCTTTCTCTTTATCATCACGCCACACTGGACAACAGTGACAATGATTCACACCAGCTCTCTACCAACCTCTGTAATGTCTACTCTTCTCTTATCAAACCCAGTTTTCTTAGAATTGTGACTCATTCATCACAATTAAACACATCCTTTGCTTGTGGACACAATTAAGCACACAGAGATACAGCCTTTGTGAAGCCTTATTGTGTTATTTCTATAGCAAAACACCTACAAGAAGAAAAAAAAAGTCTATTAAAGCCTGATCAAACCAGCTGTGAAACAGAACCAGAAGTTTTCAGAGCATTTACTTTCCATACGTATGTATGTATGTATGTATGTATAGACACAATGCAAATTATGTCTATACTTATACATAGAAAGTGTGAAAAGTAAATGAATGTTAGCTGTGATAAAAATGACTATGACTAAATATTGGGCATCTTGTCATATAGGAGATTATTCATTCTTAGAACTATTCACTATCATGATCAGTGTTGGGAATGTTACTTTAAAAAAGTATTTATAGTTACTAGTTACTTCTCACAAATAGTAACTGAGTTAGTAACTGAGTTATATCATTATAAAAGTAACTAATTACCAGAAAAAGTAACTATTGTGTTTTTTTTTTAAATGCTCAAATAACTTGGATGTCCCCCAATATTAAATATGTCAAATGAATGAAATGGACACTTAACAGAATAAATTATTATTATAAAACATTGCACACTAATCTACACTATTTTAATGTTGCTGTGGGACAATGTGAATGACACCTATCAAATTAAATTAATTATTGTACATATTATCAACCTTCTACGAACACCTTGGCAATAGAATCGCCATCAGCTAGTACTTTTTTTGTTTATTTACCAGACTAACATTAAATATCTGTAGTTTTTTAAATATCTGAATGTACACTTAGCATCAGTCAGTCAAGCATATGATATTATAGTAATTTAGCATTAAACTTTAGTAATTTGAACTTTAGTAATTCAAACAACCATGTATGAATGCATATTTGTCATGTTGACTGAACTTAGGACTTATGGTGGTGCGTAAGATATTGTTTGTCTTTTAGTAATTCTAAAAAAGGGAAAAAACTAAAAATAATACTGATAAGATAACAAAACTACTACAAATTCTACTACTAACAACAATATAAAACGCACTATGGATTAATGAGCTGCTGGGTTCATGAATATTAATCACGTTGTCTGCGTTCGCTCGAACTGATTTGCTGAAATCAAAACAGGGATGATAATAGATGAGTGCCAGCCAATGAGTTTGTCATTGACACATTAGTTCCGCCTACTACCGGAGAAACCGGTAGTTCTTAAAAGCTGAGTAATTCCAAAGGTTATTTTGACAGGAAAATACAACAAGGAATATCGTTTACATGTAGTACGTCCATTCTGCATGGTATATAAGACTCTCTCGCTCTGTATCTCTGGGTCTTTTTTTGGTTATTGTAGTCTCTAAGGGTCAGTAGTTTTATTACAACACCCCTGTCTAATAAAACATGCATCAACAAGACAGTAGCAACATGAGAATTACAGTCTGAACAGTAAACCATCATCCAAGTATTTAAAATCTTCCTAAAACCATATTTTGGAAACATCATGTGAAAGAATTACTGACAGAAATTTGCTCAAGAGTTCTAGAGCTGATGCTAGTCAACAGAAAACAATTTAAGCCAAGCTAAAAGTGACATTAAACATTATTTAATTGTTTTATGGATTCATTTGGCAGCTCCTCTTGTAATATGTAATATGGGGCTGTAATTTTACACTACAGCCTAATTAGATCATTGACATCTTAATCACTTCCATTTGTTCCTTCTGCTTTGCCCAGAACCATTAGCCTAGGTCTCCATTTAGAACAAACTGGGCTCTCACACAGTTTAAAGGTCGTAAATTTCATTGTAACACTTGTTTAATTTCATAAACCCTGTTTTATTTGAGGTGCCTGAAAAAAAGTCTAACTTAGAAAACCCTTAATTTAGTTTAATAGCATGTTGACAGCTGAAATCATAGGTGCAATTATATTCCCATAAAATAATATTTTGCCATTTTATATTCACAATGATTTTATCTCAAATCATTTATAGTAATAAAAGGTTCCACTTCATACTGTACTTAAACTTAAATAAGCATGACACGATAAAATAAAACATGATCAGTCTCAACCAATTAGCAAGCATTTTTATTTGAAACTCATAGAGATTAATTTCTGAGAAAAAGTTACACTTCCTTACTATGAAATGTTTAGGGAAAAAAAAGTGCACTTGCATAATGTATACTGCCCTCCAAAAGTTTGGAAACACCCTAGAAAAGTGGGGTTTTGGACAATATTGGCATGAATCCTTTTTAATTTGTGATAATTTTGCACTGATAAGGGACAACACAAACTACGAAAACATATTTTATTACATAAACAGTTTATACATAGAAAAAAACATTTTGGATTCATCAAAATATCCACCATTAGCAGCTATTACAGCTCTGCATAATCTGGGCCTAAATTCATTAACTGGCAAAAAATTGTTGAAGCTATTAAGGTGTGCTGACCCAAAAATGTTTTAAAAACCTGGGCCAAGTTTAAACCAGTAACCAGGCATCATAGCTGGCAAAGGGGCATGTCTGACTTTGACATCTATATATTGCCATTATTATGTAATCAAAATGAAAATTATCATTGCTGGTCTTCAATGATAATGTCAAGTTACTTTAATGCATTTGCACCAAAAAATAATAAGGATTTGTGCTGATATTGTCGTGCTGATAAGGATTTATGCTGATATTTATGCTGATGTCGTCCAATACCCACACTTTTGGGTATTACAAAAACTTTTGGAGGACAGTGTACTTAAAGTGCTCTATTTTCAAGCACTAATTTTGTACCCATCTTTCATACAATAGTTGGGTTCAAGTGTACTACAAGTGGTAACTAAATATATTTTTTAATACAGAGATAGTTTGTTAAAAGCGCATTTTAATTCATATTCATGTTGTCCCAAAACAGCGCATTTGAGTACACTTAGATGTTCTTAAAGGAGTAGTTTTTACAGATAATGTACTCACCCCATGGTCATCCAAGATGTTCATGTCTTTCTTTCTTCAGCCGTAAAGAAATTGTTTTTTGAGGAAAACCTTCAGGACTTATGGTGCTCATGAGTTTGATTTTCCAAAATAAATGCTGTCTAAATGCAGCTTCAAAAGGCTCTAGACGATCCCAGTCGAGGAATAAGGGCATTATCTAGTAAAACGATTGGTCATTTTCTAAAAAAAAAATTATATACTTTTTAACCTCGTCTTGTCTGGTTCTGTCATGCACATGCATACTCTGTGTATTGCGGGTGAATACAGTTAGGGTATGTCGAAAAACTACAATCTCACTTTCTCCTCCATCTTCAAAATCGTCCTACACTCTTAAAAATAAAGGTGCATCATGATGCCATAGAAGAACCTTTTTTGTCTAAATGGTTCCAGAACCTTTAACATCTAAAGAATCTTTGTGTTTCACAAAAGGTTTGTGGCAAAATAAGGTTCTTCAGATTATAAAAAGGTGAGAACGATGATTCTTTAGAGCACATTCAACTGAATGGTTCTTTTTGGAACCAAAAATGATTCTTCTATGGCATCTCTGTGAAGAACCTTTTAAAGCACCTTTATTTTTTTTCAAGAGTGTACATTGCAGCAATAGTACCGACCCAGTGTTTATAAAGTAAGCGTGCAAAAAAGGTCAAATACCCTTTACAAAAAAAAGGTAAAACAGCGAATTTTGAAGTTGGAGGAGAAAATGAGATGGGAATTTTTCGACACGCATGCGCATGGCAGAGTTAGACAAGACGAGCATTTGAGGCTAAAAAATATATAAAATGTTTTTTTTTTAGAAAATAACCGATCGTTTCAATAGATAAGACCCTTCTTCCTCTGATGGGATCATTTAGAGCCCTTTGAAGCTGCATTTAAACTGCATTTTGGAAGTTCAAACTCACAGCACCATGGAAGTCCACTATATGAAGATATATCCTGAAATGTTTTCTTCAAAAAACATGATTTCTTTACGACTGAAGAAAGACATGAACATCTTGGATGACAATGGCGTAAGTACATTATCTGTAAATTTTTGTTCTGGAAGTAAACTGCTCCTTTAAGATTACTAAAGAATCATTTTTAGTATATTAATACAAAATAAATACAAAATAAAGCACTTTAAGTACATTATGTAAGTGCATTTTTTCTTTTTTTTCACCAGGGAAATCCAGAAATCATATTGTGAGTGGCAAAATGTTTTCTTTCAAGAGCATGACAGATATTAAAGGTTGCAAAATTAGTCCTTCAAAATAATAAAATATTTTTTCCCCAATTTTCTGATTATGTAGCACATCAGTAACAAAAAAGTCTCTAAACATGTTTTAAGTAAATTACAATGTGAAAAACACGTTTTTCACAAAAAATATTGCTCAGTCTATTCTAATTTCTCACACTCCTAATAAAAAAATAATACACATATAAGGATTTACATAAAAAGAGAACGTTTAAAATGTTTGCTAGAAAACGCAAGGAGGAAAAAAACTCAATAACATATAGTAACACAAACCTAAGCAATGATGAATGCTTAGATGCTCAGCAACATGACATAAATTATAAATATAATGTTCGATTTTTTTAGATTTTCTAAGATCATATTAGCCTTACACTATTGGAAAATGTTTACAGCAAAGACGTACATGAATGAAACGGGTGTATTGCAAGCTAAACAATCTTACTGAGGAACAAGGGTTTGGTATCCCTGTGATTTAACATTCAAGTGGTCACATAAAAGTCTCTCATTTCCTGACAAGGTGAGCAGGCATAGGGCTGCTTTATCTAACTCCAGCACTCCAAGCAATATATTCCTGCTTGATTTTAATGAAAAGACTCTTTGTTCGATACATTGCATGCATTTTCTCATTCATAGCATTTGTCACAGTATATCAGGTCACCTTACCACCCTTGCTGGGTGTGCTTGACCTTTCCAGTCAGTAATTACTATCTTCCTCTTCACTGCACTCAGAGAACATTGTATTGACCGGTGCTGACAAGGTGAAGTTCAAATGTGAAGGGTTTTGAGCTCTGCAATTGCAAGAATTAGGTTTTACACAATGTCTCCGGCCTGAATGATTGACATTATGGCAATCATTCGGTTGCATTACTCATGTCAGTCACGAAGGACATTCTATTTAATGCTTTTAACATTTAGTGACTCTTTAAAAGCAATCTCAGACTGAATCTTTGAAACCAGAGTGCATTTTTTTAATCTGGTTATTTCAAGATAAACAGTCTGCTGAGTTTCTGTTTCTTCAGAAATATAACACCTACTTTTCAATGGGATAAGCCCCTATGAACTGCAATATCCTACTGTTGACAATAAGGATTGGGATGTCTGCCAAAAAAGGGGAGATATATAAATATATATATCCAATAGCAAATCCAGCTGCAATAAAACCTTTTTCTTGTCGGACAGCTCATGGACAATGGTGCCCTGGGATTCATCTCACAATGGGAGGGAGTCAGGGGACTAAACAAGATCACACACATTAAACCAAGCGAATCTGTGACAGGTCAATCCCCACCGTCCACACTTTTCCAGTGCTACATAACCTCTCATGGACATCTCAGAGACAGAATGAGTGGCACTCTATGAAAGAAACAGATTGGTTGAATGAATCAGAGAACACTGGGAGATCCGTTTCAGGGATGAAACACAACCACATTGTTTTTCTTGGGTCAAATGTCAAATGTCTCATAAGCAACTTTTTATGTTAAATAAAAAAAATAGTTTGATTCTTTTTTCCCCTCTAAAGTCATGAAGAAGGGTTATTCAAGGTGAAGAGCCATTTTACTTGTGTTTTTCATTTCTCTGGTCTGAAACAGAAGTAAATTCATTCAAAAGCATTTCAACTAAGTATTTCCTTCCAAGAAATCCACTTGTTTGCCATTCTATTGAGCATTTAGAATTTTTTACTTTGCGCCTGAAAATACTGGTGAATATTATATAATTCAAACTGTTTTGCAAGATACAGGCAAAAAGAACCATGTTGAAGTATTGATATATTAAATAAGTAATTCATTTTAAGCTAGTATTATAGAAAGTAAATCCAAACAAACTAACTAACTATCTGTACTGTTTTGGGCCTTACATATGCCTCCTACTCCACCTCATTGCTCATGGGCTCCTACACTGAGCATCTCACACATCCAGCAGATATTAAATAATTCTGTGCTTAAATAACAGATGAGGCCACTGTCTAAGGGAGTTCAGTGGTATTTCATTTTCACTAGACATTTATTTTATATAACTTGCTGGTCACACATTCTATGGAGCATTTTACACTACCTTTTACCATAGTGAGATCATTTTTACATGAAAACATAATAGCAAGTTAGCTGGATGCATGATCTACATTACGCATGATCAAAAACGTAAATGTAAATTCGGAAACTAAAATCTGACTAAAGGTTAGAATGCAGAGTTGCTACTAGTAATAAAGTCTCTTCTGCCTAATAAATACACAAAACTACTACAAAACTAGCAGCATACGAAAGTACTTTTGCAAACCACAGGAATGTACTAACTTGCTATTTTTACTTTATCATGTTTGGGGATTTCAGTCCATCAATAAGTCTGCATGTTTCCACTGGACTGTAAGGCATGTGAGCTTTGCAGGAAAATTTGTTTTAAAATAATGACATTCTGACTCATTTCAGACCCACAGGAGGTTGAAAAACACTCTCTCTGTCCAAATGTCTGGCAATCAGATTTCACATTGTTGAAAAGTATTGCAACATCTGAACATTAATGCTGTCCAATATGCTCATTCTAAGACATTTTTAATCACATTGTGTGGAATCAAATTTCCCTTGTTCTTTTGAGATAAAAGAGTTCATTGTACCATGAAAACCTACTTTCCAAACTCAAATTTTGACTTGATGACACATGACCAACTACAATTACACAATCAATGAGTGTTTATATGCACAACAATATGCTGATAACAATCGCCCATCAAACCCGTCAACATAACAAAAATGCACTCACATTATAAGATTTGAAAATACTTTTTCTTTTTGTTTTTATATGCACACTATAGTAGCTGCCAGAACACAGCTACAGTTTTATGCAGACTCTGTGAAAATGTGAAGAATTTTAACAAAACAAGAGAGAGCATAGAAAATGCATGTTACTTTTTATTCAGTAGTGCTCTGAGTAAGATATGTTATGTAAAAAATGTTTACATATAGTCCAAGACAAAAAATAATAGCTGAAATTCTTAAAATAACCCTATTTTGAGGACAACTGAGTGACTCAAACACAACTATTAAAAAGGTTCAAACATTCACTGATGCTCCAGAAGGAAACATGATGCATTAAGAGCCGGGGGGTGACAACTTTGGAACAGGATGAAGATGTCCAAATTTGTCTTAGTTTGTCAAAATATCTTTTTTTTTTCCATTTTATGCTGCCCTTCGGAAGCAACTGATGATAATTTGTCTTCTTTTTTCTGAAGAACAGTGTTCAGTTTAACTGTTCTGAACAAACAAGGGACTCATGAACAACCATCACAAAACAAAAAAACGTAGTTGAGGATCATCCAGGTAACCACACACAGTATTAAGAACCAAGGGTTCCCAAACTTTTGAAGGGGGTTATCTGAATAATTTCAGCTATTTTTTTTGGTTTTGTGGACTATATGTAAACATCTTTTATGGAAAATATCTTACTCAGGACAGTATTAAATAAAAAAGATCATACATTTTGTATGATCTCTCTTATTTTGTTAAAGTTATTCACATTTTCACAGATTCTGCAAGGGGTTTCCAGACTTTCGGGAAATGGAGTGAATCGAGTGAAACAGAGTGAAACCGGGGGCAAAATTAGGTGTTTGTGACTTTTTTAAAAACACAGTAGTATAAGAAAGTTGGACCCAAACCAGAAACAAGTTTGAGATTCACTAGCTTAAGGCGTTTATATGACCTCTACACATCGTCAGGTTATTAAGCATAATTTGTATCCTTTACAGTGTGAAGCATATTCAGGATTCAAAAAATCTGAATGATGTAATACAAAGGAAACAACAACATTTCTTTTTAAATTAAAGATTTTTTAAAAAGTTCCCTAAAGAAACCTTCATTTACTTATTTTTTCCATAAAAAACTATGAAATTATTTACTTTGAACTTTTTTTTTATAGACTACTAAACCTTTCACACAGTTGGATGGTTCTGTGGATGCTAAAGTTTCTTTATGTAACCAAATACTGTACCTAGACAAAGAAACGTTTATGAGTGCAAATAGTATTCATTGAACTTTCAGTAGAATAGTCTAATTTAAAGAGTATGTGCAGAACATTTAAGTGTAGATTGTGAAAAGGTTTGTTTGTCTGTTTATATAATAAGTGCAAAAAAACTGGAAAAATAAATTGTCATAAATAAACAAATAATTAAAACAGAAAAATAGATAGTAAAAATGTATGATACAATCCCTTTAGAAGTGCCAACACCAACTAATGCAAATGTTCATAAAATGTAGATCACCTCCATTATTTGTACACAGACGAATGCGTTTTCATACACAGGCTAATAATGCCATTTATACAGTTAAAAGCCTGTCAATGTGTCTGCTTATTTGAGGTCAAATGGCACTTGAGCATCTTGATTTTATTACATCACAGCATCTGTAATTCACTTCTTCTCCTCTTTAATCAAAAACCTATGAGGACTGAATTGCAAACTCGAGAAAAAAAGGCTAAAACCTTTGGCTTGGAGTAACATCTGCGCTATCGCATTGCAGCCTTGAGAACTGCTGGGATGTTGATGTGAAAGGACTATTCCCCTGCCTACATCAGAAGTGGACTGTGTTGACTTCTCTTTTTACTTACACAAACGGTCTCATCTGTAGTGAGCCAAATGTTTTACAGACCAAGGCCACAGAGGGAAAAACGCCTCTCCTTCCCAGCGAGAGCGGATGGATCGGCGAGTGCCGGGAGGCGATCTTCTGTTACCTGTTCATCTGCCAGCGCAGGCTGAATCACTCGGCCCAGACAGCTGGCCTTCTATCGCTCTCTGATGCCATTTCCCATCCACTCCATATTCAATGGCAGTTCACAAAATGAGAAGCCACATTCCCTTTGTCTTTTTCTCTCTCTCGTTCCCTTCAGGATTTACTAAACGTCTCGGCAAGTCGAGCAGCAGGTTGAGTCTCAAAGTATCTGTTTCAGATCAGGTCCAAACCGGTCTGCTCCACACTCTGCAAAATCCTCATCCCCATTCAAACAGTCATTTGTATCAAAAATACCCATTTACTGTTTGATGACTTCGCTTCCCTGACGAGGTACATGAGCAAATCAATGCTTATTACAAGAGCTGCCAGAGGAGGGATCAAATGAGCTTAAATGTGTGATTGCTGGGTCTTTGCTGATAGTTTCCTCTCATCATTGTGGCCATCCTCACCATATTACACCATGCTTACATTTTTCTCCTCTGGGAGGAGGCTATTTGTTTAGACTTTCTGCTCAAATGAGAATGCAAATTGGACTAAACGATATTTCAATAAAAGAAATATGCAGCTCATACCATGCAAATTAGAGTAGAGACTCTGGCATCAGAGTGAAATAATGAAATGAGGTAATGTCATTACTGATTCAGTCATTTTTTCATTCACTGTGGAATTTCTATCATCCCATAGGTTCTGTTCAAATAGGTTTTATTTCCTTTGTCACTATGAAAGGTTGTAACGGAGGCACACATTTAATTATATAATTATCAGTAGAGATCAGTAGGATTTTTAAAAAACATATGTCTCTTATGCTCACCAAAGCTGCATTTATTTGATTAAAACAGTATAATTAGGGGTTCAAACGTGTAGCGCTGAAACCCTATTGTAATTGTTAAAATGGTCACGGATGAGTGATTTCCATGTAAAACTGATCATGCAGACCAAACCGTAAGTCGTAGAGACTTGAAGGTTGGAGGGATGGTAGTACTCACACCGCCTACAGCGTGACCCAGGCTCGCCCCAATCGGCCTGACGGGGGTGCTACAGCACTCAAAAGTACAAAATTGCTCACAACTCTTAAACCGTCAGTCGCAGGTTCAACGGAATGAGATATCTTCGCCAAACTTAGCACGCTTATGTAAGAGCTCAAGCTAAGGTCACAGGAAGAAAATCGTGGATATTGGCTACTTGGTGGTGCTAAAAAATAAAATGGCTAGAACTAGGCAACCATTTGTCTTAACAACATGAAAATCGATGTGCATTGTCTTGGTCCAAAGTGCCACAAGTGTCAATGGGGACATTTGCGTATCTCAAAAAAACATGGTCGCCATTTGAGCACCTATTATTTTCGTTCCGGAGGCCACGAAAATAACATTTTTTGATAGCGTAATCTATTTTACATTACTGTACTATTGTTTTCCGCACATAGACACGATATTCATAGCGTATGATAGACCTCCTCGTTCCGAACAACTTTGGCTCTAGAACAGCTGCTGTCAGTCAAACCTTTTTTAAAATGGTTGATGTGAAAAACCTGCTTTTGAGAACTAGTCCTAGGTTTTTTGCATAGTCTGGAAAAAAACACCACAGTGCAATTCTCTGGACTCTCTAGGTCAGTAATTATCAAAAGCATGTTGAAATTTATTCTTTGGGAAGCTATAACAGGGTCCTTTAGAAAAGGGGCCTTTCCAAATATACCCAAAAGCCTATAAAGCCTAAACGGAAACTTAAAACTTCACGAAACCCAATGAGCACATGTGACAGGTGATTCTAAATAAGCATGCAAAGTTTCAGGGAGATCGGACCACAGCTAGCGCTATAACAGTCATAAATATTAAAAAAAAAACAAAAAAAACATCATATTTCTATGGTAAATCACCTGGATTTGACAAAAAAAAATGTTTTTGTTTTTCTTTAATAATTAATTTAGGTGGTTACAGGTTTGCTAAATAATATGTAATGTCTTTTTCCGTATGTGCTTAAATACCTAAAGCGCTTGAACCCCGGTAATCGCTTGCAGCTATATTTGTGAAATATTTTGACAATTTAAATAATTTCTTTATACATACATATATTAAAAATTACATTTATTCATGTGATGGCAAAGCTCCAGTTTTCAGTGTCAGATGATCCTTTAGAAATCATTCTAATATGCTGCTTTGGTTCTCAAGAAACATTTCTTGATGTTAAAAATGTTTGCACTTAGGGATGTGTCCAAATAGTGAATCCATCTTCGGAAAGGCACAGAAAACAAATAACGCAGTCTACGGAGCTACTAAAGGGACATGGTTAGCTACTTGCTAGCACTAGCCTGTTACATTACAGTACATAAAATTTTACTGGCATACAGAGCACCACTGACAAACATCTAATCTTCTAAAACGTGTGGTGAGTACTGCCGCTCTGTAGTATGTGTGATCGTGAATCTTAAAAGTGAAAGTAAACAGCGAGCACGCATTCAAAAGCGATTTCGTATTTATTCCCTTTAGGGGTTCCATGGTACACATCATTTCCTTTCCAAACATGGTATTCAGATTCAAGCTCTTCTTTGGATTCTTTGATGAATAGAAATAAAGGTATTTGAAAGAAAGTTTTTTGTAACAATGTAATTTAAGACTTAACTGTCACTTTTTAGCAATTTAATACATCCTTCTGAAAAATCTGTTTAATGCAGTTGGATAAAAGTATTCATTTCTTTATATTATATCCACTTCTTTGTATTTATATTTTGTGGAAAAACATTTCAGAGAATGTTTGAAAAATATAAAAAATGACCTTGACTGAGCAAACAGAGCAGTGGCCTACTCTTATTTCTATCTTGTTACGAAACCTTTTAATTTTCTTTTCACTATGCAAGTAATCAATTAAATAATTAATATGTTTAAGTGTTTTGGTTTCACCAGATCATTTTTACATAGTAATATAATAAATAAAAAATACTAAATGCAAAAATGTTTAAACACAACATGAATAACCCAGGAAATCTGCAGTTTTGTTCTGACGCTTGACATCTCTGTTGTGAGTCTGGCACCTACTGTCACACGCTCTGCCAACAACATGGGCAAAGAATCAAACCTAGAGGCCCATTAGCTGGACCCAGTGTCACAAAGCCTGACCTATGGAGTTTCAGCAAAGATTGACAGACCTGTGATTGACTTGAAGGTTTGTCACGTTTCATGAGTTAAAGATGGCCTGTATAAGGGCATGCCATATATCAGTCAATCTACATTATCTTTCTTTTTTGGTTATCTTCGTTCCCGTTTACATTTACATCGACATATGCAAGAGCTTGTAACGAAACATGTCATATCTCAAATGTCACAAGCTAAATGGGTTCTGGAACAAATTGTCACTTTCGTTGTTTATGAATCACATTGTACATTCTACATTGTACACTATGTCAGTCCACAATGTGTTTGACATATATCTACATGTAACATTAAAAGGTATTTTTGAGCCATGCAAGAATTAGGCAGCCTTTGAAAATGTCAACCTATTCAAACATGGACTAAACACAGTCAATGGTGGCAAGGTATTTCCTGTCATTTATTCTTTTGTCAATTTTAGGAAACAATTTTGCCGATTAGCAGTTGAAAGACTGTTATGTGTGTCCTTCTGAGGGCCATCAAATGTGGCCGAAAGAACGTGGGCAATGCAACACGGCAGAATATGATGGGCATACCAGAGGAGGTGATGCCAATCAAATGAGACATGAATATAAATAGGGCAGAGCACTAGCTCTAGCAGTGACAGCTTATGCTGATTAGATTTTTTCCCCCCTCACTGACAGGCCATTACAAATTCATCTTCTTTTTTCATTCTAGCCACGCCACATGACCTATGAATGCCAGACTGCTAATGTAAGGAATACTGTCTCCACAACACAGACATAATTGAATATCTTAGCATGACATATTGGTTTTGGACACATCTGGGCCTGTTCATATGCATTAACTTCTTGCAAGATCTGTGAGGGACGATACAAATTAATTACGCCAATCGGATGAAAGCGAGTGTGTGGGAAAATACAGAGTGACTTTCTTATCAATAGTCATGTATATAGTCTGGGTAGCACTTTTATTTATCAGTGGCAGTATGATCTATACTTCATTTAGGATAAGTCCACAGAAATCCATATAAACTACATCTAAGTCGGATCTGAAAGTTTAAGACCACATAGAAAATGACGGATTTAAAATTCCAACTCCAAACTTGCAGCTTTTCAAATTTCAAAAGCTCAATGGCAAAAATGAAAATCATTTACGCTCCAAACCAATAAAACTTTGGTTAATCTTCTAGACACAAATTTAGATGTTTTAATGAAGTCTGAAACATTTGAAAAGTCTAGGTAGTTTAACCAAAACTTATGCCATAAAGGCGGCATTAAAATGAATCCAAATTAATCAAGTGGTTTAATCCAAGATTTGTGAAGCAATATAATGCCTTTGCCTATGAACAGGTTTTATTTAGACTTTTCTTCACATCTAAATCTGTTCATCATACAAAACGACTGTATTTCTTCACAAGACGTAGACTAAACCACTCAATTATTATGGATTCGTTTTACTTCGCTTTTATGATTTTTTTATTTATTTATTTTTTTTTTTTTAAGTTTTGATTACCTAGACTTTCAGTGGAGGCAAAGTTAAAGTTAAAATAAAAATATAGGAATATTTTAATATATGTTTCTAAGTCATATAGTTTTGGAATGGCATGAGGGTGAATAAATGATGACAAATCATTCATTCATTTCATTTTTGGATGAACTTTAAAGCAAATCTCTTTAAAGCAAAGAGGGAGATACTAGGGATGCATGATATATTATTATAATTTGGCTTTGTCTGTATTGGATATTTAATTGTGCATGGTCATTTCAACCTATTTTAACATCTACACTGCTTTTGTTATCACCTAATTCTCACTCACAAGTTAATCTTTAATCAATTTTATAATAACTAAGTTATAATAACAGAGTTATTAGTAAGTAACAATAAAATAATAGTAAAAACTGTGTTAAATGTACTATATATATACTACTTTACTCAATTTCAAAATGAGTACACATTTTGATTTAAATTAAAAATTAAAATATAAACAAATATCACAATTCAAAGCAGACTGGTGACCTGTGAATGATTAATTTCTGCGCACTTAAATAGTTATTATGCACACAAATGTGCATCAATACACTCTGACTTCTTAATTAGTGAAACAGGAACTTAATGAGAGGGATTTAGAGAAAGGCAAAGAGAGTGAGACAGATAAAAAGAGAGAGAAGGAAAAAGACTGCAATCCCATCCCCAGCCTTCCAAATTCAATCACTCTGGGTAGAGAGTTCATTAATGGAGTTAACCGGCTAATTACCAAATGATGAATAGAGTCAGCACTCCCCTGAGACGCCCAGCTGGTGAGGCTCTGAGGGGCCCGCCAAGTCAGGGAAAAAGAGTGTTTAGCGTAGAAATAAATTCCTAGTGACAGCTCAGTCAGTGAGAGCATGGGCTATGCTGCCACCTGTTAGAGAATCAGTATGATGTATGGGTTCAAATCAAGATTTAAAACACTAGTGTCACATTAATGTGCTTAATAATGGGATTGTGCAATAACTTTTGGATTGCAAGGGTGTTATGTGACTATTTTTTGAGTGGGCACCACTGACAGTCCTGGCTATATCATTAAAAAGAAAGACAAACACTTCTTAAAAAATTGAATGGACAGGGACCTTTTCAGATCTTTGAGTTATGCAACTGAGTATATACAGATCAAAATGATTAAAGTACAACGTATTTAAATTATAGTATAGTAATTTTATTGATAACATTGCAAAGTGTAATTTTTCAAAATCAAAATTTTGATTTTGTTCACATTTTTTTTGAAGAAAGATAAACATGTATATAGATGAAAGCCAAAATATTACATTTCACCTTATATTCACCTGTATATTTACTGAGTAATTCACTATTTTGTAGTAGGGGGTCAAAATGACAACCAAATTGTCTTGATAGAGGGAAACCAAATACATTTCTTATTTATTCTTCAGACCCTGACATATCAGTTGTATACAAAGTGACCAACATTTGTTTTTCGACCACTGAAAAAGGATATTATTCAATAATCTGAATATGGAGCCTCATTGAGACACCCAATATCTCAGGGCCTGAATGATGTAGGGCCTTAAAAATGAAGATTCCAAAAGAAATGTTTATTAAGAACTAAAATCTAAAATCATGCTGAGATATCTTTATTACTTCTTGAGTTACAGGCATGCAAACTTTGGAAAAAGAATATATTTTGGCAATGAGGAAACAAGATACATTTTGGCTTTTATCACTATACATGTTTTTCATTCTTCAGAAAAAAATATGGGCAAATTCAAAAATGTGAGCCAAGGAAGGTTTTTTTTTTTTTAATTTGGTTGATTTTGGCACAGAACGGCCTTTTATTTTGAAACCAGGTTTCTTAATAAGACATGATTGAAAAAAAAGACAAACAATTCTAAAAAAAAAAAACCTTTGTTGTAATTGTAATTGTAATGATACAGAGTTTATTTTAAAGGAGACCTGATCAAATCTGGCAACATTTGGTTTTCGACCACTAAAAATGGGTATTTTTCAACAATCTGGACATAGAGCCTCATTGAGATCCCCATATGTCTGGGACTGAACAATGTAGGGCCTTGAAAATTAAGATTCCAAAACATGTTTATTAAGAATTAGAATCTTAAATCATATTAAGATATCTTTAATATCGGTTTCGGTTCTTTGTGGCGAAAGAAGGTTCTTCCGATTATAAAAAGGTAAGAAAGAGTTGATTCTTTAAAAAACCTTTGACTGAATGGTTCTTTGTGGAACCAGAAATGGTTCTTCTATGGCATCGCTGTAAAGAACCTTTTAAGCACCTTTATTTTTAGGAGTGTATCTCTGGAACTGAACCACACAGGGACTTAAAAATAAAGATGCCGAAAGAAAAGCTTAAGACCCAATGTCTTGGGTTGAACTTGAAAAAAGTGCTCTTTCCCCAATTTTGAATAATCACCTTTGGCACATAATGCAACAAAGACTGCTAAAGTCAGCATATTTTACTAATAGACATACCACCATCTACATGTAAAAATAACATAATGGTGCTGCCATCTTTCTAAAGTAATTTTTACCCCCCTGTAATTTGGCTCTGAATCTCAGATGAAAATTGTCATTTTGTCATTATATCAATGACATTTAATATTTTTGTCATATTGTTTCATTGCTAAACACGTTTATCTTTCTTCAGAAAAATTAGCAAAATCAAAAATGTGAGTCGGGGAAGTTACTGAAATTTGGTTGAATTGGCACAGAATGACTCTGTATTTCAAAACAAGGTTACTAATGGCATCTGCATGCCCAAAAACCCTGTTTTACAAATTCCTCTTCAGGGAAACTGCTGTAACGTCTTTACAGACCTAGTAAATAAGTCATTGTTTTATAGTAGCTCCATGTCAATATATATCAGGCTACACATGTAGCCTGAGAGGACAGCAGCACAAAAACTCAAGGTTACATCTCGTAAAAAAGAGAGAGATTCATGTGTTTTTTTTTCTTTCATTCACTCACTCTTGTTTAACTTCCTCACAAACTGTTTTTCCCTTTCTCCCTCGCCTTCCATGCCAGAGGAACATTTTTCAATGTGATGTGCAAAGTCAGACAGAATCAAGGAGCATTGCTTATTTGAGGATGCTAAATAAATAAATTTCACTAAATAAATAAAGGCTCACATCAATCAGAATAATGCAATTTTTGTATTTTAGCAACATGGAAGTGTTAATGTAAATTTTATCTCCGAGTGCTTCACTACTGTAGATTAGTGCTGAAAAATAAATAAATAAACAGAACCAGATCCAGAAAAACAAAAAAATGTGATTCCAAAATAAACCCTAAAATTTATTTATATCCTTATTTAGAGCTCTGAACTCAGCAAAAGTACACACCTCAATGTCACTTGCCAGATTTTTGAGAAGTTACAGACTTGAAATCCTGAACTCCTCTAGGGGAATGCTTTTATATTCAAGCCGCCTCACAGATCAAGAGATGCACGGTACATCTACACTCCGACGGCAGCTCAAAATCATTTCATTAAGCACAGTTTCCCATTTTCTCTGGTGACTGGCATCATCTTTCTGTAAGGTACCTCCTTTACAGAACATCTTACAATTGCAGTCATTTAATAATGTTAAATTGCAGCAGGGATTTCTAGGAAATGTCATACTTGATGGTTGATGAACACTTCACTGTGTTGTGGCTGCACACGCTTGTTTTTTTTCCTCCAACCAATGAAATAAGTCATAACATTTTAGGGCTGCAAACCTCCGAGTGACAGTGTGGGCCAAAGACTGGGTGAAATGTAATTAAAAATGCAAAGCTGCATACATTACAGAGCATGAAATAAAAGATTCACAAAACAGTTAATAATAAATGAGCTCCGTGGTGGAGAGAATGACGTGCTCCTCCAGGGTCTCGCCTCAGACTCGTGTAATTCTCTCAAACTTAATGGTGGTTTAAGCGGCACCACTCAAAATACTCCTTGGGGGCTCAATTGTTTGCACAACCTGAGGCTGATCTGGACACTTGTGTTATTTATTTGAAGCCCTCCGAATAGTGCTGGTTGTTTGGAATCGGGTGGTTTTGTCAGATACATTTCTGCCGTACAATTAGTGTCTCTACAGGTGGAGCGCAACATGACAAGCGAAGCCGGAGCTTTTAGCAGCGTGATGCTGATAGACAACGTCTTGGCCCGGCGTGCTACCATGTAATCATCACATATGATACTGCTGACCTTTCTCAGCCTCTAAACCTCCTACAACAAGTAGCCAATTACATTATACTTGGTGTGTGACATTCAAAAGGTCAATATAAAGAACGTGAGTCTTGAAGCAGGGATGGAGGGATACACAATCCAAAACAACTGACAAAACAACTTTGTACAGTGTACTGACGTGGATCCATTTGTCATGGTTATAACACTTTTTTTACTGCAACCTGTGGGGAGTCATGAGAAAAAGCATAAAGGTGTCATCTAACCAGAAAGATTGCTGGAGAAAGACACTCCAATGACTGAATTTCCAGCATTGTGATCTTGTTAGTACTGTAGGTATTCATATGTAAAGTGCTAGCAGAGATCTTTCCTTTTACTTATGAACAACTGCAGATACAGTCTAATGTTTAAGAATCCTTTTAGGTTCAAGTAATATTTAATACATGGATTTAATAGACCAATTCGGAGTAGATGTCACTTGCAGCTGTGCACGCATTGTGGTGGCAGAAAAACACTGGTAACAAGTAGAGGGAAACAAGTAAAATCCATTGAATAAGAGAAAAAATGTATTGTTGTGCCTTTGGATGTTAAAACCTACATGGAATTCGTTTTTATAAAATAGAACATATAATTTATAGAATATCGTCAAAGACGTCATTTGAAGCTAAACGCAGATGTTTAAACCGACAGACTATGGATGAAACCTGCTATGATTTTTCTACTTTTAGCCATAAATTTGTTTTAAGTAATACAATTTTATGATTTACTGCTGGAGCCATATTGAAATTCCAATATCTTGGGATGCCATGGCGGATGAGGGAGCTCAGGGGGCCATGGCGGAGCAGACAGTTCGAGGAGCCATGGCGGGTCAAGGAGCTCGGGGGGCCATGGTGGAGCAGACAGTTCAGGAAGCCATGGCGGGTTAGGGAGCTCAGGGGGCCATGGTGGAGCAGACAGTTCAGGAGGCCACAGCGGGTCAGGGAGTCCAGGAAGCCATGGCGGAGCAGGTAGTTCAGGAGGCCATGGCGGAGCTGCTATGGCCACAGGCATATGCTCTGGAGCTCTGGAGGACTCTCAAGAGGAGCGGGGTCTGGAGGCACGACACTGGAGGGCGCTCTGGAGGCACGGGCACTGGAGGGCTGGACAGGACCAGTGGAGACGTAGGAGACGAAGGAGGGCTGGACAGGACCAGTGGAGAAGTAGGTGACTCAGGAGGGCTGGACGGGACCAGCAGAGACATAGGAGACTCACGAGATGCAGGAGAGAGGATTGGGGCAGTAAACTCCAGGGGAAGCGCCATGTACATTATGTCCATTATCTCCATCTTGGCTGGGGACTCAGGTAAGGCAGCCATCTTGGCCAGGGACTCAGGCGAGGTGGCCATCCGGGCCAGGGGTTCTGGGCTGAGGATGAGGGAGGAGCTCTGTAGGACTTGGGGAAGCGTGGGAGGAATGGAGGGAGCAAGCTTATTGGAGCAGCAGGTGGAGGAAGCTGGTTTGTGGTGAGCTGGAGCGTCCATGTGCTTTTGGATGGGAGGAGGATTGGAATCTTCCACATCAACATAAAACTTGGAACAACCTAGATCAAGGACATCATAAAATCCGCTACGGGTCTGTGGCAATCATCAGGAGTCTAGAAACAAAACAAACAATCATCTTTTAGTCCTATCTGAAAGCAAGCGTTAATCATAGAATCGCTCCAGCTCACCAGATGTAATACACTCATACAGGTGCATCTCAATAAATTAGAATGTCGTGGAAAAGTTCATTTATTTCAGTAATTCAACTCAAATTGTGAAACTTGTGTATTAAATAAATTTAATGCACGCAGACTAAAGTAGTTTAAGTCTTTGGTTCTTTTAATTGTGATGATTTTGGCTCACATTTAACAAAACCCACCAATTCTAACAAATTAGAATACTTCATAAGACCAATAAAAAAAAATTTTTAGTGAATTGTTGGCCTTCTGGAAAGTATGTTCATTTACTGTATATGTACTCAATACTTGGTAGAGGCTCCTTTTGCTTTAATTACTGCCTCAATTCAGCGTGGCATGGAGGTGATCAGTCTGTGGCACTGCTGCACCCCATAGAATCTGGTCTGGTGAGTTTGCTGGCCAGTCAAGCACACCGACACCATGGTCATTTGACCAAAACGCTGTTTATAAGTTAACACTTTGTTTTAGATGCTGTCAAAACTCTAAAAACTGCTGGGTTAAAAACAACCTAGCGCTGGGTAAAATATGGACATACCCAGCGATTGGGTTGCTTTGACCCGGCGGTTGGGTTAAATGTTTAACCCAACCTTCTGGGTAGTAACCCAACCGCTGGGTCAAAACAACCCAATTGCTGGGTATGTCCATATTTTACCCAGCGCTAGGTTGTTTTTAACCCAGCAGTTTTTAGAGTGAATATGTTAATTTCAGTTAAATGTACGTTACAATACTAACGAGATCAAGCTGTTGGTTCAGAGAGTCAGCAAGTGACTAATGCTCAGTATGAGCTGTAAAATCATGCAACATATTGACTGCAAGCCACTCTTTATTGACAACCAGAATAGTGTTAACATCCAAAGAACACAATCCACATATGCAGATCAATTTTTCCTTCTATACTCCTGTTCTTTGGAATTAAGCAACACAGTTTAAGGAATTAACATCACATACACTTCATACGCACAATCAGCGCAATGTTGCGTAAACAAAAAATACCCACTGTAAAAAGAAACGTCAATTTCTTGGACATCAATCTCAAATTTGATCAGTTTTGTCCTTGATAACTGTACTAGCACTCACCACCAATCCTGATGAATTAAAACAGCTTATTTCCAGTAACTGTGACAGGTTTATATCCTCTCCTGCCTCTCCGTGTGCATCCTCCCAGCACTTGCTGGTACAGAGAGTTCTGAAAGTTAGACTCATGGTATGAATGTCATGAATTTTCACTGTGCCACTGGCCGGATTGTTAAGAGTAATTGCATTCCACTGGAAGCTCCTGACGCTCATTTGCTGCCTGTGGCAGATCTGGAGCCCAGATTGCAGCCCAGCCCTGGCATATACCAGCCTCCCTTCTCTTCTAATGCACAATAAAAACGAAGGAATGCTCTGTATTTCTACACCATTGGCTGTAAAATCCCTCTACTGAATAATGGTGTATACTCAGTATACACCACA
The DNA here is from genome assembly GCA_012976165.1 of Labeo catla. Taxonomy (NCBI): domain Eukaryota; kingdom Metazoa; phylum Chordata; class Actinopteri; order Cypriniformes; family Cyprinidae; genus Labeo; species Labeo catla. The sequence continues at coordinate 59,900 of VONZ01000158.1, read as the reverse complement.
GTATATTACAATGATTATTTTAGCAAGATGTTCTGGAAACATTATGAATATTTGTTTGTTTTTTTCGGCCTAGAAGGTTGGTTTATTAAGGAAAAAACATGGGATTAATGTTCTAACACGATTAGATTTCAAAAGATTATGTCAAGGTTTACTTTTCCCAAGCATGCACACCGTGCTCTCAGTCAGCAAAAAAGCCATAAATAAAGTAAAACACAACAAATAGGACATCCTGTGTAAGCATGTTGATATATATATATATATATATATATATCATCTGTGTATTAAAAAATAAACTTGTTTTCTTGCAGTTATACAACATTTATATCTTCTGTACTGACATTTTATCAAGGGTACCCAGTTGTCAGAGCATTATATACCCCAATGCAATAGATACAACACAATGCCAAGGATTTTGCCGAGAGAAGCAAATGCGCTGATTTTGGAAGCAACGAACCTGTTTATTTGGCCTGTCAAATTCCTAACACACATGGCTCAGGGCTCATTTCTTTATTACGGCAATCACGCTCTTTAGTATTCCAGCAGTCGCTGAAATTTCCCAGCGCAGCTGAGGCTCCGATCTCTTTATTTCCTGCTTTTCTCCAGAGAGCGTCACAGGACTTGTACTCTCTCCTCCGTCCAGACACGCTCACGAGTGTCTTTCCGTCTCCCCTGCTCCGCCAACAGATGTTCATTTATACAGATGACCCTTTCTTTCTGCTGTTTAATTACTCTTTGTCCTCTTGTTAATGAACCAGCCCGCACGCTTGTGCAGCAGAGACGTCCTGGGCGCTTCTGCCGGGGTGTATTTCCTGCGATCGGAATTTGAGAGTCACAATATTCACTGATGCGTGCAAGAATAAATACGAATCATAAGAGTTTCATAATGGAAGCTATAAGCACCAGGCCCTCTACAGACAGGTTATGAAAGCTTTTGTTGGGACTGGGCTTTGATTTGTTCATTGCTTTCTGATGTGACTGTGTGCGAAGAATGACTGATGATATGAGTTCCTAAAAGTGCACTTTTTGCTCATGCTTGACTAGCTAGGAGCTCATCTCATTGGTCTTCCAGTTTATAGTGTCACCTATCAGCATGGATGCATGAAGTTGGCTTATTATGATGGTTACGATGACGTCTGTTTATCTTCTGTTTTTTCCTCTTTTCGTATATTTTCCATAGTCTCTCTCAAACTACATAATTTTGGGGAAATATAAGAGAAAAATAACTTACATTTATACAGTAGTTGTCAAAAGTTTGAAAACATTACAATTTTTAAATGCTTTTAATGAAGTCTCTTATGCTCACAAAGGCTGTGTTTATCTGATCAAAATACAGTAAAATACAAAGATATTACATAAATATTACAATTTAAAATAACTATTTTTTCATTTGAATGTTTTTTATGTAATTTACTCCTGCGATGGTAAATTTTCAGCAGAATTTACTCCAGTTTTAGTGTCACCTGATTCACATTAAACAGACTTTTCTTTTTCCTTTCTGATTTAATAATTTGTGTTCAATGTTGGGGAGTAACTAATTACATGTAACAGAATTGTATAGTTTAATTCTAAAATGAATGTAATTGTTATAGTTACTGATAAAAAAATGATAACAGAAAATGATGATGTAATTAAATTACAGTTGTGACCCTGGACCACAAAACCAGTCTTAAGTTGCATGGGTATATTTGTAGCAACAGCCAAAAATACATTGTATGGGTCAAAATTATTGATTTTTCTTTTATGCCAAAAATCATTAGGATATTAAGTAAAGATCATGTTCCATAAAGATATTTTGTAAATTCTCACTGTACATATATTAAAACTTAATTTTTGATTAGTAATATGCATTGCTAAGATCTTCATTTGGACAACTTTAAATGCAATTTTCTCAATATTTAGATTTTTTTCCACCCTCAGATTCCAGATTTTCAATAGTTGCATCTCAACCAAATATTGTCCTACCATAACAAGTAATACATTAATGGAAAGCCTATTTATTCAGCTTTCAGTTGATGTATAAATCTTAATTTCAAAAAATTGACCCTTATGACTGGTTTTGTGGTCCAGGGTCACAAATGTCAGCAATTACTTAAAAAGGAATGTATATCTGAATATTTTCACACACATACAGATTTGATCGATTTTTTTCCGTAAGTGCACTGATTGCTTTAAAATATGAGACACCACTGTTTCTGCACAATTTGTTGAGTCAACTTAAAATTATTTGTAACCTGGCTGCCTTAAAATTTCAAGTTCAGTCAACTAAAAAAAAGTTTATTCAACTTGAAATGTTAAATTATACTAAGTGACAACTTAGAAATTTGAGTTGAATCAACTTAAAATTTTAAGGCAGCTGGGTTACTTACCCATCTGTTAAGTTTAGCAAACACAAATATCTAAGTTGTTACTTAGTACAACTTAACATGTCAAGTTGACTAAACTTATTTTAGTTGACTGAACTTAAAATTTTAAGGCAGCAGGGTAACAAATTATTTTAAGCGGACTCAACAAATTGTGTTTTTTATTTTTTACAGTGTGGAGTTTAGTACACAGAATAGGACATAAGCTTATCCAATAACTGTGTTTATTTTTTTTTATTTTTATTTTTTCCAAATTACCTGTTTTCTTCAAGGCATTGTTAGCCAGTGTTTTCTGTCATAGCTATGCAAAGAGCTGGTTTCAAAAATATTATCTTAGGATAACCACTTCATTTTTTTCAGTATTTAACCACAGAATAATCTCAGAGTAAAAAGAGGTGTTAAAGTCTGATTTTGTGGTAGCTGTGCTTTAAAATTAAATCATAACCTTAATTCAAGTGATGAAGGATTTTGAAAGTCTGACAGCAATCAGTGTTGACTGTCATCTGAAAATTATTAATGGTTTTATTTAAATTAAAACGTATAAAAAGTAATCAAAAACTAATCAGTTACATCACTTTAATAAAGTATTTGAAAGAGTTACACTACTTATTACATTTTAAATAGGGTAACTTGTAATCTGCAACCCATCCCAAAGCAACTATCCCAACACTGATTGTGTATCCGGGGGTTAATATGCAGTATCAGGCATTTGTGGAATTTGACTGTAATTTTAATTAGATTTAGACATTTCTGATTTACAATACATGTCACATTTAATTGGAAATATGAACATGTTCTGGGGCTGCACAAGAAAAACACTAAAATTTTCAGAGAGATAAAAAACAACTTTAGCATGATGAAATCTGCCCCTCGGCCATTGCGTGATACAATAAAGCGGCGTGCCGAGAAGCATGCAGCTGACCTGTCTATCTAAAAGCTCACTGATGCCCAGTAGACTCTGTTGATCAATTTTAAAGTCTGTGTCATACAGTTTTTTGCATCATGTCTGTTGAAAGCATGGAACATATATGTGTAACCTCCATATTACACAATTATTAGCAATCATTCTCTTATTCTCAATTATTCCCAATGGTCAAGAATGTGAAATTTGCACGGTTGCTTGTGCAAGAGAAAATATTCTATAAAACATTTATATTTTGATGACTAATTTATAAAATGTAATAAATTCAGCAACATTTGCAATGACAGAATAATCATTAAAAACAGCACTCATAATGCTCTTTCTGCCCTACGCTGTTGAGCCATTAATTTCGTTACGTTTTGACAGTGCCACTGAGTCAACCTACGAATGGCTAATTTACAGTCTCTGCATATTAAATTGCAATAGGAGAAAGCATTTCGCCATTGAAAGAATCACACACACTTCACCTTTAAGCTTCTTAATCTTTCCCACTTATTTATTCTGCTTGTGTCCCAGTCAGCTTTAAAAATGCAGTGAGAATACTTTGATATTCATCATGGCAACAGTAATATGTTTCCACATTATTAATTTCCAATAAGGGTGACCCTGGAATGGGCGAGTTACTGAGATCACAGCCCTCCAATCTGCACTGTGCCCTTGAGATAGCCACAAACCTCATGTTGCTTGAAAGGAACTGTCCGTGTAATTAGTTTACTGCAATTTGCTTTGAATGAAAACGGGTGGCTAATGTTTTGAAGACAGAAGCTTTTGTTCCTGCGGTGGTTTTGGTATTCTTTGTCTAGCAGGAATACTTGTTTTCACGCTGGTTCCTCTGCTAGAAAGGCATGTGGGTGTATCTAGTGTGTAATGAAGGAACTGATCACTCTGTAGCTGCCCTGTGCACACACCATCTCATTCAGCGCTGAGAGCGCTTTTGTAATTATTGCTTCCAATTTCTGGAAGCTGCACTGGTGTAGAGACAAGCTTTTAAAAGCCACTTGGACATCCAGTTTAGGGAGGAATGTAGCATGAGGGCTGCTGGGGCTGGTATTTTTTGACTTGCAATTGTCTGGTCCTCTGATATTTTTATTTTCAGTGCTGTTCTTCTCTTGCTTATACACTGTATACAAGCAGTAAAATATTTTACTGGCCACTGAAAATTTATTTGGGGAACCAAAAATGTTTTTTTCTACAGCATCACTAGAAGACCTCCTTTCTTTCTTTTTTTTTTTTTTTTAAGAGTGGAGTATAAAATAATTTGTTAAAGCTGTCTAGATTGTGAAGGATTTTCAGTGGATCTTTAAAGTATGAATCCAATATGCAATTTTAGGACATGGTAATATTCTAACTTCTAAAGTAAAGCTGAGATACACTCTAAAAATAAAGGTTCCTTATTGGCATATATTGTTTCATAATTCTATGGAATCTTTCCACAGCATAAAAGAAATTTAAAATGGAAAAATGTTCCTTAGATTATTAAAATGTTCTTCACAGTAATAATAATAATAAGAAGAAAAAACTGTTCACTGAGAGGTACTTTGGGGAACCAAAATAATAACCTTTTCCACACTCTTAAAAATAAATGTTTCATGAATGTCCATGTTTGTTTTTTTTTGTTTGTTTTTTTTTTTCCAAACAATGCCATTGAAGAACCAGTCAGCAGTTCTTAAAAGGATTAGTTCACTTACAGAACAACATTTTTCTGATAATTTACTAACCCCATGTCATGCAAGATTTTCATGTCATTTTTTCTTCAGTCAAAAAATTATTTCCATATAGTGGACTTCAATAGGGATTCCAGCCGAGGAATAAGGGTCATATCTATTTAAATGATCAGTAATTTTTTTTAAAAGCTTTATATACTTTTTAATCACAAATGCTTGTGTTGCTCTACCTTTTGCGGTGCGTGTCTACAGTATGTGCTCCAAAATGCTTTACACAATCCAAGCCGAAGAATACGGGTCTTATCTAGTGAAACAATCGTCATCTTGAAAAAATAAAAAATACAAAAAACAAAAAAGGAGATACTTTTTAACCACAAATGCTCATCTTGCACTAGCTTGACTACATGCATTACATAATCATGTCGGAAAGGTCACCTGTGATGTAGGCAGAAGGGCCGACCCAGTGTTTACAAAGTGAACATGCAAAGAAAGTCAAACACCCTTTACCAAAAAAGGTAAAACAACGTGTCCAACGTGATCTCATGATAATTTGCATGTATTTTATGTAAAACGTGGTTCTACAAAGCATACATTTACTAAATGTACAAATACTTACGTATTTTTAGCATTTAAACGTACAGTACTGACGTATTAATGACAACTAAAAATTAATCCTTATGAATATTGAAATTGTGGCATTAATTTTATTATTGTTGTTGTTTTTAGTTGTCATATCAATGGCCTTATGTTTTCAATTGCATTATTAAATTGTTTACTCGTTTACTTAATATGAAATGATAACATTTCGTCTTGTTCTGTGTGATTTCTGCTTCCAGCTAATTTCTAAGAATACATAATGTTTAAAAACTACAATTTAAACCCTTAAAATGAATAACATTTCTGCAGCTATTTAACCATTCATGTAATATTTACTGTGTTTGCCATGGGACACAAGAGCCGCTTTCTCCGACATGCAATAAAAACATTAAATGCATTGAAAACTAAACATAATTACAAAAGGAATCAATTTTATTAATTCGTTATAATCTAAATCTTCTGAATACATATGACTGCGAGGAACAGACCCAAATTCAAGCCTTTATTTGGGATCTTCATCTCCATCCCAAGAGTCCAGCGACTGTGAGCATCAAAGCCAATGCTGTTGCGCTCTCTACAGATACAAATCTTGCCGCTTCAACAAATGACAGCAGGATAATCGAACGCTCATTGGCTCTCGCTAACTCTGTAACAGATTCTGACATGCCGTGTTTCTGGTGAGGTGTGTCTGAATGAGAAATAGGCGCCTTCACGGAGTGGATTGGGATAATAATCTGAATAATACATTCAGCAATTAACTACTTAACTTTTGCTCTGCACCTCACACAAACCTACTGTAATACGTCAGAGAGGACTGCGACTGCAACGCATCATCATTTGGATTACTTTTGAAACTGCTTTTGACATTTCTGCAATAAATAAATTATTGTGATTGCATTTATATGTCTGTCATATTTTTCTTTATAATGTACAGAAATAGTTATGTTTAGGTTTAGAAGGAGTGGGATTAGCGACTATAACATTTTTTTATGCTATATTGTTATTAAAATGACAATTTCCATGCATCAATTTCCATTTTATGTCAATTACGTTTTATATAATTTTATATTCGCTATAAAATGAGTAGGTATAGGTTTGGGGGTAGAATAAAATGATAAAAATCCATATTCGCTTTAAAATGGTTAGGTTTAAGAGACTAAAAATCGAAATCGTTTATTGATAAAACGAAAAGAAAAAAATAGATATAAACAGCTTAATGATATGAAAGATACGTAAACATTGCACGTTTTTTAGCTAAAAATATATAGCTATTTGCACGTTTTAGAGGTTGAAATGCATCTAAATTCTATGTTTCAGCATCAATAAAAACGTACAAAAATGTACGTTTTGTGCATGTAAATGTTATGCATTAGTACCCACTTAAACAATAAGACTAGGCTGCAATGTCAGATAATTTTGAAGTTGGAGGAGAAAATGAGATGGAGTTTTTCACCCCACCCTACTTTTTGAACCAGAGTACACAGACAAAGAACTAAGCATGCTTGACCTTTCCAACATGATTACATAATGCACAAAGACTATTTGGACCTTCAACCCATGACCCCCATTGAAATCCACTATATGGAAAAAAATCCAGGAATGTTTTCCTCAAAAACCTTAATGTCTTTTCGACTGAAGAAAAAAAACACCATAAACAGCCTTTAGTGCAATGGAAAGCTTCATTACAATCAAAGAGCCTTGATGGAATCATCAATTCCAATAAAGAACCTTTTTTTAAGAATGTATCTTTTTCTAGGTTGATCTAGAAAAATAAAAAGTGAAGAACTATTATTGAACACGGAGTCACAATAAGATGAACACGAGACAATTCTCTGTTGTTCATCCATAATGCTGAATGACATCTGGAGAATGAAACCATCACATAAGAACCAAATGAAAAAAGTTTTAGAACAACGTGTTGATGAGTCCCTGACATGCCATCTCCACTGAGATCCACAGGTCACGTCAATAATACAAGAGTGACAAGCTACACAAAGAGGCATATTGATCCCACCCTTTCATCTCCTGGCCTCCCCCCAATGCTCAGTCTCACTCCTTCCCACTTATCAAAGCTCTGCTCATACAGGCATATACATCAGAATTGTGCAGCATTCACAACTGAACTAAAAACAACGTATGAATACACAACATGCTGAATGATGTTGCCAGTTTAATACAAAATTCAAAAAAATGTACCAATCCCTTTTTAAAGATGTTTACTCACATCTAAACAACATTGCAACACAAACAACTCTACTGCCCTTTATCTCTCTTTGCATTCATCTCACAAGCACCAAGCAAACATTACAATAAGCGACATGATCTCAGACTGCAACAATGTCTACGATAGATGCCTGCATAAAAACTCAATTCAGCTTGTGCAGTGCCATCTCTCCCTGCATTAGCCGAGCAGTGTTTAAAAAGCCCCAGCGCCGTTCGGGTCCCTTCTGCCACTCTGCTTTGGAATTACTGATATCAGGTGCATATTCATTTCAGCTACAATGAAGGGAGGAGAGATGGAGTGATAACGGCCGAGAAAGGGGGGAAAGAGAGGTAGAGATATGAGCAGAAGTGAATAATGTGTGCATTCTAATGAAGCACACAGTAAAACGGTGCACATCCAGAGAGGTTGACATTTCCTTGACCTTCAGCCCTGGAAACAGCAGCAGACTGAAATCAAGAGAAAGAAGAGAGTGCTAATGAGGATGACACAGAGAGAAATGGCTCCCTTGGGCCACGTGCCAAACCCCAGGCACACCACCCTCCAAACCTTACAGCAGAAACTGAAGCAGGACATTGATACGTGGCACCATGTGGAGATGTGATCAATGTGAAGACCCGGATACTCAAACGGGAGCGCTTTATTTGAACTCCGCTCAATAATTTTGATTTTAAAGCGATTTGTCAAAATGGATTTGGATTTCTGTTTGAGCCCTTCATCAGTGTTTGATTCAAGTTTAGCTGGTTAGCATGGGCCATTTAGCTCTAACTACACCATTATACTGGTGAAAAGTATCTTTCTCTGAAGCACTCAGAAGCAACTGTGCGATATGATTAAATAATTAAGTGCAAACAATATGTTGCCTTTTTTCTACTATCATAGTAAATGTGTCCAATATTTCTTAAACGTGTGAATGTGGACTCCTATTTAACCTCATTACTGTCCGCTGCCATCGACATCAGAGCTCGGGAGCGTCAGTAGCGATGCTTGGGGGCATTTTAGTCGTGCCATAGACCAATCAGTGTTTTCACCATGTCATTTTCGTCTGAATTATTAGCCACATGCCATTTTCATCTCAGGTGACTGGTTCTCAAAAAAAAAAAAAAAGGATCCAGAAGCGAGTGAAGATGAAAAATGCAGGTCATGTACTTCTGAGATGAATGGGAATGTTAACAGACAGATCTCAGGTATTACAGACCTCCAAAGTTCTAAGAATGATCTGAAAAGCTCTAAGCCTGGTTCATGAATGTTAATTAGGTGATGTAACGTTCCTCTCGTGGTTGTAACTGATTCTTTGAAAAGCAGGTAAGTGGGTGCTAGAAATATTAGAATTACAGCTTACAGATTGATCGCTCAATCGATGATGATGATGATGGTGATGCAACTGGCTATAAGAGTCCTTATTGGGGTTTTTATGTTGTTACTTCACACTGCAGTCAAGCAAAAATACAAAAATTAAAAACTAAAATTTAGAAAATCAGTTGAGAAACAGTTCACCCAAAAATGAAAATTACCTCATGATTTACTTACACTCATGCCATCCTAGGTGTATATGACTTTCTTCTTTCAGACGAATACAATTGGAGCTATATTTAAAAAAAAAAAAAAAAAAAAATCAATCGCATGGCTCTTCCAAGCTTTATAATGGCAGTGAATGGGTGTTGAGATTTTGAAGTCTGTATCCATCCATCATAAAAAGTGTTCCACACAGCTCTGGGGGCTAATAAAGGCCTTCTAAAGTGAATCAATGTGTTTGTGTTAGAAAAATTTCCATATTTAAAACTTTATAAACCGTAATCTCTAGCTTCCACTAATTGTCATACGCACATTCACGAGAAAGTGGCGTTCCAGTGGATGACATTGCTTCGATGCCGGAGCAGAGATTAGCCAAGAATATCTACAATTGAGCGATGGAGGTGTTGTGTTGCTGGATGTAATAATGAACATAGTGGTCGTCATTTACTCCCGACATGTGAGCTGCTGAAGATGCAGTGGATTACATTTGTTTGTGAAGGGAATGCGCCTCCTGATCTACATATATCGGTCTATGTTCGCACAAATAATTTGTAATCCAGCTTCACCTACAGCAGAAGTGAGTAAAAGGAGTTTTTTTATGAATCTTTGTGATCGCCTTTCCTAATAACTTGTTAGTTAGCAAGTTTAGCGGCTAAACGCGGCTAAATGTGGCTAAAGTAAACAGGCTCGTCACTCCACAGAGAGAAGAGAGGGGCGGGGCGAGCAGAGCTCATTAACATTTAAAGCAGCCTTGACCAGAATAAGATGATTTTTGCAGAGCTGATTTTGGCAAGGTAAAAAGGGTGTTGTTTTACACTACCATTGAGAATTTTAACCAAAGTATATTATAGACTTTTCATTAAGACCCTAAAGAATCATATCAACTTGTGGAAAATGGGTATCCGATGACCCCTTTAAAGATTAACTTTATGTAGCGTTTGATGCTGGCAAAAGTAATCTAAGTAGAACAATAAAGGAAATGAGCATGTATGATTAAAGATACAATATATACTTATACCCATTACAGACAATACACAGTAGTATTTTTCCCCACATTTTGTAGTCACACTGCAGTCAAGCAAAATGTAATTAAAATATAATTTAAAAATACTACTTCCTCAGAAAAAAAAAAAAAAGTTTAAATTTTAAAAACTAAATGGGGGACTGTTAGGTCATTGGTTTAACCTTTAGTTTAAAGTTTAATGGAAACTTTATGAAGCTTACTGTATACAGAAACAAGTATTTACTTACATCCCTCATTAAGCACATTAACATCAGTACACAACATTGCAATAAATCTGTGATGACAAAATGGTGGTGCTCAGCCCTCTTGCAGCACTAGTTAAGAATTCAAATGTACTGGATTGAACTAGCCTTTTTGTTTTAGACCTATGGAGAATAAGGTGCATGAGCAAACTAACAGAAAACCATTTCTGTACACAAATGAAAAGAGGTTCATTGCTCAGCCTACAGGGTTGGACAATGAAACTGAAACACTGGCCAATATGGTGCTGGAGGTTTCATGGCTATATTTGCGCAGCCTGGTGGCCAATCTTCACTGACTGCACATTCCACCAGTAAGAGCAGAATGTGAAGGTTGACTATAGCCCTATTTGGACGGCAATTGTTTCTCATGGAGACGAAAGTGATTTTCATAATTTACAGGGGGTAGTTTGTGACTTAACTGCCGTCCGAATCCAGGATGTTGGTGTTTTTCTATCACGACCCTCATAAAGGTCCCCGGCCGAATTACCTACTGTTTTCTGATGAACACCAAGGTCATGTGGTATTTTAATTGCAATATCCGATGTCTGAATCCACATCTCTGAGTTTACGAGAAGAAATCGATTCAAAATTCAATGTTTAATAACGTTTTGACTATTGCCGAATACCATAAGGTAGCCTAACTGTTGTACTTTACTGCAATTCGCATGTATATATATTTCTGAAATGCTGGAAAGTATTTAAAAGAACAATACTTAATAACTGCTTCACCACAGCGAGTGGGAGCAAAAAGAGAAGAAAAGCACGTAAACATTCAAAATGGGTCTTTATTATGGCAGCAGCAGTAGGGGTATGACGGTAAGGAAATTTTCCTGGGAGGTATTTGGGGTGAGATTTGTTAGAGTTTCTTCTCTTTTCCACGCTTTTCTTCGCTTTTAAATAGCTTGTAAATGCCCGTGCACATTTTACTTTCACTTTCAAATTCATCAATTCGGCGTCAATTGAGTACGACAAACTCACTTATATTAAATATAAAATAATTAATTTATTAACAAAACGAATGAAAATATAAGCTTAGATATATACATAACTATATCACCTATAAATATATACAACTACAGCGCCTCTATCTTCCTATTTTTTAAACAGGAGATTTAAATAAACAATAAATAGGATTGTATATTATAAAATATGCTTGAAATAATAAGAATACATCTTACATAGGTATTTTTTAATACATTTTAAATAATAATAACAATAAATTTGTAAATAAAATTAATTTGTCAATGTGACTGGCCACGTGAGCAGCGCATTCCCGGTTCGTAGGATCACAGAACTCTCTTCTTCACTGTGAATAAATTACCATCCGAATCCATGAGTTTTATCACTGAGGTGAATTTATTTTTACAGACGTCCATATGACAAACAATTACGACCGAATAGGGCTTAAGTGCACCCAATGGTTCAGACATTGTACCCTGAAGGTGGTGCCATATATCAGGATGATAATGCACCAATACACACAGCAAGACTGGTGACATCTGGTTGAACATCTCCCATGGCCTGCACAGTCACCAGATCTGAATATTTTTGAGCCACTTCAGGGTGTTTTGGAGGAGCGAGTCAGGAAACGTTTTCCAACACCAGAATCACATAGTGACCTGGCCACTTTTCTGCAAGAGGAAAGGCTCAAAATCCCTCTGGCTACTGTACAGCACTTGTATTTGTCATTCCCAAGACGAAAAAGGAGACCCATCACCATACTAATTGTTGTCTAAAACCAGGTGTTTCAGTTTCATTGTCCAACCCCTGTAGGTAAGCCATTCAATTTGGTATTAAAAGCACCTACATTTTCACATAAAAATATAAGTTCTCCTTATTCACAGGCCATTCAACATAAAATTAGTGACTTTGATTGGCAAATATGGCTTGCAGTTGCAGAGAAGAACAGAAAACTAAATATGTCATGTGCCAAATTCATCTCCATATAAAACATTCTGGCCTTCAGGCCTCTAGCTGTCAGTTTTCATTAGTTTTATCATCTATTATTCACTCTGTTGTATGAAAATACATATTTTCAGAGGTCTGAAGTGGAGACCATCATTGCTACTAGTCTGATAGAGTTTGGTCTTTATTAGTTAACCAGAAATTCCAACATTTTATCAGTTTATTTCACGTTTAATAGAGAAAAAAAAAATCCTTTGAACTATAACCACAGGAACCTTTTAAAGCTATTACACATCCACATTTAGTTTTAAAAAACCAGGGTAACAAGCCATCAAACACACAACAACCTAAAAAAAGAACTTCCTGTCAACATTCTGTAGTCGGCAGTGAAAATGGAATACAGACAGTGTCAAATACCATTGCTATTGTTTTGTCCTCGTATCCAATCCATCATCATTACGAGAGAAATAAGAGCAGTGTTGGGGAGAGAGACCGAGAGAGGGAGAGATGGGAAACATTCCATTGTAATTCAGCTGAAAACATGTGCTGCTCTCCAAATTTTCCATTTACATCTACCCAGCGGGCACGCATGTCTGACTCCAAGGATCAACAAATAAAGCCCATGTGGGCAATCTTAAGCCATCACTTGGAGGGGCCCTGCAAGGCATATAAGAAGCCACAGACCCAGACATGTACAGAAAATCATTTATTTGCCTAAACGCAACACAAGCTCGGCACGCATAAGCGTGTTGGTTTATCACTGACGCCACCCATGACAGATGGCATGTGTTACTGTTTGTCACGTAGGGGAAATGTATTGTCTGCTTTTGGAAAAACACTCATGACTTTAATATACGCCTCTCGTCGGCTTTAAAATCATACAAGAGGCCTGCTTGACCTTGTTATCTGCGATGAGAACATGATCTGGTGTTTTATTGAAGTGGTAATTGTAGTCTTTGTCATAATTTACTACAGATGAACTGCTTGATGTACAATAATGCTCTGTTTATTACCAAGACTTTGTGAAAGGAGTTTCAGCAACACCGCCTGGGGATTTCATTCAACTTCGGTTTCTTTTTTCTTTTGTTATTTATTAAAGCAACTTCACAGTTCACTTACAAGGCTTATTAATTTCCAAATAAATAAATAAATACCTTCGACTCCCCAGCTAAACCAGGGAACCAGCTTAAACCAGCCTAATGTGGTCAAGACAGCGATAACTACTTTAATCATTAATGAAATATAAATAATTATTTTCATATTATGGTTGCTATTTGATGAATTGCAAACACTTCTGTCTAAATAAATTAAAATGAAACTCAAATTAGTTGTTTTAAATTATGAAAAGTGTAGATTTGCCAAACATCTGTGACCCTGGACCACAAAACCAGTCTCAAGTAGCACGGGTATATTTGCAGCAATAGCCAAAAATACATTGAATGGGTCAAAATTATCAATTTTTCTTTTATGCCAAAAAATATTAGGATATTAAATAAAGATCATGTTCCATTAAGAAATTTTGTAAATTTCCTACTGTAAATATATCAAAACGTATTTTTGATTAGTAATATGCATTGTTAAGAACTTCATTTGGACAACTTTAAAGGCGATTTTCTCAATATTTTGACTTTTTGCACTCTTAGATTCCAAATTTTCAAATAGTTGTATCTTGGCTAAATATTGTCATATTCTAACAAATCATACATTATTGGAAAGCTTATTTATTCAGCAGATGATGTACTCAATTTCAAAAACATGACCCTTATAAGTGGTTTTATGGTCCAGAGTCACATTTTAGTGTTATTATTTGCTTTTAAAGATTAACTTTACATAAGCATTTGATAATGTCGAAGGCAACCTAAATATTACAAATAAAGGACATAAGCATGTCCAAAAATATCCAATATAAACCACTACAGACAAATTTACAAGGAAAAAAATGGCAATATTGGCCAGTAACCAATATTGTGCATCCCTAAAAAATAATCACAGCGCAGCTGCAGACGGGCCTCGTCCCAACAAACATGCTGACACTTTAATATCTGTTTTTCTCTTCGATTTTTTACACTGAGTGGAACGGGTCTCTGCGTTGCCTGGGTAACCAGCTGTCTCAAGCACAGCGCTTCATGACCAGTCCCAAGAGCCGAGACCGGTCAGCCCCAGTCCCATCTTCTCCATGGTTACGTACCCAAGGTCCCTATTTAATGAGAGCCAGCCTCTGCGGAGAGATGGCCCACATGTCACAAATAATCCTATCTGAAGAGTACTGTGTGAGGAAAGGGGAAAAAAGCCACATATTCAACTTATGTGATTCTGCCAAGAGAAGTGCACTGTTTCACTCTATATCGGTCCTCTCTCACCCTCTCGCTCCTCCTGCACGCCCTCCACGTTTGTAGAACGGGGTCTTACACACTGGCATATTCTTAGCTTTAAAAAGAGGGTATCTTTTTAACCATATCAGCAAAAAACATTTGGCTGCACTTGTTTCTACTTTTCTTTGTTGAGTTTTGATATTTTTAGAGCAGCAGTGATAAGACAGAACCATGCAACAACAATAGGACTGGAATAGCAATATTAGAACAGTAATAGAGGAAAAAAAACAGACAACCGAAAATTTTGCTCAGTCATTTGTTTCTTCTCAATTAAAACAGAATACTAAAATGATCAAAATGTCATTTTAGACCTAGTAATGTAGGCTTGAGCTGTTGAAAGCAGACTAAAATGCAGTTATTAATCAGATTCAAGCACTGAACAGCACCGTAATATAATATAATACACTCATTCATTGGGGTTCTATATAGAAAATAAAGGATTTTTACTCAACTCCAAAGAACCCTTTATGCCAAAAATAAATAAATAAAAACATAAACAATTTGCACAAAAACAGTTCTTTATGTATGTTTTTACATTAGATATTTAAAATGATTAAACTACATTACACTGTGGCATGAGAAAGTTTGGGAACCCCTTGCAGAATCTGTAAAAAGGTGAATAAATTTAACAAAATAAGAGCGATCATACAAATTATTTATTTAGTACTGTCCTGAAAAGGATATTTTACATAAAAGATGTTTACATATAGTCCACAAGACAAAGAAACAAGTGGAAATTATTAAAATAACCCCCTTCAAAAGTTTGGGAACCCTTAATTCTGAAAGGAGAAGTCCACTTCCAGAACAACAATTTACAGATAATGTACTCACTCCATTGTTCAAAAAAATCCTTCAGGTCCTGCAGATGCTTTGGTTTTCCAGTATCTTTTGCATATTTGAACCCTTTCCAGCAGTGACTGTATGATTTTGAGATCCATCTTTTCACACAGGACAACTGAGGGACTCAAACACATACTCACTGATGCTCCAGAAGGAAAAACGATACATTACGAGCCAGGTGGGGAAAACTTTTCGAATTTGAAGATCAAGGCAAATTTTACTTAATTTGTCTTCCGGGAAACATGCAAGTATCTTCTGTTGCTCCCGAAGGGCAGTATTAAATAGAAAAAATTATATTTCAACTAAATAAGAAAAATTTGGACATCTTCATAATTTTCAAAAGTTTTCACATCCTTAATGCACTGTTTCTCCTTCTGGAGCATCAGTGAATGCTTGAACCTTTTTTAATAGTTGTGATTGAGTCCCTCAATGTTCCTCAGTGTGAAAAGTTGGATCTCAAAATCATTTAATTCTGAAGAAAACAAACATATTTATGTCAGTACTTTCAAGTTTAATAGAAAATAATTTCCACATGTACATTCATTTATACCAACAAAACTATCAGGTAGAAGGTAGCCCACATAACTGTGTACCAACAGTGTATAGCAATCTTAACAAGTTTATCTGTTAATTAACATGTATGTGCTATAGTCTGCTATTTAATGTGCAAAATAACAAGATTTCAAGTTATTTAGTTGCCATACAGCTCTTATATTGACGTGCATCATGCTCATATTTTCAGTTTCACAGAGTGTATTTGTATACCTCAAACCTCCAAACAGATGGCTAAAATGATCTTCGACATATAAACGACAAGCAACTTGAATGTGTTTCAAATCTTTGAACAGTTTTGGCTCATCTGCAAATTACCGCATTTCAGCCGTGCCTGCGCTGCGTGCACTCCTACTCGGGATATCAAAGCGCACGAGCGCCACAGTTTAACCTTCAACCGCTCATCGGTCGAGAGAACCACGATTTCACTGGTAACTGAAAAAATTTATGAATCTTATTCTATTTTAATTACTTTTACCTAAACCATTGTCATTTTCACTCACTCTACACATTTATTTTAAGAAGCAAAAAGACGAAAGGAGGCTTAGCGTGTTGTCCAGGCCTGCGAAACTCTCCGCCGGGAGGTTGGTAATTTGATAACATGATTGTCTAAATTATTTTGATAAAACAGTTCTGAATTTATCAATAATCCTGGCTAGAGTTCATGTTATAGCCTAATATTTTCTGTAGATTGTGTATTGTAGATTGTATTGGATCTATACATACAGTTATAGGAAAAGATAAAACGATGTTTCAATCAACAGTCAGGCGTCAATAATAAACATGAATTCAAGAGTAACCAAGAAGCAGATGGATATGTTTTTTCTGTGCCTCTTTATAGAAGTATACTAATTTACTGCAAGTTAACTTTAAATTTATTTATTTGTCCAATATTCAATTAACATTCAGTTTGTTTTGTGGGTTCTAGCAGTCAACATGTATTTATGACTGGGGTGTGCTGTTTATTCAATTTAAGAAAAAGAATGAATAGTATGAATAAATAAAGAAACATGGTTTTGTGTTAATTGTTGTAACTTCTGCACTATGAATTGTTGTATTATATATTGGTTGTCATTATGCTAATAAAAGCGTCTTAAATTATCACACAACACTTGATGTGCTATGCTTATGGTTATGCTTACGGTTGTTTAAGCCATACAATTTTATTAAAATAAAACAAAAATTAAATCCATAAAATTATCCTATGATGGGAACCCCTATCTATATAGAACTGTTTTACAATATAATATAATATAATACAATTTAATATGGGAGACCAAATGTCTGAGATTTTTTTTTTATTTATTTGTCTCTTTTTTGCGTTAAATGAACTTTGTATAAAACCAGATGATCTTAAGATTCAAAATTTGAGAAGAGCATCTTGTGCTTTAAAGGAAGAAAGAACATTAGAATGTCTGCACAAAGGAGTTCACATGATCAATGTCAAAAACGTATGAAAGCGACTCTTATTCGTATTCATTCCCAACATATCTTTCCCATTTTTAAATGTTCACATATAAGTAAGAAAAATAAAACAGATTTTAATGTGGTTTTAGACTTTTAGGTCCCACTGAATGTGATTATACCTCAAGTAACGCAAGAGAAGGGACAAGTTGAGGATATTTAAGCTAATGATAGTCATTTCACTGAGTGCACTGCCAGCAAAGTCTAAAACGAGCAAATGGGAGACTGTTTCTGTCATCTATACCTGTTGAAATGAGTAAATGACTGGGTGCAAAATCTTGCATGGATCATTGGACACCCTTGAAATCAGTACCTTCCTCTACCTTCGACAAGGATCCTTTAAACACATTACAGTTAATATGTCTTAAACCTTTGTCTCAAGAATCTATTCTTGGTCTCTGAGTAAGTGCTTTAAGAAGAATCAGATTTATCACACCAAACCAAACTGAGTTCCGGTTTAACTCGGTTCCCAACGAATCGATCGCTTGCAGCGATTACAGCCTGGAGAGATTATGCAAAATATATTTTATGTCAATCCACTTCCTGTCAAGAAATATTTTACCTATAAACAGAATATAATCATTTAGTTTGTCTTCAGAGGGGAAAACGTCTATAAAAAGAAAGTACTAGGCACTGGGAAAAAGCCTGGTGGCATATTTCGCAAAACTGCGTGAAAAGTTCTTATGGGGGTCATGGACAATCAAGACTGCCAAATTAATTAAAATTTTTTACCATCTTCACTAACGATGTTCTTTAATCACTGGTGTATTTTTTTTACATGCAGTATTTTTGTATGAAAAACTGTGCTCATCAGAGTATGCTAAACACTGCAAGGCATAATTTTTAAACATGAAAAATGTCCAATTCCGCCACAGTTAAACAGACTGTTCCTGTCAGTCTCATCACAAACGGTGCATATTTATATCCAGAGGGGAACTCAGCACCGTCACTCTCCCTTTTTATCTTGTAACAGGAGGGGAAAAAACTTGATTTTGCAACTCTCTTGTAGAGACAACTAAAAGATAATTGAGCAAAGGTTCAAATAAAATATATATATATATATATATAAATACTCAGACACAGATGTTTGCACATGCCTATGGTGCTTCAAAGAGTTCATATGAGTTCGACATTAGAAAATATATATATATATATATATATCCATATCACATTTTCAGAATGACAGGGTTATTCAATTAAATTTCAAAGCAAATGTTTATGAAATTCATTAGAAGTGACACTGTGGTATTAGAATATGCCAGCATAAAATGACTCATTAGATGAAGCATGACATTATTACACCAGTTCAAAGTGAAGCTGCTAGCTTGAAGCACATGAAACTAGAAGCACACAACAAAAAGTCCTCATCCTGTTGGTCTACAGTAATATATATCATTAAAACGTAAGCAAAACGTCATATGGCCACTGAAGAATTAAGGATGCATTTTGCTAGTTAAAAAAGATAAATAATTAATCATTCATTTACAAGTGTGCAAACATTAGAAAAACACACAAGTGAATGATGTGATTACTAGACTGTCAAGAGCTTTTAAAACAACATCAGACCACTCCTCATGCAATCTAACTTGCTCTCTAGCTCACTCTCTTTCTATCCACTCCATCTAAAATGGCATTTATTCATCACATTAGAGTGCATTATCATTGCTGTCCAACCACCTATTAAACAGAGTCATTTTTGCCATTTCATTTAGTACCTACGTTTAGAGTGAAGATAACTTAGCAATGGTATTTTTACGATAGGCCAGCACTCCTCTCCAATCAGAAAAAGGTTAAAGGGTTAAATATCTGGCTCAAATAAAGGAGGCCGGGCTCATGCTAAAATATTCCAATTAAATTCCTCAACAGCTAAGAGAGAACACAGAGGGGAAAAAAAACACACACACACAAAGGGATTAAAATGAATGAAAACATATAATGTTTTCCTCAGGATTTATCTGCTTATTTTATGACGATCTCCATGTAGGAGCCTTCTCAGACCAGTTAGGTCAATTTTCTTCAATTGTCCATGTTTTTTATTGTAAGGATTTTCATTAGATGCAGATAGTCCTGGCCAGATACACCAGGTTGACATATTTTAATTCTCTATGGCTAATTTAGAGACTTTGCATCAGTCTCTGTTGTTCCGTTCTGTCAGGTTATGACAATTAAAGGCAATCTTGCAAGGTGGATTAAATTCAGATGACTGCTCTGGCCAGAGGATTCCTCTAATCCTCTATTAAGACCCCTGAAAGAAAAGCTTGTCTTAACAAGGGATTTTCTGCCTCAGCCTCTTAAGATACTTAAACATAAGTTAAACGTTCAGGACTTTCAGCGGAAAATAGGCTATAGCAAAAAATGCAGACATACTGTAAATGCACCATACCATCTGCAGTGACCCATCCAGAATGTTTTCGTTATAAAAAAAAAACAACAGCAGGAATTGAAAAAAAAAAGCCAAGCAAGAACCATGCACAATAATGTTAGGGGAATGGAATGTTCTGTGTTGGTATATGTGAGCAGCGGGGATCATCTGTGTTATATATCATGCCAAGATCAGTCCGATAACGCTCCATCACAATGATAACAAGCTAACAGTTTATAATGCCAACTGCATGTCAGCAAGAATTCATTACTTGCTAAACAAAATGATAGTTTTAGTCCAACCTGGGTCATGTCCAGATCCCATTCCAATTTCTCTCACTGCTACGTTCATGTCTGCACAGGATAGGCAAAATGTCCAAAAAGAGAAGGAGAGAGAGAGAGAGAGAGAGAGAGAGAGAGAGAGAGAGAGAAAATATGCAGTATATATATGCTATTCAAAAGTTTGGGATCAGTAAGGTTTTTAATGTTTTTTAAAGAAGTCTTTTCTGCTCATTAAAGGAGAACTCCACTTCCAGAACAACAATTCACAAATAATTTACTCACCCCCTTGTCATCCAAGATGTTAATGTCTTCAGTCATAAAGAAATTATGGTTTTTGAGGAAAGCATTTCAGGATTTTTCTCCATGTGATGGACTTCATTGGTGCCCCAATTTTGAACTTCTAAAATGTGGTTTAAATGCAGCTTCAAAGGGCTCTAAACGATCCCAGCTGAGGAAGAAGGATCTTATCTAGCGAAACAATCAGTCATTTTTTTCGGAAAATAAACATTTGTATACTTTAAGCACAAAAGATCAAATAGCACTAGCTCTGGGATGCACGTCCACTACGCTATGTACTATTGAATCACGTCGAAAGGTCACGCGGGACGTAGGCGGAACTACAGACCTAGTGTTTACAAAGCGAACATGCAAAGACTGAGGAAGTTGTGGCGGGACGAGCAAATTGACAGAAACAGAAAGACAGGAAGACATGAACATCTTGGATGACAAGGGGGTGAGTAAATTATTTGTAAATTATTGTTCTGGAAGTGAACTTCTTCTTTAAACCTGTGTTTATTTGATCAAAAATACAGAGGAAAAAAAAAACAGTAATATTGTGAAATATGATTGCGATGATTTAAACATCACTTTAATATGTTGATTTATTATCAATGTTGGAAACAGTTGTGCTGCTTTTTTTTGGAACCTCTGATACTTTTTTCAAGATTCTTTGATGAATAAATTGTTAAAAAGGAGAGCATTTATTTAAAATGGAAATATTTTGTAACAATATACACTACTGTTTAAAGTTTGGGACAGTAAATTTGTTCTTTCCTTCTTTGTTTGAAAGAAATTAATACTTATTCAGCAAGAATGTGTTAAATTGATAAAAAAGTGATAGTAAAGACGTAATGTTAGAAAAGACTCCTATTTTGACTAAATGCTGTTCTTTTGAACTTTTATGCATCAAAGAAAAATATTAAGCAGCACAACTGTTTCCAACATTGATAATAAATCAGCATATTAGAATAATTTCTGAAGGATCATGTGACACTGAAGACTTTTTACTGTATTTTTGAACAAATTAATGGAGCATAGGAGACTTTTAAAAAACTGTAAAAATCATACTGATCCCAAACTTTTGAACGGCAGTGTATATATTAAAGTGGATTACAATCAAAATGTCTAGTAAAAATCATTGAGAAATGAATGTGACAGCTAAACATATAAGGATGACTAATAATTTGTTGTATAATATAAATGGTGTGCAGGAAAAAAAACAGGCTGTGCAATCTATTCAAAATTTCATGTCATATCATTATCATATCATCATGTAACTGCACAAATATGCACTTAACACTTAATTGTGTCCAGATTTTCATAAAACACACACACTGTTATGTATAGACAACTCTTTATGGTTGTTTTTTGTCCTTTTAAAGCTTAGCAGAAGAAACATTGGATCCCCTGTGTGGAAAACAGGAGCTCTGACATCCTATCTAAAACTCTATTTGTTACAACATAGGGTTCAGTAAAATAACAACAATATTTTTATTTATGGGTGAACTAGCACCCATCATCAAAGTATTATTGACTATAAATGTATGGCTAATAGTGTTCAGTTAATGTTGTGTCAGTCTCTAGATATTTCTTTTAATTCACATACCTTCATGTATACAAAAAACTCCATATGAAATAAAAGGAGTGTTTCAACATGTCAAAACATTAATAAATCAAGACAGTCTCAGATGGACATATTGCATAAGAAATCACCCACACATGCACATCTAGTCTGACACTTCAGTGCATTTGCATTCTATCATAAATGACAAGACATTTAAAACTTCAAACAACAAGCATCATATGCTACACAGACAAAAAGAACACTTTGAAGCTAGCTGGAGTTGTTGTTGTGTTTGAAGGTAGTCTGTACACAAGGGAGGAAGAAAACGGACAGAGCGGGATAGAAGGGAAGAAAAGAGGGACCGGGCATTCAGAGAGGTCACCTGGGGGCCAGGAGCATCAGCTGGGGCTCAATATTTCCTGAGGAGGAACGTGGTGTTTGGACTTCAGAGATATCACAGTCCTCACCACACAGTGACACAAGAGGCTGCTCTCACAAAGATTCTCTCTTCTGCTGCCTAGAATGGGGGAAAAAAAAAAAGCTCATGCCACAGAAAAAGCAAGTTGAGCGTGAAATTACGCCCAGTGGAATCAGATAAGCAAACAAACAAATGGTACTTACTCTAATTTTAACATTTTCTTGATTCACATTCATTACTAGAGCACTGGACTTAATTAAAATCAATATTTAATGTTTTTACATATAAAAAAGTATATATATATATATATATATATAGATAGATAGATATATATAGGTGCATCTCAATAAATTAGAACGTTGTGGAAAAGTTCATTTATTTCAGTAATTCAACTCAAATTGTGAAACTTTATTAAATAAATTCAGTGCACACAGACTGAAGTATTCTAAGTCTTTAGAAGTAGTCTTATTTTGGCTCACATTTAACAAAAACACACCAATTCACTATCTCAACAAATTAGAATATAGTGACATGCAAATCAGCTAATCAACTCAAAACACCTGCAAAGTTTTCCTGAGCCTTCAAAATGGTCTCTCTGTTTGGTTCACTATGCTACACAATCATGGGGAAGACCTGACAGTTGTCCAGAAGACAATCATTGACACCCTTCACAAGGAGGGTAAGCCACAAACATTCATTGCCAAAGAAGGCAGCTGTTCACAGAGTGCTGTATCCAAGCATGTTAACAGAAAGTTGAGTGGAAAGAAAAAGTGTGGAAGAAAAAGATGCACGACCAACCAAGAGAACCGCAGCCTTGAGAGGCTTGTCAAGTCAAAGTCGATTTAAGAATTTGGGTGAACTTCACAAGGAATGGACTGAGGCTGGGGTCAAGGCATCAAGAGCCACCACATACAGACGTATCAAGGAATTTGGCTACAGTTGTCGTATTCCTCTAGTTAAGCCACTCCTGAACCACAGACAACGTCAGAGGCGTCCTACCTGGGCTAAGGAGAAGATGAAATGGACTGTTGTCCAGTGGTCCAAAGTCCTCTTTTTAGATGGGAGCAAGTTTTGTATTTCATTTGGAAACCAAGGTCCTAGAGTCTGGAGGAAGGGTGGAGAAGCTCATAGCCCAAGCTGCTTGAAGTCCAGTGTTAAGTTTCCACAGTCTGTGATGATTTGGGGTGCAATGTCATCTGCTGGTGTTGGTCCACTGTGCTTTTTGAAATCCAAAGTCACTGCACCCATTTACCAAGAAATTTTAGAGCACTTCATCCTTCTTTGGTTAAATGACCATGGTGTTGGTGTGCTTGACTGGCCAGCAAACTCACCAGACCTGAAACAAGAGACCAAAAATGCAGATGAGCTGAAGGCCATAGTCAAAGAAACCTGGGCTTCCATACCACCTCAGCAGTGCCACAGACTGATCACCTCCATGTCACACAGAATTAAAGCAGTAATTAAAGCAAAAGGAGCCCCTACCAAGTATTGAATACATATACAGTAAATGAACATATTTTCCAGAAGGATAACAATTCACTAAAAATGTTTTTTTTTTTTTATTGGTCTTATGAAGTATTCTAATTTGTTGAAACTACTTCAGTCTGTGTTCATTGAATTTATCAATAGACGAGTTTCACAATTTGAGTTGAATTACTGAAATAAATGAACTTTTCCAAGACATTCTAATTGATGCACACACACACACACACACACACACACACACATATATATATATAAATATATATATATGTATATATATAGTGCATTATATATTATTATATATTACACTAGTAATATATATATAGCTAGTGTTTGAGCTAAAGGGATGACTTACTGATCTAAACCTTTTTGGACTTTTTTTCCCCCTGACATTTTAGCACTAATTTAGGTCACAATGAAATCATTATTCTTCATTACAATGCTACTCATTTGGCAATAACTTTATAATCCTTCTACCAAACAAAACACTGAATATAATAAATTGAAATTGCTGAATGGCCTTATGTAATGCATGTTTGTTCAAACACAAAGCCATTTCAGAGTCAAGGGCTTACGCTTCATGTCAATGGGAGTCTTACTTCTCAGAAGTAAATAAATGTCAAACTGCTAAACTTAATGGCAAAGAATTCAGATAACAACTAACATGCATTTCTAAATTGTGATATAAAGTCATCTTAAAATATGTATAATGCTAAATGGAGATCATGTACTATGAAACTAAAATATGCGGACACACAGGAGAGACTTGACTGTAGCGGGTGTCAACATAAGAACTTTCATGGCCTCTCAGGCTAATCAAAGCTAATTCATTTACTGTCAAACTCACTACAGCAGTTAGTACATCAATGTCTCATTCAAGTCAGGAAAAGAAACTTGATGTGGAATCTGTCATCCATAGCAAAATGTAGATGAGGAATATAGACAATAAAATTCCAATAAAATAAAACAAAAATATGAAGATATGCAAAATCAATAGAACATCAGCTGAGTTGCATCTTTATGTGTGGTAATCGTTATATTTTTGATATTTATGTCATGACATCTGATGTCTTATGCTCTGAAGAGAAGGTGACTATTTGAGCAGCAGTTAAAGGAAACCCTGGGTATTAAATCATTTATGGCTTAATATAATGTAAATGATGTCTCTTACTGAAATATGTAGTAGAAAATTCCTGAAAGATTTGCGTTATTTAAAAAAAAAACAACAACTTTGTTTTATACATATTTTGGACTATGAGGGTAAGTCTCCTGTACAGAAATTGGGAACGTGCATTAATTCATCCCACTCACAAAAACAGATTCAGTATTTTTCAAAATAAATAAAAACAGCAACATGCAAAGTCAGAATATGATGCAGGCCTGCAATAATTAAATATGTTAAATAATACAAATATCCTTTTTTCAAATATCCTATGTATTTAATCCCATTTATTAACCAGTATCTTTGTTGCTGACCTTTGAATGATAGCAAAAACTACTTTTGATGAACTAACATTTGTGCTTCATGTTTTTGCTGAAGAATGATTTTCTGCGTGAATGTATTTTTCTTTCAGCCTGAGACAAATTAATTTCAATTTTGGTGTGAAAGGGCCTTCACGTTTGCCAAAATTAGAATAAAAAAAAAAAACAAAGCAAGCCCTGCCCAGATTAAAAAAGTAATGCAAAAGTAATGTAACGCATTACTTTCCACAAAAAGTAACTAAGCAACTTAATTAGTTACTTTTTTAGGGAGTAACACAAAATTGTAATGCATTAGTCTTAAAAGTAACTTTCCCCAACACAATTGAAAAAGCTTACAGGTGGCAATGGATATAAGCAAACGCTTAAACCAAATGCAGTATGATCAAATTTTATCCCGAAAGGAGTCTCAACATCCTTGGATATCGAGTGAAATCCACGCTGAGAAACTTCTTAAGTGGCTGCGGCGTCATGACAAGCGTTGCATGTTTACATCCTGCCAGGATGGCATCTAGCGTTTCTTGTCTCTGCTGTTTGTAAACTCCCTCAGTAGTTGTGGTCTGCTAAAAGCCTCAAAGGCATCAGGGCCAAAGCGGAGAGAACAAAGACGCAGGTCTTTAGGAATTTTTTTTTAGTCCACAGGCATCTTCCCATTCTTTTCTCCTATTCTTATCTCTAGTAAAACAGTGAAGACTTACATCACTTCTCTTGTTGCCCTTCGACTGAAAATGACAACCAAAAGCTACACAATGTGCCATCGTATTAGTATTTTTAGTATTAGTATATATAGCAACAGGTAGTGCCAGTAGCTCACCGAGTGCAACCATTTCACATCATCGAAACTAATGGCACCCCCATAGTCCAAAATATGTATCAAATGATGTGAATTTTTTAAAATAACTTAAATCTTTCATGGGTTTTCTACTATACACTGTAAAAAATAACCGTGAATTTAACAGTAAAAGACTCTAAAAATGCTACAGTAGAAAACTGTTAAATGGTTAACAATATGTTTTTTCTTATCAGTTTTGTACATTAGGCTTGTATGTTATGCCTAATGTTGTTAAATGGATTTTTCTGTACTTCAGTAGGTTGAAATAATAACATCATATTAATTACATCAGTTAATGAAATTACGGTATTTAAATGTAAAACCAAAGACATTACCACCATATTTTTTACGGTAAAATTCCAGCAACCACAGCTGCCATTTTTTTAGCATAAATTTTACTGATTACATTATTTCTAAAACAAACAAACAAACAAAAAAAAACGTAAAAAAAATTGTTAAAACACAAAACAGTTGTTTAAAATTGTAATAATATTTGACAATATTACCATTTCTAATGGTATTTTTGATACCATTTGATTTTTTATACAATGGTATCAAATAAATGCAGCCCTCGTGAGCATAAAACATGATATTTAAATGACCTCAAACTTTTAAATGGTAGTTCAAAATGTTGTTCCATATGCCTTAACCCAGAAACCATGTAAACAACAAATGTAACTGGGGCAAGAATTTAGAGTAAAATCCAAACTGCAGAGAAAGAGACTTTGCTTCTGCATTTCAAAAGACCACAGCGCACCACTAACATACAATCACAAAAAGGTCAAGAACCCCACAGTTAATACTGTAAATGTCTTGTGTTTGGTGCAGTTGCTGAAAGCTGTCACGCTGATGTTTTTGCTCCAGAATGCTCTTGATGACAAATTGAGACACTTCACACTATATCAGATGTACCATCCAAAGCAAAGCACTTGCTGACATATGGTCGCCATTCACCGAGACCCCACGCAATGAATAAATCAGCTGCTGAACTGAAGCTATTAAAGCAAGCACACTTGGTGAGGTCAAAGAGTCTGAAGACATTAAAGCACCACATAATGACTCTGCTGACCTGCTGCAGATGAAAGAAATCAAAACAACAGAAGAAATAATGCGCACTTTGACTATACAGCAATTTAAACATAACTGCTATTATGACATGTATAATTATTAAAAACATTGCTGAAAAATGTGTCAAGAGAACAGGAAACCTTGACTCACAGAAAACACACACACACATACACATACATGACAATGGCAGCATGGAGTACAGTATCCTGATATCCATTAGAGTCAAGGTTTTTCAATGCATAAAAAGATCTCTCAGGAATAATAAGAAAAAAAGGAGCCGGCTTGTGTACTTCATTTCATTCAGCGCCACTCACAGTCATTAGCATGGCTTCTCAACTCTTACTGAGCGTAATTAATGAGGCCGAAGCCGGCGTGTGAATGGCGACGCTCTCAGCTTGACGTTCGCTCCTTCCCTGCAGCAGCAGAGGTGCCCATGTCTGTCTCTATTTACACGAGCAAAATGCTAAATTCTAATTAGCTGACAGAGATAATTAGTATATTAAATCATGACGCTTTTTTCGCTCTCTGACTCTTTCGACCGCAAAGTACATTTGCAGTAAACACATAAGTCTTTTAATCATGACAGACGTGAAAGGCCAAAAATAAATTTAAAAAAATTAATAAATAAACACGCTATTGACTTCCAAAGCTCTGAAAGTCAGCGTGATGGTCGTCCCGCTCACCACTGCGAACAGCTGGAATGCCGATGTCAGCACAGTGTGAGCCACTGAAGAGTCTCACTTTAACTGGACACCTGTATTTTGAATATGCATGCCGTTCTGTTTTTTTATTTACTTATTTCTTTTATTTGTTTTCATTTCAAAGTTAGCGAGTTTGCAAATATGCCTGTTTTTTATTCTGCTACAGTGTGACCCTGTACAACTCGAAACGCATGGGGTTTTATTATTACATTTGCGTTTAATCATAATTTAGTTCTAAATGCACTTTACTGGCAAGTTGCTCCACTGATAAAAGGCTACTCATCATCCATTTAATGTCATATTTTTGGTGCAAGACACACCCTCCTATAACTGCAAACATAACATTTTTGAAAAACTAATACAAATCCAAGCGCTAAATCACTGAATTCTTTCAAAAGATATTTATATAAAAGAACACACCGTTTTTTTTTTTTAATTGGCTGATATTACAGATTTTTACATTTAGATGTATCAGTTAATTTTGGATATATATAAAATATCAGCAAATATTTAAGTATATTTCACCATTTTCACATTCATTGATCATATTTTACATCTTTAAAAACAATTAATTTAATAACATTGTTAAATGTAATCTTTAGCAAACCTGAAAATTAGTATAAATTTTTCATACTACAGAATTAAATTTTTTTCATCAGATTTGCTAAAGATTACATTTAACAGTATTATTAAATTAATTGTTTTTAAAGATAGAAAATATGATCTATAAATGTAAAAATTTTATATTTTATATAAAAATAGATCATATAAATAAAAATACACACACACACACACACACACACACAAAATATGAACTGATACCACTAAATTTGAAAATCTGTAATATCAGTCTATACAAAATATGGTGCTTCCTTTTATATGAATATCTTTTGTAAGGATTCAGTGATTGCGATTTGTAGAATTAAAGTTTAATTTTTGCCATTTTGCAGTGATTTTAATTGGGTTCATTTTAAGCCAGCCATATAGTAATTCTTAAATAATAGTTGAGTTAGAAAAATACCCAGAAGGCTTAGTTTTTCCATATTTCACCTAGCGCAGGTTTGTATTGAACCCAGTATTTTTAGTGTATTTTTTTAATCATTTTTAAAAACAATAATATATTATTTAAATTATTTATGCATTAAATGCTTTAAAAAAAATTACCGTATGAAAAAAAAGATGAAGTTTTTAAAGATGGAAAATATGATTATGAATCCAATATGAACTGATACCTCTAAATTTAAAAAACCTGTTATATCAGCCAATAAAAAAAAAAAAAATCTATGGTGCATCCTTTTATATAAATATCTTTTGAAAGGATTCAGTGATTTAGTTCTTGTGATTTGTAGGATTTTTTCAAAAATTTCATCTTTGCAGTTATAGGAGTATGTGCATGTTTTGCAACGAAAATATGACAATAAATGGATAATAAGTTTCAGTGGAGCAACTTGCTAGTAAAGTGCATTTAGAACTAAATTATGATTAAACACAAATTTAATGATAAACCCCATGTGTTTCAAGTTGAACAGGGTCACATTGTAGCAGAATTATAAAACAGGCATATTTATTGCAGTGAAATTAGGCATCAAATTTTTATAATGTACAAAAAAAATTCCAAGTTGTAAATAAAATAAAGATTATTTGAGTACATTTTGCAAGAAAATACTATTTTAGTCTTTCTACCAAAATAAATGTGTTCAATTTAATGTGTTACTAGCTGTTTCTTTGTAATTATTTCTAAAATTTACTAGCAATTTCTGGGTGAAAATTTTCCAGTGCACTGAAAAAAAGGGAGCCAAAACATTTTCAACTAAAAGTTGCTAGAAATTTTACAAATAGTTACAAAATTAATACCAACACATCAAACTGAACATTAAAATATATTTTTTAGTAGGAAGACTGAAGTAGTATTTTCTTTTACAATTTTTATTTTAAGCAAGAAATATAGTATATTTTAACCAATACCTGGGTTAAACAACCAATATAGGGCTGGGTTAAACATTTAACCCAATCGCTGGGTTAAAACAACCCAATCGCTGGGTTTGTCCATATTTCACCCAGCGCTGGGTTGTTTTAACCCATAATTTTTTGAGTGTGGTTCCCTTTAAACCTTTTGACACCACACTTTAGGACAAACAAACAAGCTTACGTTCAGGTCATATTGTGCTGTAGAGAGACGGTAAATGTAGGGCATGTGCTGTCAGAGTGACACCTAAAAACACCATACAGTTCTGTCCCAGTACACCCTGCACCCATGATAAAAGCATGGCAAACACCTGCTCTAATGATCCTGTGTCACCAAAGGAACAAGCAGGGAACATTCGCCTTTGCGCCACAGTATCGGTGGGTTTCATTATAAAGGAACGTGATAAAGCAAACACGATTGCATATGGAGACAGTCTAATCTAATTAACCTCTTAACACGACCACAGTCCGTTACGTGCCCAAGCTTCATTTATCTCAATCCTTGATCAGAGATCAAGGCAAATCTGACTTGGGTATCCCGAAAGGCAGTGGATACACAGAGATATGACACATGAAAGCTATAAGCTGACTTGTTAGGGGTGCATATCTCAGGAGAAGAAGAAATCAGGTTAACCATATCAGATCGTGTAGCATTAGCTCCCCAGACTAAACACGGAGGCGGCTGTGAGCCATTCATCAGATGTCACAAGCTACAACTTGCAAACAAATAAATGATGAGTTTCGAGCTTTGGCAGTTTTCAGGAAAATAAACGAAGAACGGGGTGTTCAAAAGGAGGTCCGTAACTCCTAGGGGGTCTGTAGCGGTACTACAGGGGGTCCGCCTGATACAGTTTGATCTCAAACTAATTTTTGTGAGTTAACTTGATAAGTTCACTAAATAAGTTAACTTCAGCTATAAAGTGGAGAAGCTAAATTTCAGCTACATTTTTATTGAAATGTATAATAAAATGCATAAAGTAAAATTAAAATCTAATGTACAAATATATAATATTGTACATACATTATTCTTAAAGGGGTGCTATTATGCTTTTTCACTTTTCGAATTTTAGTCAGTGTGTGGTGTGTATCTTTGGGCATAAAAATAGATCTACAAAGATACAAATCTCAAAGTCCACTCCAAAGGGAGATATTTCGTTTTTTAAAAAAAATCTCTTTTCAAGAACTACAACGAATGGCTCCTTTGAACTACAGAGTTTGTTTTCCGCATGCAGTGATGTCACAACATGGTCCATTAGAATAGCATTAAATTAAATCCCACCTATGGAAATTCGAACTGTTGGGGGGTGGGTAGGGACATGGTGGGGGATTAGCCTAACTTTAGCGATGCAGCGCAAAGAGCCACTTCAACGAGCCGCATCGTGGCGGGTATAAACACAAGCATTGACTAGAGTGGCCGCTTCAGAGCAATAACGCACCGCAGACATGTCCAGTACAGGGGGTCGAAGCACATGCCGAAGCAGCGAGCCACATTGGAGCCGTAACGCGCCGCAGACTTGTGCAGTGTGTGGTAAGACATTTATTGATCATACAGTGTAGATAATGTTAGCTTCACTTATAACGCTAGTTTTTTTTTAAAAAAATGCATAAACTTGCACTAGAATAGGTTAGGCTAATCAGTGATGATGTTCTTGTCACGGTTCACAGATCTGCCGTGTTCTCACGTCTCGTGATCTGTTGGTTTGTCGTGATCGTGTGCTCGCTCAGCTGAGCTGCCAATCAGTCCGGCACAGGTGTTTCCCATTACCTCAGCCTATAAATACTCACCTCATTCTCTCTCCCCTCGTCCGATAGTTCATCTGGATGTCGCGGTGTTGGATTGTCTTCGTGTGTGTCAGTCGTTGGTTGGGATTATCTTCGTGTTGGATTTCGTCGTGTCTTCGTGTCTGCACCACCTGGACTTCAACCACCACGGGACTCACGCCACTTCACCATCTGTCATCTAGCCCCTGCCTCACCCAGCCGAGAGATTTCTTCATTTTGTGTTTTCATTCTGTTCCCACAATAAACCACCATTTTCACCTGCATTTGCTTCCTCCCTCATTTCATATCGTCACAGTTCTTTGATAATGTTAGGCTGCTTTTAGCCTTATGCTGGAGCTGGTGTCAGGCAATGAAACTATGTAAATAAATAAATCAATTACCATAATAATATAATGTATTGTCGACCTCGCAGGCTGACAATAGGACCCAACACTACTGTAGCGTATTATTTACTCACCCTCCATGCATCCTAGGTATATATGACTTCCTTCATTCAGACAAATGCAATCAGAGTTATGTTAAAACTTATCCTGGCACTCCTAAGCTTTAGAAGTCATAGATGAGTGTTTCTCTTCATCAGTCCAAAACAAGTCCAATAATGTGCATCCATCCATAACAAAAAGTGCCTCACACGGCTCTGGAGGGTCAATAAAGGCCTACTGTAGTGAATCGATGCATTTTTGTAGAAAAATATCTATATTTAAAACGTAAGAATCAGTTTAATCTAGCTTGCGCTAACAGTTGGGGCATGACAGTACTGAAACACCGTCTAAGCTGTTCGCCAATCGCAACGCAGTGGGACAGCTAACCAATCACAACACATTTAGTTTTTCGGAAGGCGGGCCTTCATTAAACCCGGAACTAATCGAGCCATTTGTGCCAGGCTGGGAGAAATGTATTGTAATAATGTAAATTATGTTAAAAATAATGCGTTTTTCAAACCACCAAGCATAAAAAGAATGTTGTAGTACACCCCCAAAACAAAATCAAGACTTTGTAATAGAGCATTATAGGACCCCTTTAATTCTTTTATTCTTTATTCTATTGATATGGCCATGTAATGGTATGTGTAAGATGTTTTCTGTTTTGAAAGGATGATCATTGTTAAAAATTATTATAATATCATATTGCAATAAAATGTGTTAATACTATAGGTTACGGGTAGATAATTTTTATCAGTTGCTTATTATTCATGCAACAATATATATTACTGTCAAAGTTTGAATTAATAACCATTGCTATATAGTTGATAACTTTGTCTAGTGTGCTTTATGAATGTTTTTAGCATGACTTTGTAAAAATGTAACAACTACTGAATAGCCTTCCTTATGGTCAGTGTTTGCATATTTTATTTTATGTAATCAGATCTGTGTACTAGTGTTAAATGCTACTGATTTTGATAGTGTTGATTACATTTCTGACAGATAACATGATGTTTTTTTGCCTTTGCCTTACTGAATGTGGTATCCTGTCAGCAATAACGTTTCCGCTGGCTTTTTTGATTACTGTCAGTTTAAATCCAACGCAGTGTTGCCAGATATTGCTATGAAACCAAATAAAACCTGAAAAATAAATTAAAAATTAACTTAAAGTTAGTTCAAATCTTTTGTAAATAAGTCAAGATAAAGATATCGCTAACCCTAAACTGCAACTTCCCACTTTATTAACTGTGTTAAATAAAGTGGAAAAGATAAGCTCAAAGATTCTTATAATAGCTTAATCTGGCAACACAGCAAGGCTGTGCCCGCACCCTCACTTCCAGCTCTCTCAGGCCTCGTTCGCTCCTCATATGAGGAGTTTTAAACAACAAATTAGTCATTCAGAGAACAAATTTTATTTTTGAGCACGAAAAAATGTACCAAAGTTCGGACCTCGGTGACCTCATAGCTAGCTATGGCCATGAATATAAGCATCATAACCAAATATATTAATAAGCTACATGTA
The DNA here is from genome assembly GCA_012976165.1 of Labeo catla. NCBI lineage: Eukaryota > Metazoa > Chordata > Actinopteri > Cypriniformes > Cyprinidae > Labeo > Labeo catla. The sequence continues at coordinate 26,065 of VONZ01000158.1, read as the reverse complement.
GCTCCAGGCTTAAAATGCAAAAACACTTCTCTAATTTTAATAATAAGCTACCCTTTTATGCTCATTTCTTGGCCTAAAAAAGACCCCTGAATAAGACTTTTCTCATTATTTCAGTGTAAAGGGGGTCTCTCATGAATCCTAAAAAGACAGAAAAATCCTACGACCATGAAACTGTGCAACAACACAAAATATTTAAAATAATGGCATTCGCATTACAATCAATACAACATATCTCACATTCACCAATTCCAAGATCCAAAATCAAAAACTCCTGCAAGGTCTTTGAGCTCAATAGAAAATGTGTAATAAACAGGTGTGTTAAAGCAGAACTGGAATCTCCAGGAACATAATTCATAACCCCAGGCTTTCCTCATTATACATTACTTAAAAAACACATGGGATGGTTTGAAGTATGTGAATTAACTGAATTGGCTCAGTTCCTTAAAGGAGAAATTCACTTCTAGAACAAAAAAATTACAGATAATTTATTCACCCCTTGTCATTCAAACTGTTCAGTTCTTTCTTTCTTCAGTCGTAAATTATGTTTTTTTTAGGAACACATTTCAGGGTTTTTCTCCATATAATGGACGGATATGGTGCCCCGATTTTGAACTTCCAAAATGCAGTTTAAATGCGGCTTCAAACGATCCCAAATGAGGTTGTAAACGAGTCCAGCCGAGGAAGAAGGGTCTTATCTAGCGAAACGATCGGTTATTTTCATTAAAAAAATACAATTTAAATACTTTTTAATCTCAAACGTTCGTCTTGTCTCGCTCTGCCTGAACTCTGTGTATTCTCCCTCAACTTCAAAAATCATTTCAAAATCATCCTACATCGCTGCATCAAACAGATCAAACACCCTTAACAAAGAAGGTAAAACAGCAATATAGGTCGATTTGAGATGGGAGTTTTTCGATACCCTAACTGTCACGAACCGGAAAAAAACAGTCCAGGCAGAGTAAGACAAGACGAGTGCTTGACATTAAAAAGTATATAAATTGTATTACTTTTATGAAACGAACCGTTCGTTTAGATAGACGAGATCCTTTTTTATTGGCTGGGATCGTTTACAACTGCATTTGGGATCATTTGAAGCCGCATTTAAACTGCACTTTGGAAGTCCAAAATCGGGCACCATAGCAGTCCATTATATGGAGAAAAATGCTGAAATGTTTTCCTCAAAAAACATACTTTCTTTACGACTAAAGAAAGAAAGATATGAACATTGTGGATGACAAAGGGGTGAGTAAATTATATGTGAATCTTTGCACAAATGCAAACAAAGCACAATGCTACTTCTGGAAACTTCCAGAAACAACAATTTGAGAAGGATTTTTTCCACTCCAGAACTGCAAAGCCCCTGTAAACAAAATAAAAACCTTTTTGGCTGTACTTAATCTCTAAAAATTGGACATGTGATCTCAATATGTTGGCCCCCATGAGGCAAACAATTCTGTGTAAAACAACACTGCTTTTATTACACACTGGTCTTTGAAAAGTGTCTATCTAGTTGCAATGACATAAATTTCATTATGTGCTATATTTATGGTTCATTTCAGCGGCTCTGTCAGCACAGAACTTTACGCATCTCTAAACACCTCGGCGCTCGTAGCGAACTCACAGCACATCTGCTGAAATCCTTATTTAGCTTTACTGAAGTAATAAAAAATGAGTAAACAAATATGTGAAAAACAACTGATGAAACAAAGCAGAAACGAATGAGACAAATCATGGGGGATTTGATCAAAGTGCTGACTTGCATATTGAATCAAGTATTTTCCAGAGAAAGCCCAAGAGCAGGATGTATCGTCCCAGACCTTGATTTTAGAACAGTTTGACAAGGCAGGGTTTTTACACTCATTGCCCTCCATGCTCAGTCTCCCGAAGAGTGATTTATTTCAAATTTAAAACAGCTTCTTCAAACAGTGCTGAAAAGAAAATCCCCGGCTCCTCAGGTCCTTAACCCTGTCTGTTTTGTTCCGCTCAATTGAGATGAGCCACTCTTCCTCTCTCCAGTACATGCATATACTAGACATTATAACATTAAAAAAGGACCGCAGCAGTCGTTAATTCCCACTTTACGTGAAAAGAAATGGTGAGAAATTCCCATCAACAGTGCTACCTGTTGTCTAATGAACAATTAAGCACACTCATAAAGGGAAATAAAATGCTTTTCTGGCCTGTTGCCCTCGTATTTGAAAACAATAACAGTGATGATTGAAGGTATGATTTACAAACTAAAATACAAACACTTCATCATAACATCAGGATTAGTATTATGTCATAAGTGTAAAGACTAAAAGCTTACATCTTCAAAATAAAAAAATAAATATACAGTAATTCACATAACATGCATGCTCAAAGACACTTGTCCTAAACTAAAATAAAAACCAACAAAGCAAGGAGGGTGTATCTGATAAAATGCAAATATGAAAGCGGTGTTTTATGTGTCTTTCAATGTCAAAATGCATTTATACAAAAAACTGGATTTGTATACATAGATATGAGATGGTTTATCAGATGTACATATTTTTATGAAAATATGAGCAACTCTAGTTGGCTCAGGTAAAATTTCGCCTGAGGGAAGAGCATTAGCATGTCAGTTGCTTTAGAGGTGAGAGAGAACGATGCTTTCAGCATGCAAGTTATGTGAATTGCTTTTCACTTACATTTTTACCTCAGTTTATGAGTTTATGGCATTCCTTGCAATAATTATACAGCTAATTTAACTAATGAACTACAACTAATTAAATTGTCACACCTTTTGTAATAATTAAAAGAATAATTAACCTAAAAATTTACTCACCTTGGACTAATCAGATGTTTTTATCAGTTGTTTGGGCTCTCATTCTGACGGCACCCATTCACCGCAGAGGATCCATTGGTGAGCAAGTTATGTAATGCTAAATTTCTCAGAATCTGTTGTGATGGGCAAAAAAAAAAACATTCTTAGATGGCCTCGGGATGAGTACATTTTTAGCAAAATGTCATTTTTGGGTGTACTATAGCTTTAAGAAATAACAACAGTTTTGAAAATAAAATGTATTTTACTCAAGGTTGTATATGTACATATTCTACGTGCTTGTCACTTGCCATGCATGTAATTTGCTTCAATGCTCTAACTCCAAATTAAATTAAAGGAAAGCCATGGACAGACAAAAAATGCAATGGTTGATTTCCATGACACAAATATGTGGTGATGTATGAGCAGCATGAATATTCTAGAGACTGTGTTCATGGGCGAGTAGACACAATCCTCGTGTCACATTCTGTGCAGCTGCGCTCTAATTGGAGCGCTGTTCAACAACATGTGGCTCCATTACAAATTCATGGAGAACTGCTTTATCATACTCAGCATGTGTGATAATTGCTACGTCACATTGTGCAAAGCTTGAAGTGGTATGACCCAAGGTGTTTTGATATGGGTTCACTCCATGTATTGAAGTTTCAAGAGGCATTTCAAACCAAAAGAATTGGGACCAGTGAGGGTCCTTCAGGAAATTGCACCCTGCCTCTGAAGAGATGTTATATGTGATGCATACTCTAAAATTCTCTCACACTCCAGATTTCATAGCTCAGTCTAAAAGACAGCATAAAGCAGGGCTCAACAAAAATTATTTTTCTGCAGACCAGAAGTTTTTTACTTGGCCTGGTCAAATTTTCACTTGCCTATACGGCTACAGTAAATACACAGCTTTTTCTTTTTTTTTTTTTTTTTGCTGTTTTATGTTTCTTAACAAAACAAATGCACAACAAACCTAAACCTTAACACAACAAACATTAAAACCTAAAGTCAGCATTAAACGAAAATTCACCCTAAAAATACCTATTTTCAATTGACTTCGATTGCATTCAGATCTGCCTCCATCCAACAAATGATAGACAGAACCAAACCCCCACGCCTTGTGTTATTTTTCTTCTTCAATAATCAGTTTGCCTTTGGATGTATGTCACAATACATAACTTAAGAAAAGATCTGTAACTTTAAATAATTATAAGCCCTTTTATTTTGCATAATCATAACCTCTAAAGTCCAACGGCAGGATGCTTGAAGTAGATCTGAATAATTACATTTGGTACCATGGCAAATAGAACTGAATAAACCCATCATTTTTTTGAGTACTGAGTAGTGAAATTTTAATATTTATGAATAATGTAAACTTATTTCATTTGAATCCACTAAAAGTAGCAGCTTACTATTAACTAGCTATAATGCACATATGTGCTAACATAAGACTCTATTCTTCACCACAATGTTTAAAATCAAATGCGATATGGACACTCTGTGTTTCCAGTCTTCAAGTCCATGAACACATGAACATAATCTCTAGAACTGCTATGAGAGTCATTTCAGGAGCATTTTACTGTTTCTTTTGAGAAAAACTGTCATCATATAATATACAAACAGAAACTTAAAGGTCTTCACAGCAACTCGTCAAAATAAAAGTTTGGTTTAACTTGATAAGACAGTGACAGAAATATATTACTTAATTTAATGATTTTAATAATATATTATTAAAATTATTGTTATTTACTAGAATCTAAATAGACAACACAGTATTTCTAAAAATCATTCAATAAATAAAATAATAATATATATTTTAAATAAAATCAATTATGTAAATTTCATGATTTTAATTAATTAGACATGCTTTTTGATTAACATTTTTTATGTAATTTAACCATTAAAACAAAGTCCAGAAAAAATAAAATGAAAAAAATAAAAAAATAATCCAGAAAAATTAAAAAAGAAAAAGTGTGGAAAAAAATAAAACAGAATTTGGGAAGAAAAAAAAAATGTATAGGGCCATAAAAATGAAGAATTCTGATACTGAAGTTCTTAATAGTTAATAGTTCTTGAAAGAGATCACTATAAGTTGTCCTTTCTTAAACATTTTGACTGAAATTAACAAAAATATTAAGCATGTCTTAAAATATATTTTAGTCAAATATTGCTTTTTTATATACATCTTGTATTAAATTTCACACAAAATTAACTGTTGGATTTTTACACATTTATTGTGTTATCTCCAACTCAAACAACCACGTAAGTGATATTCAGAGAGCATATTAAAGGAGAAGTCCACTTCCAAAACAAAGATTCACATATAATGTACTCACCCCCTTGTCATCCCTTGTCATGTCTTTCTTTCTTCAGTCGTAAAGAAAAAATGTTTTTTGAGGAAAACATTTCTGCATTTTTCTCCATAAAATGGACTGATATGGTGCCCCGATTTTGAGCTTTCAAAATGTAGTTTAAATGCAGCTTCAAACAATCCTTAATCCTTGTTGTAAACAATCCCAGCCGAGAAAGAAGGGTCTTATCTAGCAAAACGATCGGTAATTTTCATAAAAATAATACAATTTATATACTTTTTAATGTCAAACGCTCGTCTTGTCTTACTCCTGCCTGGACGTTTTTTTTTTTTTCTGGTTCATGGAAGTTAGGTTATGTCGAAAAACACCCATCTCAAATTCTACCTCAACTTCAAAATCGCTCTATATCGCTGTTTTACCTTTTTTGTTTAGGGTGTTTGATCTTCTTTGCATGGTCACTTTGCATAGACTGGGTCTGTACTTTGAAATGATTTTTGAAGTTGAGGGAGAAAATACGATTGAAGTTTTTCGACATACCTTAACTGTCTTGAGCCAGAATACACAGAGTTCAGGCAGAGCGAGACAAGACGAGCGTTTGAGAATAAAAAGTATTTAAATTGTATTTTTTTAATGAAAATAACCAATCGTTTCGCTAGATAAGACCCTTCTTTCTCGGCTGGGATCGTTTACAACTGCATTTGGGATCGTTTGAAGCCACATTTAAACTGCATTTCGGAGGTTCGGGGCACCATAGTAGTCCATTATATGGAGAAAAATGCTGAAATGTTTTCTTCAAAAAACAATGTCTTTACAACTGAAGAAAGAAAGACAGGAACATCTTGGATGACAAGGGGGTGAGTACATTATATGTGAATCTTTGTTTTGGAAGTGGACTTCTCCTTTAAGATAGTATAGTTACTATTTATTGCGATGCTTACAAAGTCACTAAATTATTTTTTTGAAGTAAATGTAAAAATGCATACTGTAAATGCATTAGCCTGATATCTCACAATACCACAAAAGGTTAGCCTGATAACTAACCCCCTAACTAATTAGCCTGACAACTTATCACACTCTACACAATTTTCTAACCCTACACGTCATTACCCAATAACAGCACACCTTCGTAGAGAGCTAAGAGGTGGCATGACAACAACATTCAGTAAATCCAGCATTGGCCCGTCTTAGCAAGTGGCGGTTCTGTCAACAAGCCTGAACCAGCTTCACGCTTATCACTGAGCCCTCTGAAAAAAAAAAAAATGCCAAAAACGCTGACTCCAAGCATTCGTCTTGACTTTATAGATGTGAATGTCATATCCTATCTGCCTAGGTGGGACGTAAAATAAGACAGGAGCACTGTTCATTCGGCATTCTGCTGCCCTGGCACCTGTGGGAAAAGCAATCTGGCATCCCTCCATCACCACCTCTACCCTCCTGTCCCAGGTGTAAAAAGGTGTTGTCCACTAGTTGAACCTTGCCCACAGCACACAGTCAGAGGTGATGTGACAGATGGAAAAAAGCTGTTTATTTGGCTTGTGCTCAGTTTTTGAACTGACAGGTAAAACCTGGCCCTGCTTCCCTGCTCCTGACAGATGTGGCCATTAGTTCTAACACACTAGCATACCAACCAGTTTAGAGTGGCAACACCTCACTGACTGAGGAGTGAGGGAGCTCTGATTGCAGTCAGACTCAGAGTGCTAAACTCCTTCACTGACAACAACAGGAAAAAAAAAAACTCCAGACTTTCACCGAAACCAGTGATTATGCTCATTTCGCTGTCCTTTACAGACCTAATGAATCAATAAATGGAGGCCGTATTATTCTGGAAGGGAGCAGTGAAGAATTATAGTCTCAAATGCAACTCAGTTCACAACAATGTCTTAAAGGGACAGTTCACCCAAAAATGTCATTTATCAGCAGCCATTACTCCAAGTCTTCAGTGTCAAACGATCCTTCAGAAATCATTCTAATATGCTGATTTGTTTCAAGAAACATTATCAGTGTTAAACACAGATGCAGCGATTAATCACCAAACACAAATAAACACACACATTTTGTTATGATAAGTCATTTGCAACCATATATCTACAACAAACATTTTATTTTCTGTAACTACAATATTTAGAGGGGGAAAACAACACAACAGAACTAACATTTGTATTGTATAAGCGTCTTAAACTTTCTTCCAGATGTTAACACTATTTCTACATATATTTACCAAACAGATCACCCTGTGGACCTGAAAATGTATGTCGGAGACTAAACAAAACCCCAACAATGGGAATGAGTGGTTCAGACATTCACATGGATGGTCCACATCAGTGACACACAGCACCAGTGGCTGCCAAAAGCATTAAGATGACTTTTCATGGTTCAGAGCGCCGGGCACCTGCTTCCTACAGAGGTTTCTTCAAGGCATGTTTGTACACAGAATGACCAGTCGCCTTAAAGACCACTGAGTGAATCATGAGGTTTAAGAGATCTGAGCCTACAGGCTAAAAGCAAACTGCTGCTAAACGCAGCCTCGACAAAAGAAAACATTTTTTATTTTTTTTTAAATAAAAATGCTCTTTTGATTTTGGTAATAAACAGTATTTAAATTAAACTCATTCCCACTAAATGGCATTTAAATATCATATACTAACAATTTACAAACAGAATAACATGAACTAACCACATTTTTAAATAACCACACCAAACAACTTACCATTGAGGTTTAAGTCCAGTCAATGTTTTCTGTCTGGAGAGCCTCTGAAAGATATTTTAAACGATTATGATTCTGTTTTTAGAAAAAAACCAGACTAATTTCACAATGGATTCCAAGATTTTCTATTTCATCACACATCCGTTCAAATCTTTGTGGAAGTTAACGCTGGATCCTGCTGCGAGGAAAATGACCTCCTTTGACCAAATATAATAACCTGTCAAAAAAGGACTACTTGCTTAAGTATTAGAAAAGGTCAGAGGAAAATTAGGAAGTAACATTTCTTCCTCATGTCAAATTTAATTGCCCAAATGTCCCAGTGCTCCCCCTTGTGTCAGTTGTTTAAATGAAAAATGTATTATATTGGTGAGGCACTTACTATGGAAGTCATTTTGACCAGTTATTTAAGGATTTAAAAGCAAGAGTGTGAATTGAATTTTAAAAACACACTTAGGCTACATTAATGCTTTTGATAAAATGTTTGTATAATTTTGTGTAATTTGTATATTTTTGAAAATAGTTTTGTCCTTTTTAATGGTCATTTTAATGTTTATGGTGTTATGATAGTGTAGCCGTAACTGTGTAAATATTTTGTGTCACAAATAAAAGCATATTAACACAGGCTAACTGTTGACTATTTTAATATTTACAGTTTTACCCTATTTACTTCAAGCCCCTCGCTGTAATGCAGAGTAAAAAAATGAGGTTAAATTATTTAAATTTCCCTTAGGGCTATTAAATGGTTGATCGCGATTAATCAAAATACAAATTAATCACATACAAAAATAAAAGTTTGAGTTTGCCTAATATATGTGTGCGTACTGTCTGTAATTATTATGTATATATAAATACAAACACATTCATGTATATATTTAAGAAATATTTACAAGTATATGTGTTTATTAGAATTTTTATATAATTTATATTATATATAAATAAAAACATTTTGTACATAAATAATATATTTCTCTTAAATATATACATTAATTTGTTTGTATTTATTTATACATAATAATAAACAGTGCACACACATATATTAGGCAAACTCAAACTTTTATTTTGTATGCGATTAATCGCGATCAATCGTTTGACAGCCCTTATATATATATATATATTTACAAAGGGTAAAATTGGTAAATATATATTTGTGGCAATATAAAAATATTGCATTTTGGATGCATATACAATTTATATTTTTATATGTAATAAAAAAGTGTGTGTGTCTGTGTGTGTTATATATATATATATATATATATATATATATATATATTTTTTTTTAATAAACGAGAGAAATAAATAAAAAAAAAAAGTATTATTTTGATACAAAAATTAAATGCTTTCAACTAACTATCTAGTCTATCTTATATTGAACCCAGAAAACTAACCTTAACCAAATTGGTCTACACTGGCAAAAATGAGTGATTTGTTTTGATTGATCTGACCAGTTAATATGCAAGAAAATTAGATACTGACATTGGCATTATTGATTTTTTTTTTTTTTTGGTAAAAGTGCTGTTGATGATTGAGCTTAATTTCTCTAGAACCCAGAATATACTAGTTGACCATATATTGTGGGTCTAAACATCTAAAATCACATAAAAAAAAAAATATTTTTTTTTTATTTGAATGAATTAAAATATGCAATATGCATATGATGTTTTTTTTAGTATTAATTTTTAGAATAAAGTTGTAGGATTAAAAATAATTCTAATAATAACATATTCTTCAAATCTATTCATGAATCTTTATAGGAAATTTCTCTATTAAGGACAAATGAACACGTTAAACGTAATAAGATTAAATTAAGATGAATGCGTTTGCATATTTCACTGTCCTAATGTTTCCTGCGGTGTCATTAAGCATACAACAGATGCAAAAGAGTCAAATTATTCAGTGTTCGTTTAAATTATGTAAGGGTGTTATCACAGATTGTGTTGGTTTGGCATATTGTAGGTGTTAATGAGACTTTTTCTAAACCTAGAAAACAAAGGAAATAAAAAAATAAAACATACACCAATAATCACGGCCTTAACAATTCCCCATACACTCTCTCCTGAGTTAAAGCGGCCACATTCTTCTTTCTTATCGTGTTGAGATTTCAGAGTCATTATATCCAATCAAAGACACAAGACAGAAATGAAATGAGCAGTGGCTCTTGGGTAGAGTAATGGATCCAGAATGTTTCAATCTCGAGGTAGATGGAAACACACGGGCTAGATTGAACGGTCCTGAACCCGCTTCGTCTTGGGTCATTGACATCTTTCTTACAAATTCAAATACAAAATGCCTCCTCGACCCATTCACAATCACAATTCAAATACCTCTTTAGAAATCAATTTGTCTCACTGTTCTGTGTCTCGTTTGTGATCGTTAATTAAGGAAACTTGTAGCAATTGCTTTGTCAAATTAGACCTCGTCAGCCTTCTGTGCTTGTAATTGTTGCTCTCGATGCTTTATGCTGGTGTGGTAGCCCTTGATTACCTCTTGCATATGCATTTCAATGTGAATTACTTTCACAGCACAACCAGCTTTTGATCAGGCCAGTGTAAGTGGCGTCTCATCCTGTGTGGCTATTTGCATACTAATTCCATATTGACTTGATTTCCGAGGTAATTAGAGAGACATAGCCAGGCATACTGGCAGATTAATTCCTTTACTTTTCTTTTCATTGACATTTCTTTTATTGCACAAGGTCTCGGTGTCACATTGGCCGTACAGGTACATTGCGCAAAAGCAAACAGATGCGATGCGCCCCCACCCGAAATGATAACATTTGCCTTCCATCAAATTATCTTGTAAATGAGAAGAAAATGGCACGCTTGTCTTCAATTACAGGAAATGATAGAGGACCGCATAAAAACAAGCACCTTAAACCATTCTTGGTATGCAAACGCTGCTCATTTGCTGGTAATGACTCCTCTTTAGGCTTCAACTGCATGTAGACCATGCAAAACTGCACAGATATGGAAATGACACTGGTGTGAAAAACCCAAAGACTATTATTCCTTGTCCTTCTATGGTTGCTGCATTGTGAGCCATATTGTCTGTGCTGCCTTAAGACTGTGGTGTGATTTGATTAGGTAATCAATATGGATGTTACCTGGTGATGAATTTTATCACTGTGATAAAATCAAGGGGTCAAGATTTAGCTAGTTAGCACATTCCAGTAAGCCCCTGCTGATAGACAAAAAGCATCTTTCTCTATTGATGGCCATTCAGATGTAGCTTTGTGCTCTGGAAAAATAAATTCATTTATATTTGGTTCAAAGTCAGAGTTGGAAACGGCTTGAAAAAAAAAGTTGAAAAAAAAAAAATTGTATATATGCAAATATATGTATATATGTATAATATCCAAGATACACATTTTTAGTAATTGTGCAGTTAATTCTCATATTGTATTTTCAGAAAGTTTTGGAATATTTGTTCTCTCCCCAAATTTGTCACTACCAAAACACAGTAATATATAATTTAGTAAGAAGGGTTATATTGATCTATTAAGATTTTGCTTACATTTTTTTTCTATTTTATTAAAAAAAAGGTAAATCAATAACAAATCCAATTTTTATTTATTTTATTTTATTTTTATTTATTTGTAATTTTTTTTGCCATTTTCACCTTTGTTACGACAGGACAGATCAGAGCTGACAGGAAGCGAAGTGGGAGAGAGATGGGGGGCGGGATCAGGAAAGGTCCTCGAGTCGGGATTCGAAGTCAGGATGCCTGTAGCGCAACGGAGCTGTATGTCGGCAAGCTGCCAAGGCTACTGACGCCGACAACAATTACAATTTTAAAAATATTTCAAGTGTGATTTATGAGATTTGTTGTATCTTCAATCCAATTTTTCTTTGTAAAAGGCAAAAAGAAAATTTCATACTGATTTCAAACTTAAAGGGGTCATTGGATGCAAAGTTTACTTTTACATGTTGTTTGAACATTAATGTGTGTTGGGAGTGTATTTACACATCTACCCTATAATGATAAAAATCCATGCAGTGGTTTTTAATTAATTTGTAAAAATAATATCCCTTTTTCAAATTGAGCTATTCTCAGATGCCTGTCAGTGTGGCCGCTCCCACGATAGTTGATTGAGCGCCTTACCTCAGACACGCCTGAAATCAGCTGTAACAGTCCGACCTCCATTGTGTCGATGCCGGAGCAGGGATGTAAGTTAGACAAGAATATCTCCGATTGAGGTGTTGTGTTGCTGGATGTAATAATGAACATAGTGGTCGTCATTTACTCCCGACATCTGAGCCGCTGAAGATGCAGTGGATTACCTTTGTTTGTGAAGGGAATGCATCTCCCAATCTACATAATCGCGCAAATCATTCGTGATCCAGCTTCACTTACAGCAGAAGTGAGTATAAGGGTTTTTTAGGAATATTTGCGATCGCCCTTCCTAATAACCTGTTAGTTAGCAAGTTTAGCGGCTAAACGCGGCTAAAGTAAACAGGCTCGTCACTCCACAGAGAGAAGAGAGGGGCGGGGCGAGCAGAGCTCATTAACATTTAAAGCAGCCTTGACCACAACAGGATGATTTCGGCAGAGCTGATTTTGGAAAGGTAAAAAAGGTGTTTTTTACACTACCACTGAGAATTATTAACCAAAGCATAGTATAGACTTTCCATTAAGACCCTAAAGAATCATTTCAACTTTTGGGAAATGGGCATCTGATGACCCCTTTAAGGATTCATTAGTCTGAATATACATTGAGCCAAAAACTATCATAACATCCCAAGTTTTGGTCGTGACTGCACATTTTCGTTAGTGGCAATAATGTTTTGGTAGTGACCACATCAGAGTTTTTTATACAGAATTTTAAACTATTTAAAACATTCTAAAATACTAAAAATTTGCAAATCTGTACTAAGATTTTGTTTATTTCCCCAAAATAAAAGATTATGTGTTACTTTTGTCATTACTGAAACGATGACGTTTTGGTTCTGACTGTTACGGTAGTAACAATTTTATGGAATAACACCCAAGAAACGAAGATGTCACTATCGAAACTTCACCAAATGTTTTGGTAGTGACAATTTTGGATACTTTTGAACCTAGCTCAAAGATGCTAATCAGCACATGGTTAGCACAGTTTTGAACAGTGGTACACATATAAAAACTAAACGTTATGAAATAACTCCTAAAAATTGTGTTTAATTATAGAAAGATGGTATTTCGTAGTGACATTCTTTAAGGTTACACACAGATTTTTCATACTTTTGGACAAATTTACCTCAAAATGATGGGGCCTATCTACTCATCATGTAGCTATGAGAGAGAGTGACACATAAATACTTCCTGATCATAAATGTAGGGTTGTAAATGAAATCAGTCTCAGCCAATGGACTAAAACATATACTGTTTTGTTAGTGACATGAAAATGCAGGGCATATTTTTTTACATAAAGTTTCATAATTTACAAAGAAAAATTTTTTTTTTGAACTTCACTTAAAAAAAAAAGATATTTTTAAAAACAACAATGGAAAAAAATGCAAAAATTATTTCAATATCATTTTCATAAATTGATATTTAGGGGTTAAGGTTCAAGACAGCCACCTCCCAATTGCAAGTACCCACTAAATGATGATTTTACATATATTAAGCTTACTCATATTTAAAATATTATTGTGGGTTTCAATAGATAATAAAAGGACCTTAGTAAACATATAAGATTTGAATACTTAATTGCTTTTTAAATGTGTTTTTTGTTCATGGGACAGCAGTTTGCACCAATTCTGTAGAATGGCCCATATATACATATGTGGCAATATAAAACTACTTTGGTTGAGTCTACACTGGTAAAAATGAATTATTTGTTCTGACTGATTTAATCTGAAAGAAAATTAGATATTGACAGATAGGCTCCTCACATCCAATAATGAGAGGTCTCGGAAGTTGACGGTTAAAGGACCCATACAGATAACCTTTGACCTGTGGTCATTAACGGTCACCATAATCCCCTGAGCTAGTTTGGAAACAGGTCATCGGACGGTGGCTCGCTCAATGCCAGACATTCTGGTACTACAGGGTGACGGCAACACATGCCAGCAGCAAACTGTGACGGTGATGATGATAATATAACAGTGCAGTATTTCTGTAACCCTGTCACTTCTTCCTACATTCATGGTGATATTTTATTTGAACCCTTCCTTCCGCTGAACATGTGCACATATTTGTTGACATAAGAGGACATGCTTCATACTGCCTTGCTAGAGTATAAAGTATGTAATGTTTCATGGGCTGGAAAGCAGACACAGACCTCAAAAGAGCCACCTGGGTGTTTGTTGACCTACATAGGTAACCATATGGTGGTGTTCATACAGTAAATCATACGTTCAGTACTTTTTTCTTGCAATTGCAGGTTCACACAAACTCACAATTCTGACTTTTTTTGTCAGAAGTGTGAAATATAAACACAATTGCGAGTTATAAAGTCAGAATTGCGTTTTATTAACTCGCAGTTGCGATATAAACTCCCAGTTTTTACTTTTTTGCTTAGAATTGCCATATAAACTTGCAAATGGGAGGTATTTAGTCAGAATTGCGAGACATAAACTTGGAATTCTGAGAAATAAAGTCAAAATTGCAAGATAGAAACTCACAATTCTAACTTTTTCTCAGAATTACAACTTTATATCTCACAATTGTGACTATTTTCTAAGAATTGCGAATTTATAAAACAGTTATTAAGAACTGTGAGATATAAACTCGCAATTCTGAGAATATATATCAGTCTTTTTTCCCCTCAAAATAGGACTTCATAATTTACAATTGCGAAAAAAGTCAGAATTGTGAGATATAAACTCACAATTGCGATAAAAGTCAGAATTTACGAGATACAAACTTGCATTTGCGAGAAAAAAGTCCGAATTGCAAGTTATCTAGTAATTCAGTGTTTCTCGCAATTGTGAGTTTATATCACATAATTCTGAGAAAAAAGTCAAGAACTCGCAATTGCGATATAAACCCCGTTTTTCTGTTTTTGCTTAGAATTGCAATATAAACTCACAGTTGCGAGTTAAGTCAGAATTGTGAGACATAAACTTGCAATTCTGAGAAATATTTATAAATTCACAATTGTGACTTTTTTTCTCAGAATTACGAGTTTATATTTTGCAATTGTGACTTTTTTCTCAGAATTGCAAGTTTATAAACAATTGCGAGTTATAAGGTCAATATTGTTAGATATAAACTTGCAATTCTGAGAACATAGTCTCAAAATTGGACTTCATAACTCGCAATTGTGAGTTTATATCTCACAATTCTGAAGAAAAAGTCAGAATTGAGATACAAACTTGCATTTGTGAGAAAAAAGTCTTAACTGCAAGTTATCTAGCAATTCTGACTTTATTTCTCGCAATTGTGAGTTTATATAACAAAATTCTGAGAAAAAAGTCAGAATGGCGAGTTTGTATCATGCAATTCTGAGAAGAAAAAAATCTGAATTGTAATAAAAAGTCACAGTAACATTTTTTTTATTATTATTTAGTGGTGATGGGCTTCTATACATCCCTTTAACACTCTCTGTACTTATGTATGTGCTTCTCACTAGACTTCTGCAATCAGTAATTGTAAGTCATTAGTGGTCTGTTGTAATATGGACTGAAAACATTCCTGAGCTGTTGCTTATTTAGAAACATATATTTCCAATTATAAGACACGGTTATCACAAGTGATGTTGGCTGAAGTGTATATTATTAGTCTAGGCACACAGCAATAAATTTGCACATTATTATACAACAGACTGTTAATTATACAGAAATAAATAATGTGCATTCACAAGTCTCCACGTTTACTGAAAAAAACGAGGAATTGCTGCACATTAATAATGTTGTAGTTGGGAAGAGTGTCTCGAAAATGATGCAAGGTGGTTGTCATCATTTCGCTGCACATCAGTCAGTATGTCTGTTTTCTGTCTGTCTTGTTTTCTGCTTAATGCTGCAGTAGAATTTTTTATAATGAGACAAGTATGTGACAAGTAATGTGTGTTTTCATTATTTCGAAGTTGTGCAAACATCTGGTTTTTACAGGACTTCACATGACATGGGAATTAAAACAAAACAAAATAAACATCTTTTAATAATGTATAATTATTATCACTTAATTCCAATTGTTACAAATACTATTATACTACAATAACACCCAAAAATATTACATAAAATGTTACTCTATCATGATAAATTTTTGGGTGAACTATGCCTTCAAGATACTGGAAACTGAGAAAGACAATGAAACAGTGAGGTTGGTAACAAAGGAAAAGTGAGAAATGGAGTTAGAGAGGAGATAGCCCTTGTGTGTCTTGATATATATCAAAATAATGGTACAACAAGATGTATCACACATGCTTTTGTCTGCAAGCTGTGCTTGTAACACACCTCTCTCCTGTTGATATGGTCGGAGAAAACCTGTCGGGGGTGACAGCTGTCAATCAGACTTTATCAGCCAGGAAGGTTTAAGTGTGTTCATGGGTTTATGTGCATATGAATGCACATGTGGGATAGATGCAGATGCAAGATCTGCTGAGGCAGAACAAAACCATAAGCCTGAAGATTTCTCCAGATGTCTAACAAATTATGTTGGGTGTCAGAACAGATTATGTTGGGGCATCATTTACATACACTGTAAAATTGGCGACACTATACCTACGTTGCAGAAAAATTCGATGTATTCTTTGTACTTTAAGAAGGACAAAGGAACATACATGCCACAAATAATGCTCTGCTTTTTACCTGACGGATCAACTGGATTAAGGTAATTCAGGAAATTTGTGAAAAGACCCCACTGATCTGCAAGAAAAAGCAGTATCCACTGACTTGCTTTGAGCAAAATCATTTTTATTTATTTATTTATTTTAAATTGACTCCGACCTGGGACACTCTCTACATAGACAGCAAACGTTATACAAATACAGCTAATTCAAATATTTATTACAAGTTGTTTTTAACTAATTTATGAAGTTTGTATATAATATTGTAATTATTGTTAGTTATTTGTTGCACTGTGATGTAAACATTTGTTGGTTGCAACCGTTGAGGTTTGTGTGTCTAGCTTTGAGGCCTAGAGCATGTTCAACCACTTATATCTGTTTGCTGGATATTTTAGTCTTATAAGATGTTTTACAGAAAAAGACAATGTTATTTACATATTAGACTAAGTTATCCATTAAGATTTCTATAACAATTCACTGTTTGTCATTTGTAAATAAACAAAAAAATCATACATAAAAAAATTAATTACCTCAGTGGCAGTAATTGTTGTTTCAGTTGCTGTGACGAGTCAATCAGCATTGCTATTTGGCTAAACGAAGTACTTACTGAGAATAACTAAAAAACTCAAAAGTATTACTGCATCAAGTTGCCTTACTTTTTACAGTTTTCTCAACTATTTATTTTTTACAGTGTGCTCCAGTCACATTTTCTTGGTTAAACATAACTTAAACTATCAGAAAAAGAAAATAAAAATCTTTTTTATAATTTTACACTGACAATTTAATCAATATTCATCACATCATGGTGGTGTTTTTAAGCATTTTACATTTATTAAAATAAGAACTCAGGCCAGTAAAAAATGTAAAAATATATATTTTTATGTGAACTTCTGTTCAGCTATTCTTTTTAATAGTTAACTTTGAACTATTTTTGAATTTTTCAGGACATCAGTCATTAAAGCTTGGTAAATGTTGGTCACAGACACAGAGATTTACTTTACATTTAATCAAAAAAATTTGATAACTGACTAAAAATCCCCACAGATTATGTTTTCATGCCATTTTAAGTCCTATTTTAGTATAATAAATAGGTTATATGTGACCCTTGACCACAAAACCAGTCATAAGGGTCAATTTTTCCAAATTGACATTTATACATCATCTGAAAGCTGAATAAATAAGCTTTCCATTGATATTGCTATGATAGAACAATATTTGGTCGAGATACAACTATTTGAACATCGGGAATCTGAGGGTGCAAAAAAAAAATCGAAATATTGAGAAAATCACCTTTAAAGTTGTCGAAATAAAGTTCTTAACATTGCATATTACTAATCAAAAATTAAGTTTTGATATATTTACAGTAGGAATTTTACAATATATCTTAATGGAACATGATCTTTACTTAATATCCTAATGATTTTAAAATAATAAAACAAAAATCAATAATTTTGACCCATACAATGTATTTTTGGCTATTGCTACAAATATACCCCAGCGACTTAAGACTGGGTTTGTGGTCCAGGGTCACATATCTAAGTGTGTGCATTGTTTATTTACTTTTTTAATTATTCTTCCCATTAACGCCATTACATTGTTCATTCAGACTGATTCGCAAACGCAGAACACACACAAACACAAGAGGCGGGATTTATTGCATGAACCAATTACAGCCGAACATAACCAGTCATATCGGTAACTTTATTTTGATAGTCCACTTTAGACATTCTACTAACAGTAAGTAACTTTGCAACTGCATGTCAACTAGTCATTAGAGTATTAGTAGACTGTCTGCTTAATATCTGCTTAGTATATGTCAACTTATTCTACTAATCCTAAACCTAACCTAACAGTCTGCTCTGAGAGTTAGTAGACATGTAGTTGCAAATGAATGAGAATTAGTTGACATGTAGTTGCAAAGTTACTTATAGTTAGTATAATGTCTAAAGTGGACTATCAAATTAAAGTGTAACCATCATATCCAATCATATTGTGATGGAGGTACTCACGTAACTTTCCCCCATTCATTTTCAATTACTAAACTCACCACACGCTTTAGATTTGTTAAAACTCAATGGGCTCAGGAGAGGCGAGAGAGATGCGGACTCCCACTGTAACCTTACCTGCTATTGTCGCTGTTGGACAATGTTTCGAGTTATTTAGACACTTTTCTAATGCTATTTTTTAAAATACTTTTATTTTGTACAATATATATATTTTTCTCATCCAATATTTTGAGGAGACACTGCCTCCCTTGCCTCCTCTAAGGAAATGCCTATGATGTATGCATATATGCCCCCCATCTTATAAACTATGAGCTCAAAGAAAATTTTGGTGGCATTTATGTGTCAAACATGCATATATGATTATTTTCAACATGTCTTGAATGCACCAATTGCACTCCTTGTAGAAAACAAACAATGTATGAAAAACATGGCATGTCCTGGCAGAAAATTACCAATACTTTTTATGATAAGTTTGCAGATATTTCACTTCAGTCCTAATGCACAACAAAATGCAATATTTAAAAAAATGTGTAAAGCCCCACTGAGGGAGAAAAAAACAATCTACTATGCCAATTCACAATGCTAAAACACTCAGTCTCCTTGTTTAGAGATTTTCCTGGTTGATAATGTCTACACCAGTTTTCTTGCATTTCTCCAGCCAGTATCATTATTAGCCCTTGCCCCTTGATCTGAAACTGCTGCCGTCTTACTGTCTAATTGTCATCCACCTCTAATCCAGGTCAGGCCTCCACACAGATGTTCAGGGAAATGAGCAGAGTCACAGCGTTCTCATCCTCTTATTACTACAGCAGCAAAGAGCCAAAACCCACACTTTAATTAAGGTGAAATGAAGATCAAACCCATACAGTTTAGTATCATATCCATAACCTAATTTAGACATGAGAATGAAAGCTGCGAGTTCAAGAACTTCAGCCATTGTTTACAGGGAGTGCCAAAACACAAGACAGGCCACATGGCAGAAGCGCTTTCTAACTTGCCTCTATGACTGTAATTACTCATAATTCACTTGAGTGGTTTTAATGAAGGAATCAAACCTGTCAGGGTGATCGGAGTGAATTCGGTTCTCCCCCCTTGTCGCGAACTTTCCCCGGGTGCCTTAGTAATTCTATCCATGTGCGTCTCTTGTGGCTGAGGCTCGATACACAAAGCATGACGAAATTCACTGGGTGATTGAAAGAGCACCTTCCGTTCCGCAGAGGAGTTTCAGCAGCTTCCAGGATTTAATCAATCGAAGCGTTAAGTGCAATTCAGGTCACACAGCACGTAGCACATCCTGGGCCGCTTCGCCTTTGCCTCGCACAACAGCTTTTACACGTGTTGTAGATCTCGTTTCATGTGGTCAGAGAATCGAGGACACTCTGGATACGTGCCCTTTCTGACTTGTGAGGTCTAAACAATGGGACTGAACACGAATCAGAGGTTACCAGGGTTGGGAAAAATTCTAAATTAAAACAGTCGGCTTCTTGTCAGTTTGTAAGTTGGAATTTGAATTTATTTGATCATGTTCCACAGGAGATTTAATAAAAATTTTAACTGAAATTACAAGAATTCAATTAATTAAACAGAATGAAAAAAAAAAAAACTTACCTACTACAACTAATAACATCACAACTACAATATATTGACAATTAAACTTTTATACTGTATACAGTTTTATGTGAAAGTCTGGGAGAAAATGTGAATAATTTTAACAAAATAAGAGAGATCATACAAAATGCATGTTATTTTTTTATTTAGCACTGCCCTGAGTAAGATATTTTACATAAAAGATGTTTGCATATAGCCCACAAGACAAAAAAAAAAAGCAGAAATTATTAAATAACCCCCTGCAAAAGTTTGGGAACCCTTGGTTCTTAGTACTGTGTGTGGTTATCTGGATGATCTACGACTATTTTTTGTTTTGTTTTGTTTTGTGATGGCTGTTCATGAGTCCCTTGTTTGTTCTAAACAGTTAAACTGAGCACTGTTCTTCAGAAAAATCCTCCAGGTCTTGCAGATTCTTCAGTTTTCCAGTATCTTTTGCATATTTGAACCCTTTCCAGCAGTGACTGTATGATTTTGAGATCCATCTTTCACACTGAGGACAATTGATGGACTCAAACACAACTATTAAAAAGGTTCAAACATTCACTGATGCCCCAGAAGGAAACATGATGCATTAGAAACCAGGGGGTGAAAACTTTTGGACAGAATGAAGATGTCCAATTTGGTCTTATTTTGTTGAAATATATATTTTTTCCATTTAATGCTGCCCTTCGGAAGCAACAGGAGACTGAATAACTGTATGTTTCCCGGAAGACACGCCCCAGCTCCAAATACAGTGTGTTTCCCTCTGGAGCATCAGGGAATGTTTGAACCTTTTTAATAGTTGTGTTTGAGTCCCTCAGTTGTCCTCAGTGTGAAAAGATGGATCTCAAAATCATACAGTCACTGCTGGAAAGGGTTCAAACATGCAAAAGATGCTGAAAAACTTCTTTACTTTAATCTTCAGAGTCACATGATCCTTTAGAAATCATTCTAAGATGCTCATGCTGAAGTGGTAGTAAAGACTTCTATTGTTAGGAAAGTTTTGTATGTGTCACCGCAGTTCTGATTTGTAATGTCTGTTGAGTGGCGTAATAATTAATGCTCTGTGACATTTTAAAATAATGTACCATCTGCACTACACCTAAACCTACCTGATAGTATGAACATAAGCGAATGTGATGTGAAAACACAATTGCAAGCATGCCATTTCAGCTTGTTTTTAGATCTCTCATCTTTCATCTCTTTCATTGCGTGTCATGTTTTTCACAGGATTCGTACCCAAGGGTTACACATCCTAAGTCCAATTCTGTGCCGGCTGAGCTACCGAGCAAGCTTGCTGCATCCCGGTGTTGTGCCCATTTTTGCACCCCTGCCAAATTATTGCCCCTCTCATCGAAATCGCTACATGATTGCCTAATCCTAACCCCTCCCCTACCCCTAACCCTAAACCCTACCAATACTAGCTGGCGGGGGTCAAAATCCGACACCTGAAAGCGAAACCTATTGAGAGCTTTATCTATAACTGTGAACGAAAACTATTAAAAAGGAATCTCCGTTTTACCACCCCTAGTGTTCATTTCTGTTGGAAACTGCATTGGTAGTTATTGGTATTTCGCGTCTTGCGAAAAAGTTTCCACAAGTACGTTTTTGTCATTAGATCAGGATTTCTCTACAGTCCCACTATCTATATTTCATAGCACCAGTTTTTACAAACTGAAGGTTTATTCACAAAATTCAATTCATTTTTATATCCAGCACAGCCAATGAGGCTTGACATGTTGTCTGAAGGTAAAGAACCCTGGTCATTTATTCAGGCAAAGACAATCAACCATAAAACTTTTATCACATATTCTTGAAAGATATTGATTAAAGGCTGTTGTAAGTCATCCATCTTAATCACAGCCTAAAAAATTAAATAATTCCACCGATGAAGCTAGTGCCATCTACATAATTAGGTTTTAGAGAGCTAATCTTATATCCTGTGAAAACTTTGAGCATCTGGAATGGCCTGTTATACCTTAATGATGTTAAAGATGCTAACATACAGTATAGAACAGATAACACAAAAACAATGATTACAAACAAATACTGATACTCTTACTACTGTAATACAATAATTACTGCAATGCCTACGTAAAAGCTTTTGTTGTGCCACATTACATCACACACAAACCCAAGAGCAATCATTTCTCAATTCAAAACACTCATCCTCCATCCTTTCATGAAATTACTATTTGTTAATTCAGACATTCACTGATTCATTTTCATGTGCTTTCATATTCATTTATTTTACTACTACAGACGCATGTAGCGAGTAAAAGGGAATGAGATATGGGTCAGGGATTTACTCAGTGCATTTGAAAAGGAATAGGAGATTGACTCTGTATAGAGAGACGAGCTCTGACCTCAATGCCTCCTGTGAAGGAAACTTGGTCAAAAAACATTTCAAAGCAAGGATGTATGTGTGGTGTGCTCACAGTGAGGGGGAAAAAAATGAACATCAAACCCCAACAATTCTAAAATGCTCTTTTTTGTTCCTTCTCTGGTCATGTAAGGTTAACAATTGATTTTAAGACTGTCTCACTGAGTTTGGGCGAATAATTTGAGTCTTTCACACCATTCTTGGCGTGTTGCAGCTTAAGGAAGCATGCTGTAATATGAATTGAAACTGTACAGAGCAATTAAAATTTGCAGTAGGTGCTTCTTGATTGGAGTAGAACATTTTAAGACTTTTTTGTCACCAAAAGGCATATTTGTCAAATCAAAGAGATTAGCACAAAATTGAATTCATGTAGCTCCCTCAGCATCTGTATGTAAAATAAATAAATAAATAAATAAACTGCCTTGTTTTCCGATCTGATGCAAGTCAATGACAAACAAGACAGAAACTAGTCTCCAGGCGTAATTGCAAGTAGAGAGCTAAAAGTAAAATTACATTAAAACAGGAACTCAGACAGAAACGGGCTGTTTTCTTGGTGGAATACAGGTGCATTCTGACTATTCCTTCTGGAGTCAAGTTAAAAAGTTTCTGGCTAAAAACTTTAGGGAGAAAACGTCTCAGCCTACGTTTATCTTACCTAGATTCTCTCAGAAAGCCACCATTCCATGGGTATTCGCTTTAAAGGTCTTTTTATTTTTATTTTTTTATTTTTTTTTGTTCCCAAGGTTTTCAAAGACCTGCTGCTTGGAGCAGGGCAAGTAAAGGAGACGTGTGTAAAAGAAGTCTTTTTACTTTGCCAGAATGTGTTGAAAGGCACAAAACACTGACTCTAATATAAAAAGAGCTCTTCTCACTATAGCGTTTTTCAAACAGAATTCACAATAGTTGTATTGCAAAGATAAAATGTACTTCAGACCATTTTGAAAATGATATTACAGTTCCTCTGTTCAGTCATAGACTGTCCACCTTAAGTACAGCAATGTAATTTAGACTATATTTTACATTACACTCAAGCCATTTATTAGTGTGGTGGTGATAAGTCCATGCATCACGATCCGTGGATTTTCTGAATGCATTACAATTCTCTCTGGAATCAATTCTGAGCTTAGTTTTTTAACAGCAGATGGTGTTCTAATCAGTGTTGGGGAAAGTTTATTTTTTAAAGTAATGCATTACAATTTTGCGTTACTCCCTGAAAAAGTAACTAATTGCGTTAGTGTAACGCCAAGCCAGCAGAGGGAGCCCTCACCCCAGGACTGCCTGCATGCTCCCTCTGCTGCTTCTACTGCTACTTCCTGTTTGGCAGTATTTAAGGACTCACCATGTGCTCATTACTTTGCGAAGTATTGCCAGTTTAACCTGCCTTACCGAGCGTTTACATTTCTCTGTTGGATTACCTGTTGCTATCTTGCTTTGTTGCTTGACCGGGCTCTGTAGCTTGGCCGGACTCTGAAGCTGGACTTGACCCTGGAACTGGACTTGACCCTGGAACTGGACTTGACTTGGAAGCCTTGGACTTTGGAGCAGCTGCTGTAGCTTGACTTGACACAGGAGACACAGCTGCAACTTGACCTGACTCTGAAGATGTATCTGCAGCTTGACTTGACACAGGAACAGTAGCTGTAATCTTGCTTGGCTCGGGGGTGGCAGCTGTGACTTTACTTGACTCTGCTGCAACTTGAATGGAATCAGGGGTAGCTGCCATTTTAGCTGCCCATACGGCCATGAGGGGTGATACCAGTATGTGTGCCATCATGTGGTGTGACTTGGAGACAGCGACCATCTTATGGAGTGGCTCTGGGATGGCGGCCATCCATCTTGTGAACTGGCTTGGGAAGGCGCCATCTGGGTGGACTGGCTCTGGAATGGCGGCCATCTTGTGAACAGGTTTTGGGGATGGCGGCCATCTTGTGGACTGGCTCTGGGATGGCAGCCATCTTGTGGACTGGCTTGGGGAAGGTGGCCATCTTGTGGACTGGCTCTGGAATGGTGGCCATCTTGTGAGCAGGCCCTGGAGCGGCAGGCACGGCGTGAGCAGGCTTTGGCTTGGTTAACGTGGCTTGAGCAGGTTTTGGCTTGGCAGGCATGACGCGAGCAGGCTGTGGCTTGGTGGACGTGACTTGAACAGGCCTTGACTTGGCAGGCATGACATGAACCGGTTGTGGTCTGGCAGATGTGGAGTGAACAGGCTGTAGCTTGGCAGACGTGACGCTAGCAGACTTAGTTTGAGGGGGTTCTGGCACGATGGTGACAATACCGGACATGAAGGTTGGGGTGTGAAGGGTCTCTGGTCTGTTTGATATGACGCGAGCTGGTTGTGGCGTGGTGGTTACTGCGGGATTGCGGGGTCCCTCGTCCGCAATCCCAACAGTGTAAGGTGAGCCGCTTAACCGGAGTGCAAGATCTATGTAACTTTCAAGAGTCCAATGTGGTGTATTGCGTGGCATCAAATATGAAATGTCCTTACATAAACCAAAACGGAAAAGATCTTTAAGAGATGTGTCATTGAAGTTCACCTGATAGCACAGTTCACAGAAGTCAGTTACATAGTCCTCAATGGAACGGTTCCCTTGTCGGAGACTGATGAGACGATCTGCTGGGTCCATGGTTGGTCGTGTATTTGTAACTTCCGCTGGATTCATGGGAGGCGAAGTATTCTGTAACGTGGACGCTGAGGCGGCGTTAGAATCCATTCGCAGAAGTTTATTAGAAACAACAGCAAACATACTCGAGGAAACAGGCAGAGGGTCAATAACTGGAAAAGCAGTCCAAAACGTAAACGTAATCCAAACAGCAGAGTAATAATACAGGCAGTGGATCAATAGCCGTAAAGTCAGTCCAATCAGGCAAACAATCCGACAGGGGTAATCCGTGAACACAATAATCCAAAAACAAAGCAAGATAGCAACAGGTAATCCAACAGAGAAATGTAAATGCTCGGTAAGGCAGGTTAAACTGGCAATACTTCGCAAAGTAATGAGCACATGGTGAGTCCCTTAAATACTGCCAAACAGGAAGTAGCAGTAGAAGCAGCAGAGGGAGCATGCAGGCAGTCCTGGGGTGAGGGCTCCCTCTGCTGGCTTGGCGTTACAGTTAGTTACTTTTTATGGAAAGTAATGTGTTACGTTACTTTTTAAATCTGGGCTTGCTTCTTTGTCTTTAACATAAAACAATTCTAATTTAAAAGATCTTTTACACCAAAAGTGAAACGAATTCACCTCAGGCTGAAAGAAAAGTACAGGAGATCACTCTTCAGCTATAAAAAATGAAGTACAAATGTTAGTTTATCGAAAGTAATTTTTGCTTATTAGTGTGGTTGAATTGCATCATTGAAGGTCAGAAGCAAAGGCACTGGTTAAAAAAAGTGATTAAATACATAAAGGATATTTCTTTTATTTAACATGATTAATTAATGCAGGGTTGCGTCATATTCTGAGTTTGCATTTCAATGTTTTTATTCATTTTGAGGAATACTGAATCTGTTTTTTGTGAGTAAGATGAATTAATGCATGTTCACATTTAGTCTAGAATACTAGAATACAGTAACATCATGTTTACTCCCA